>JARQOC010000001.1:287274328-287449319 GCA_033576535.1 Allobates femoralis
ATTGTTCAATTTTGTTGCTGTGTACAAATGGAACAATGTGTCCATGATTTCACTGCAACCAGTAAGTTGCCAGTGAAATTCCTAGAAAAGTTGCCACGTGTAAGGGTATCCTCAAGGTGGTGTAGCAACTGAGAGGTAATCGGGATTTCAGTCACGGTTGCCTTGAAATTGCTACGAAGTTGCGGCGTGTAATTGGGGAAAGTGATTGTGATTTTCGCAGTTGCTCCCGGTTGCGGTTTCAGAGCATTGTTCTAAAACCAGAGGCAACCCAGAAGGTGAATTGCCCTGGTTTTGGCGTGTGAACGGGCGATAAGGATGGAATCTGCGTCGCCTAGTGATTTCCCAGAGGCGTGCCACAGCTTGCTGGATACAGT
This sequence comes from Allobates femoralis, assembly GCA_033576535.1. NCBI lineage: Eukaryota > Metazoa > Chordata > Amphibia > Anura > Aromobatidae > Allobates > Allobates femoralis. Next base: position 287,274,703 of record JARQOC010000001.1, read on the forward strand.
GCCCCATCAGTGATGATTGCTGGGGGCTACTGTGTTTCCATTAGCTGTCCCTTTACAGGGCGCTATATTTGAAGAGCTGTCCATTCACACTACACAATTGCAATGGCGTCATGTATTAGCCAGCCCTCCTGCGCAGGCTGGCCAATCATGACACTATTGCGTTGTCTAATCAGCGTGTTTGGGGTGCGGAATACACAACTCTGTCACGCCTCTGTTCTTGCGGCTCTGCACTGGTACGCCCACATTCCCTTAGTGGTTGCGGCGTGTGAAGCGTCGTCGGGATTCAACCGGATGTTTCCCGCAGGATCAGTTTCAACTTCCGGGGAGCCACGTTCCCTTAGGTTGAAGACGCAATTGGGCGTGTACATGGGGCATCGGTGATCGGTATCAACCGTCAAAAATGTGCACGTGCACGTTCGGTTGCTACCGATTACCGGTGATAGTTGCGACATGTAAAGGTACCTTTAGAGACATACTGATAGGGAATTTAGGTTGTGTGCGCCAATGGGTTATAGTGATGCTGATGTCTGTAAAGTGCTGCGAAATATGATGTCGATATATAAGTAAGAATAAATAGCCAGATTAAATCCTTGATCTAGGTCATGCAATTAATAAAGTTCACGCAGCATACTGAGCTACGACTGCACAACTAGGATCTAAAGGTCATGGTTAGCAGTAATCTTTTGTGATTTGAACCAATTTTTTTTACATTTTCAAGTGAAAATGTCTCTTGTAGTTTTATTATAGTCAGAATAACATACCGTACTTGAGATTTAAATAGTAATACATGGGTACAATCAGTGCCTAATTATGTCTCCATTAACCTCAGAAGAAATACATACAGCACAAGATCAAGGGCAGACAATTTTAATCCTGCAGCTGTCTTAACCTTTATCTAGCTGAGAGGACACTGAGTACTCTAGTTAGGTCAGAAAGAATGGTTATAGCCTAAGAATAGTTGTATTTCTCTTTTAAAAGTCAGACACTGAAAAGTGATAGATTAAGTACAAATTTCACAAATGTGTGTTTTGTGGTCCCTAGTAAGGCCGGTTTCACACTGCATAATTTAAGGCTGTGTGCTCACAGTCCGGAGGAGCTGCGTGTTAAAATCTGGCAATTAGAACAGTGAGGATCGGCAAATACTATTTTGTTGCAGAACAATAACTAATGTACTAGTAAACTTCATAATATTTTACAAAAATATTAAAATCTGAGAGTCCTCAGTGGTTGGTACCTTTTAATGGCTAACTGAAAAGATGGTAACAAATAGCATGCTTTCAAGACTCTAAGGCGTCTTCATTAGACTTTAGCATAATCTGTCTCTGCTCATTTCTGCATTTCTGTGGTGCCAATATATTCCACAGCCTTTTACAATTCACAGGGGACATATACAGACAATATTAGACATTACAGAGTAACTCAATACAGCACATACCTTGAGGAGTGAGGGCCCTGCTCACAAGCTTACAATCTGTGATAATGAAATGTCAAGTTGGCGACCCTGCCACTCACCTCACTATGCAGAAGTGAGTGTAACTGGATGACCCATTTAATATTATATTTAGTTCAGGAGACATGAAAAAGAAAAGTGAGAGATGTTTTTAATTTTAGCATGATCGTTCGTTTAAGATGGTGAGGCCCATTCATCCTCTTGGTCTTTCTGATGCTGTCCAAGCATTACCTTAGAAAAAGACCAGAGAAGATCATGCTTTAGTGATCCGTGCTACTGTCCCACTGTACTTGAATAAATGCCAGGGAAGCCCAGAGTATGCAAGCTGCTTCTTTATTCCATCAGTATTTAAATCCAACGCATTTCGGTACAGACCTTGTACCTTCCTCAGGATTCCTATTTGAAAGATGCTACAAGAAGTGATATTGACAGGATGAAATTGCCACCATTTGCAAACTTATATCAGCCGAAATAAACCAAGAATCATAAAACAGTAAATGAAAAACAAATAGTTAATCACTGTGGGCTATCAGCAACAGAAGATGGCCATGAAATTTATGCAGCAAGAAGGAAAAACTTTCTCTCTGTTGAAGTGCGTGTAAATTAAGTATATATGCAAAGGAACTGCAACACAACCCTGTATCTATTAAACAATGTTAGATATCTAGTTTTGGGGAGTAAACCAAGCTGAGCCCTGTAAATAAAAAATAGAAATAAACTTTGTATGTACCAATTCAGTACAACCTCAGCCCCGTTTTATAATTACCATAGTCCTCATTATCAAATGTGTAGGGCGCACAGCACGCTCAATGCCCGACGCATGTCGCCACCTGAGAGACGGCTTCCTATGGGGAAAAAAGAGCTGATGTAGATAATGTAAAAGTTCCCTATACATAGGAATTATCCATAAGAACTGATGCAGCCCACCTGTGTGGTTTCCTCGGTTTGCGGCCGCTTTACCGGAAGTATAGGGGCGTGGGCTTGATGCGGCGTGATGACGCTGTATCAGGCGTCAAAGTCTAGGGCACAACTGTGAAGTGAAAACCATTTCCAGTGACTACCTGTTGAAGCTCATCAAGAGAATGCCAAGAGTGTGCAAAGCAGTAATCAAAGCAAAAGGTGGCTACTTTGAAGACCCTAGAATATAAGACATATTTTCAGTTGTTTCACGCTTTTTTTGTTAAGTACCGTATATACTCGCGTATAAGCCGAGTTTTTCAGCCCAAAAATTGGGCTGAAAAGTCCCCCCCTCGGCTTATACGTGAGTCACTCGGTTTTTGCAGAGGGGGGGCTGTGACCGGGGGCTGGAGGAGGCAGGAGGGGGCCGCAGTGACCGCGGACAGTCACGTGGGGCCGCCTCATTAATGTAATTAATATGCACAGCATCCCCCTGTCCATCAGCGGCGGGGGGATGCCGTGCATATTGCAATACACTGGCCCCCAGCAGTAACACACAGCCCCTCTCCTTAGTATGTCCCCCCCAGGCTGCGGCACTTGTCAAAATAACAAACACTTTATACATCACCTCTCCGGCGCAGCTCCTCCACTCCTCTGGTCCCGGCTTCTTCTTCCCGCTTGTGCCGGTGTCATGTGACCGGGCGCAGCCGATGACGTCATCTCCTGCGCCCGGTCACAGCACTAGAAGCCGGCACAAGAAGGAAGAAGCCGGGACCGGAGGAGCTGCGCCGGAGAGGTGATGTATAAAGTGTTTGTTATTTTGAAAAGTGCCGCAGCCTGGGGGGAACATACTAAGGAGGGGGGGCTGTGTGTTACTGCTGGGGGCCAGTATACCTGCAGAGGGGCCTGTATACCACCACTGAGGGCCTGTATACACTGCAGAGGGGCCTATATACCACCACTGGGGGCCAGTATACCTGCAGAGGGGCCTGTATACCACCGCTGAGGGCCTGTATACACTGCTGAGGGGCCTATATACCACCACTGGGGGCCAGTATACCTGCAGAGGGGCCTGTATACCACCACTGAGGGCCTGTATACACTGCAGAGGGGGCCTGTATACACCGCACAGGGGCCTGTATACACCGCACAGGGGCCTGTATACACTGCAGAGGGGCCTATATACCACCACTGGGGGCCAGTATACCTGCTGAGGGGCCTGTATACCACTGCTGAGGGGCTGTATACCACTGCTGAGGGGCCTGTATACCACTGCTGAGGGGCCTGTATACCACTGCTGAGGGGCCTGTATACACTGCAGAGGGGCCTATATACCACCACTGGGGGCCAGTATACCTGCTGAGGGGCCAGTATACCTGCTGAGGGGCCTGTATACCACTGCTGAGGGGCCTGTATACCACTGCTGAGGGGCCTGTATACCACTGCTGAGGGGCCTGTATACCACTGCTGAGGGGCCTGTATAAGACCACTGCTGAGGGGCCTGTATACCATTACTGAGGGGTGCTATATACCAGTGACGGGGGGGCTATATAATAGGATGGGGGTCTGCTGCATTTCATACCCTAGGCTTATACGCGAGTCAATAACTTTTACCAGCTTTTGGGGGCAAAAGTAGGGGGGTCGGCTTATACACGGGTCGGCTTATACACGAGTATATACGGTATATAATTCAACATGTGTTAATTCATAGTCAGTGTGAATCTACAATTTTCATAGTCATGCAAATAAAGAAAACTCTTTGAATGAGAAGGTGTGTCCAAACTTTTGGTCTGTACTGTATGTACAGTCATGGCCAAAAGTATTGACACTCCTTCAATTCTGTCAGATAATACTCAGTTTCTTCCTGAAAATGATTGCAATCACAAATTCTTTGGTATTATTATCTTCATTTAATTTGTCTTCAATGAAAAAACACAAAAGAGAATGAAGCAAAAAGCAAAACATTGATAATTTCACACAAAACTCCAAAAATGGGCCGGACAAAAGTATTGGCACCCTCAGCCTAATACTTGGTTGCACAACCTTTAGCCAAAATAACTGCTATCAACTGCTTCCGGTAACCATCAATGAGTTTCTTACAATGCTCTGCTGGAATTTTAGACCATTCTTCTTTGGCAAACTGCTCCAGGCCCCTGATATTTGAAGGGCGTCTTCTCCAAACTGCCATTTTTAGATCTCTCCACGGGTGTTCTATGGGATTCAGGTCTGGACTCATTGCTGGCCACCTTAGAAGTCTCCAGTGCTTTCTCTCAAACCATTTTCTAGTGCTTTTTGAAATGTGTTTTGGGTCATTGTCCTTCTGGAAGACCCATGACCTCTGAGGGAGACCCAGCTTTCTCACACTGGGCCCTACATTATGCTGCAAAATTTGTTGGTAGTCTTCAGACTTCATAATGCCATGCACACGGTCAAGCAGTCCAGTGCCAGAGGCAGCAAAGCAACCCCAAAACATCAGGGAACCTCCGCCATGTTTGACTGTAGGGACCGTGTTCTTTTCTTTGAATGCCTCTATTTTACTCCTGTAAACTCTATGTTCATGCCTTTGCCCAAAAAGCTCTACTTTTCTCTCATCTGACCAGAGAACATTCTTCCAAAACGTTTTAGGCTTTCTCAGGTAAGTTTTGGCAAACTCCAGCCTGCCTTTTTTATGTCTCGGGGTAAGAAGTGGGGTTTTCCTGGGTCTCCTTCCATACAGTTCCTTTTCATTCAGATGCCGATGGATAGTACGGGTTGACACTGATGTACCCTCGGACTGCAAGGCAGCTTGAATTTGTTTGAATGTTAGTCGAGGTTCTTTATCCACCATCCGCACAATCTTGCGTTGAAATCTCTTGTCAATTTTTCTTTTCCGTCCACATCTAGGGAGGTTAGCCACAGTGCCATGGGCTTTAAACTTCTTGACGACACTGCGCACGGTAGACACAGGAACATTCAGGTCTTTGGAGATGGACTTGTAGCCTTGAGATTGCTCATGCTCCCTCACAATTTGGTTTCTCAAGTCCTCAGACAGTTCTTTGGTCTTCTTCTTTTCTCCATGCTCAATGTGGTACACACAAGGACACAGGACAGAGGTTGAGTCAACTTTAATCCATGTCAACTGGCTGCAAGTGTGATTTAGTTATTGCCAACACCTGTTAGGTGCCACAGGTAAGTTACAGGTGCTGTTAATTACACAAATTAGAGAAGCATCACATGATTTTTCTAAGGGTGTCAATACTTTTGTCCACCCCCTTTTTTATTTTTGGTGTGGAATTATATCCAATTTGGCTTTAGGACAATTCTTTTTGTGTTTTTTTCATTGAAGACAAATTAAATGAAGATAATAACACCAAAGAATTTGTGATTGCAATCATTATCAGGAAGAAACTGAGTATTATCTGACAGAATTGCAGAGGTGTCAATACTTTTGGCCATGACTGTATATGTATAACTAAAGTCGACATCTGAAGGAGTTTGTATGTTATCCCCATTTTTGTATGGGTTTCCTCCAGGTGCTCTTGCTCTGTCCCACACTCCAAATATATACTGATAGTAATTTATATTGTGAACCCTAATGGGAACAGTGATAGAGATATCTGTAAATTGTTTAAAGGGATAGGGAATTAATAATGTTGTAGAAGTGATTCAAATACATAAATACATATATTTATTTTGACCAGTTCCTTGCATTTTATGTAGATAAATAACAATATATTTCTGAAACATGATAAATATTGGATGTAAAATCTTAATTTCCAGTAGATGTCAGCCAATATGAACTCGATGCCTCTAGACATGCTGTATGAAGTACATCAGGGTAATCATCATTTTACTTAATGAGTCAGACTTGTACTCCGTATATGTCAGTCTCATTTAGATTAATAAGCAAAGGAAAAAAGGAAACTAATGAATTATACCATGAAAGAGGAAAGTAGACTTATAGACTGGATTTTAGTGTAATTGTGAAAAAAAAAATTCTAAAGAAATCAAATACTCAGTTTCTAATTTTGTTAAAGGTGAATGAAGGTTAGGGTCAAATCTCATGTATAATACAATATAGCCTACCGTACACCATATGCAATGATACAGGAGTGGGCCATTAATTCTCTCAAGGGCCCACATATGAGACTGCACTGTGAGTGCCACATAGGTTAGATCCAATACAGTAGGCTGAACTTTAATCTGCTCAATAAAAATGTTATTGTTTTGTCTTGCGCAGAATCAAGTATGTTGAATCAAGTATGTCAGTTTCCGATAAAACTTGCGATAGTAGGGCTTATTGTAACATCTTCTCTCACCAGCAGACTGTAATCAAAACATATAATGTACTGCTTTGGTTTAGTAAAAGCAGTAAATCAAATCATTCTGCTCTTTTTTTTTGTTTTAGATATAAACAGTATAGCTGTCCCTTGATCTGCTCACATGGTCCGATAGCTCACATGGTCTCTGTCCTTATCATGAACTCATGACTCAACTAAGTTAAATATCGCTCCCATATGACATCTTTCCCTCCTCCTTCAAACACGACAGCATACACCTATTTAAAAAAACTCCTTCAACCAAAACTGCATTGCTGACTCCACATCTGTCTCTAATCTTCCCACTGCTCAAGATGGCATATGTGCAGGCCCGTCTTAAGTTTGCCAGTGAACATCTTTTTGATTCTGAGAGTGGTTGGAAGAAGGTGCAGTGGTCAGATAAGACAAAAATTGAGCTCTTTGGCAGTAACTCAAGTCACTGTGTTTGGAGGAACAGAAATGCTGCCTATGACCCAAAGAACACCATCCCCACAGTCAAGCATGGTGGTGGAACATAATGTTTTGGAGGTGTTTCTCTGCTAACAGCATAGGACTACTTCACTACATCAATAGGACAATGGATGGAGCCATGCACCATAAAATCCTGACTGACAACCCACTTCCCTCCACCAGGGCATTAAAAAAGGGTTGTGGCATGATCTTTCAACACGGTAATGACCCAAAACATGCAGCCAAGGCAACAAAGGAGTAACTCAACAAGAAGCACATTAAGGTCATGGAGTGACCTAGCCAGTCTCCAGACTTCAATCCTATAGAATATTTATGGAGGGAGCTGAAGCTCTGAATTGCCAAGCAACAGCCTCAAAATCTTAATGATTTATAGATGATCTGCAAAGAGGAGTGGACCAAAGTTCCTCCTGGCATGTGCGCAAACTTCATCATCAAGTTCAAAACAAGTCTGACTGCTGTGCTTGCCAACAAGGTTTTTGCCACCAAGTATCAAGTCTTGTTTGCCAGGGGGATCAAATACTTATTTCTCTTTGCAAAATTCACATACATTTATATAATTTAGGCAATTTGATTTTCTGGATTTTTTGTTTGATATTCTATCTCTCACACTAAAAATTTGCCTACCCTTAAAATGATAGACTGTTCATGTCTTTGTCAATAGGCAAACTTACAAAATCAGCAAAGTATCAAATAATTATTTACTTCACTGTATATAATGTACCAATCAGACAAACCATTAGTAGATTTGGTTTCAGTACCATCTGTTTGCTGATGACATCCAATTATACACATCTCCTAACATCATCCGTGCATTACTACAAGATATGAGTGACTGTCTACTGTCTCTAACTTAATGTCCTCCATGTATCTAAAATGGAATCTGTTAAAAACTGAACTTCTCATGTTTTCTCCCTCTACTAACCTTTATAAACCCAGCTTTGCTATTTCTATGTGGTTTTCTGCCATTACTCCGCAGCAGCTCACCCACTGTCTTGGAGTTATATTTGACTCAGATCTCTCCTTCACTCCCCACATCCGATCACTCGCTCGCTCGTGTCGCCTACATCTCAAAGACATTTCTAGAATTAAATTCTGGTGTATTGCAATTCTACTAATCGGTCTCCCTCTTACTAAACTCTTTCCTCTCCAATCCATCCTGAATACAGCAACTAGGATCATATTTCTCTTCAACCGCTTCACTGATGCTTCTATCCTGTGTCAGTCATTGCACTGGTTGCCCATCCGCTACCAAGTATAATATAAAGTTAGCACGCTCATGCATAAACGTCTCCACAGTTCTGCACGACCCTACATCTCCTCCCTCATCTATCTATCACCCTACCAATGTTCTCCGTTCCGCTAATAACCTGACTGACATCCTCTTTAATCCAAACCTCCCACTCCCATCTCCAAGACTTCTTGTAAGCTGTGCCAATTCTCTGGAACACACTACCAAGAGCAATTCAATTTATTCACAATACCCACTGTTTAAAGTGAGCCCCAAAACACATTTCTTAAGACTGGCCTAACACCCCACATCACTTATCTAACTATTCCCATTTTGCCTTTAGAAAATTTTTATCCAAATATGGTCCCTCATATCATTTTTTGCACACCTTGCATGCACTTAATAGCACCCTGTATTTGTATTGGTACACATACTGGTTGGTGACTAGTTCATGCAGCAATCCCTTATTATATTGATGGCTCGACCATACAATACAAACACTTTTTACCATTTAACTTTTGTGACCCACCTTTTTCTTTATAAATTGTAAACCTGTGGGCAGAGCCCTCATTCCTCTTGGAATCTGTTGAATTATGCTACTCTGTAATTTCTCATATTATCTGCACATGTACCTTCTGAATTGTAGAGTGCTGCTATGTTGGAACTATACATATAAAAATTAATATTATTTCTGTGCCTGTCATAGGCTGACTCTTGATCTTTTTTTGTCCATTTCCTCCTCTTTGTCTTGTTCCTGTTCTTGTTCTCTTCTTTAACACTTACAGTGAAGGAAACAATTATTTGATCCCTTGCTGATTTTGTAAATATGCCACTGACAAAATATAGGAGAATGCCCGGCTATACCAAGGTTGGTGCTAGAGGAAAAAAAATCAGTCAATTCTAATATATGAACTTCGGCACGAGGTTATATTATAATTGCCCAATGACAAAGACATGAACAGTCTATAATTATAAGGGTAGTTAAATTTTAACAGTGTGAGATAGAATATCAAAAATAAAATCCAGAAAATCACATTGTCTAAATTAGGCCCCTTTCACATCAGCATTTTTTTCAAATCGCGGCAGATGCGGTGAAAAAAACGCATCTGCCGCGATTACCGCATACCGGCTGCACTTGCGGCACGGTTGCGGCGCGATTGCGGTAAACGCCATACAAGGTATAGGCGGACTTGCGGCAGGTGCGGCAAGTGCGGTTTTGGTACTTGTGGCAGGTGCGGCCGCGAAAAAAACCGCGGCTGACAGCATTTTTTCTCGCGGCCGCACCTTCCGCAAGTGCCAAAACCGCACTTGCCGCACCTGCCGCAAGTCCGCCTATACATTGTATGGCGTTTACCGCAATCGCGCCGAAACCGTGCCGCAAGTGCAGCCGGTATGCGGTAATCGTGGCAGATGCGGTTTTTTCACCGCATCTGCCGCGATTTGAAAAAAAACGCTGATGTGAAAGGGCCCTAATATGAATGTATTTGCATTTTGAAGAGAGAAATAACTATTTGATCCCCTACTAACCATTAGTAGTTCTAACTCCTACAGACCAGTTAGATGCTCCTAATAAACTCGTGACCTGAATTAAAGACAGCTGTCTTAAATTGTCACCTGTATAAAAGACTCCTATCCACACACTCAATTAGTCAGACTCTAACCTCTACAACATTGGCAAGACCAAAGAGCTTTCTAAGGATGTCAGGGAAAAGATCCTAGACCTGCACAAGGCTGCAATGGGCTACAAGACCGTAAGTAAGGCTGCGTTCACACGTTGCGTATTTTTACGCGCGTATAAATACGTGACTGCGTTTTTTTACGCGCGTATTTCCAGTGCTTATAATGGGGCCTATGGAAAATACGCGCATAAAAAACTGGAAAGAATTGACATGTTCATTTTTTTTACGCGCGTATTTTTACGCTGCGTAAAAATACGCGACGTGTGAATAGCAAAAGTGAATGTCCATTGACTTTGCTGGGAAATACAGATGCACATTCTTCTGGAGAAAATACGCGCGTAAAAATACGCGTCAAAATACGCACTGTGTGAACGCAGCCTAAGACACTGGGTGAGAAGGAGACAACTGTTGGTGCAATAGTAAGAAAATGGAAAAAATTCAAAATCAGTGTTAATCAACAACGATCTAGGGCTCCATTCAAAATCTCACCTCGTGGGTATTCAGGATCATGAGGAAAGTGATATATCAGCCTAAAACTACACCGGGGGGGAACGTGTTAATGATCTCAAGGCAGCTGGAACCACTATCACCAGGAAAACCATTGGAAATATATTATGTCGTAATGGATTAAAATCCTGCAGTGGCCGCAAAGTCCCATTGCTCAAGAAGGCACAGTTTGCCAATAAACACCTTGGTGATCCTGAGAGTGATTGGGAGAAGGTGCTGTGGTCAGATAACACAAAAATTTAGCTATTTGGCATTAACCCAACTTGCCGTGTTTGGAGGAAGAGAAATACTGCCTATGACCCAACAATGTCCCCACTGTCAAGCATGGAGGTTGAAACATTATGTTTTTGGTTTTTTTTTCTGCTAAGGGCACATGACTACTTCACTGCATCAATGGGACAATGGATGGAGCCATGTAGCTTAAAATCTTGAATGACAACCTCCTTCCCTCTGCCAGGACATTAATAATTGGTCGTGACTGGGTTTTCCAGCATGACAATGACCCAAAACATATAGCCAAGGCAACAACGGAGTGGCTCAAAAAGAAGCACATCAAAGTCTTGGAGTGGCTTTGCCAGTCTCCAGACCTTAATCCCATTTAAAACTTATGGAGGTAGCTGAAGCTCCGAGTTGCCAAGTGACAGCCTCAAAATCTTAATGATTTAGAGATGATCTGGAAAGAGGAGTGGACCAAAATTCCTCCTGACATGTGCACAAAACTCACCATCAAATACAAAAAACATCTGACTGCTGAGCTTGCCAACAAGGGTTTTGCCATCAAGTATTACGGTAAGTCTTGTTTGCCAGAGGGATCAAATACTTAGTTCTCTCTGCAAAATGCAAATATATTGATATAATTTAGACAATGTGATTTTCTGGATTTTATTTTTGATATTCTATTTCTCACTGTTAAAATTAACCTACCTTTAAAAGTATGAACTGTTCATGTCTTTGTCAGTGGGCAAACTTACAAAATAATCAAGGGAGCAAATAATTATTTCCTTCACTGTATATTCTCTTTGCTTATCCCTTCATTGTGCAATATTGAGTATATATCTAAAGGCCACGTCACACACACAGATATCTGTGCAGATATTGTTCGCAGATCTCTGGTTACAATAAAATCATGGACACATTGTTACATTTGTACACAGCCATAAAATGGAACCATGTGTCCATGATTTCACTGCAACCAGAGATCTGCGAACAATATCTGCACAGATATCTGTGTGTGTGACGTGGCCCTTACCTGTATTTGTCAGGCACGTGTAAGTAAGCTACACAATGAGTCAAAAGACTGCTCTGCCACTTAGCTGCATTGAATGCCACTTCCCAAAAATCAGGCAGCACTCCAATTTCCAACAACAGGACAACTTTAATGTAGACTCTCGTGGCGTGACGTTTCAACCTCAATGAGGTCTTTATCAAGCACAGTGTTCAGTGCAAACAATCCAACCATATAAAGGGTGCATACATATTGATTATTAATGTAAAAATGCTAAAAAGTCAAACAATTATACATACATGTTTCCATATATTTCAGTGATAAAGTGCCATCATACAGTGCAAGTGTTTTGTTATAATATATATGCTTCTATGTCCACCACAGTGTACATATATACATAATTAATATAAATGTAATCATAGTGATCACCTGTGTAAATATTAAAAGCTTATACCTTTTAGAAGTGATTGGTCGACATATAGTTAGCTCCCAGACCAGCGCCATCACAGCCGCTCTCACGCTGATTACCAGCGTCTTCTTCAACTTGCATTGAATTCCAGCCATTTGGCTGTCCACAAAGGCTAGAAATTTGAAAGAGTCTTTAAACAAGGGATTGAAGGTGATTACTGTACAGGAGGAGAAAACAGGATAGATCGTGAGCTGGGCACAAGTAATAAATGGAGTCGCATGAGAAACGTGGTTGGAAAAGTGAATCTATATACATAATCAGCAGTTTTGTGCTTCTGGCCACTGTGCCGCTATTCCAGAATCCTTTGCGGCGCTGCGAGCGATGGCGCGCATGTGCCATCGTGAGCCGCCGCTTCCTGGCCGGAAACGCACAACTGCTGATACCTAGATGCCGATGAATGATGGGGCCAGACAACATACACCCCCAAACCCCCACCACTGCCCGGTCCACGCACCGCCCGCCGCTCCACCCCTCACCCCGCCATTCTCCTCCTTGCTGCATGACATTGCATGACAGCGGGGGGCGGAGCAAACAAATGACGTCATAATGGGTGTGACCGAGGACACTCCCACCACATAAGGGCAGTGGCTCTCAGTCACGCCCATTATCACGCCCCTATGTTAACTCCGTCTCACTCGCCCATTCCATTTCCACCTCAATGCTGCAAGGAGAATAATGTGGGGCTGAGCTGAAGCATGCACCCTACTGCTACTCACCCCCTACTGCCCTTCTCATGCCCCTCATTACCCCCCCACTCTTCCACACTGCCCCTGCTTACCCCCACACTGCCCCTGCTCACCCCTCTTACCCCCGTATGCCCTCACTCCCCACACTGCCCCTGCTTACCCCCCTACTCACCCACACTGCCCCCACTCACATACCTTTTTATGCAGTTTGAGTTGTGACTATAATTCTATCATTGCATTTAGAATTAAGACCCTCATACATTGTTCAGCTGACCCCTATCTTTCCCAACTCCCCCTCTAGTGTTCTCTATGAGTGAGTCAATGGAAGACTCCTCTAGCAGTGGCTCATCTCATGGAGAATAAAAGAATTGGCCCCCATACACTTTTGACTGTTGGTTAATTACATTACCACAAAATTACTCATGATATTTTGGGCCAAAAAATTACAATCTTTATTTAATAACCCTTAAAAGCATACATCAATTAAGAAACTACTGCAGTTACAAAATATGTCATTGCCCTTAAACTTTGACCCAAGTCATAAACATTAAGGGCAATTATACCAAATACTAATTAATTGTATGTGAACTTGTGAGTTTGCAGAAAGTAATACAAATTCCTTAAAATAGTCTCTCTCTCTCTCTCTCTCTCTCTCTCTCATTATTCTGGCATTTGGCAAATATAAATAATTATGGTAATCCTAATTGACCTAAAATGGGAAAGGTTTATTCTTCATGTCTTCATGATTTCATATCAGATAGTGAGAAAAACATGCATATGTATCTTTTTATTTAGTGTTTGTAAACGTCTGATTTCAACTGTACATAACATGTATATTAACATAGTGCATGTACACTTCTGTTTCATTTATTAACTGTGGGATGCGGTGCTGTGAAAGATGTAGTGCTGGATGGAAGGTACATTTCTACCCAGCATGGTAAAATGTGGCCTTGATTCTCCCTAAGTCTTCAGGTTTTAAGGTCAACACCTGACATGCACAGCTGACTGCAGCAATCAAGCCTGTGAGTTGGTCGACAGGGTAGGGAGTACTCGGATACCAGGACAGATGGTCACTTTGATGGGGAATCACGGCTGGTCGGTTCCGTGCCCTGGACCCTCAATGGCGGGGATGGTTGGGGATGATGATGATGATGATGGATGGGGAATGGTAACGTGACGCCACCTGTGGTACCTGGTAATGTGGACACCAGCGCTGTGGCCGGCCACTGAGGTGATGTAGGTGCAGCTCAGAGTAGTACAGCTCCCAACAGGTGGAGCTTTACCTCAGGGCAGCGGCAGTGGATGAGGGAAGTAGTAGTAGCGGTTCTGCTGTGAATGCTGCAGTCCAGGAGAGTAACCAGGTTCTCGGTGCAATTTGCGACATTCACCTTGGAAAGTTGTGAGGCCTCCTCTGTTATTGTGTGCAGAAATTGGAGTAAGTCCTGCTTGAAACTGAACTTGCCGCTCCTTCTCCCTCTCAGGGTACTACTCCATAACCGACAATGAGGACCTTTCTGTGGGATCCCTATTCTTTGCTTAGGTCCCTGGTCCTGTACTTGGTCAGGTTTGAGTGTCTTCTGTACTTTATCTGTACTTTACCTCAGGGGGATTAGCTCCTCCTGGTCTGTCCGGGCTTTCTCTGCCTCATTAAATTATTAACAGTATCGGACTTCGGTGTCGGGGTGGGCTAAAGGGAAACCAGGTCTGTTCCATTATTTTTTTCTCCTACTTCCTCCACTGGCCTCCGACGCTCTCCATAGGGTGCAGCACAGCTGGGTCAGTGTTCCCTGATCCTGAGCCTGGCTTGGTCCCAGCGACCATCTCCTTCACTGCTGCTCTCTCCTCTGCTCACTGCAGACTAACTGGACTGACTGGAACTGAACTGACTCCTCCCCTTAGGCCGGGATCTTTTATAGGGGATCTGGCTTAAGGACAGCCAGTGGGGCTCCCCCTCCAGGTCTGGGGTGGAAGGTGTTGTGTGTTGTGTGTACCAAGGTGTATGTCTATCCTTGCACCGGTGAGTCCTGTGGCAATCCCCAGCAGATGTGCCACACCTGCATAAGCCAGTTAGTAAGGGAATCTCAGGGTGTGAGGATCTAGGCTGGAGGAAAGCCTGAATGTGCAGTGTTGTCTGGATATACATGCTGTAGAGGTCTGTGACAAGACTCAAGCAACCCTGGGAATGGCACCTGGTGGTCACCTGTGGACTGCAACTAACCACATCGCTTGTGGTGACCAGGTTAGTTAAGCTCGTCCCATGCAAGGTGAGTCTGAGGCTGGTGGTTCTCCAAATTGGAGTACATTTATGTTGTTTATTTTTTCTTTCTGCCACCTGCTTTTTTAAAGTGTGAATAAAACCCTGACCTTTGGACTTTAAGACCGTGCGTTGCCTCATTACTGCATCCCTGCCACTGTCTACCAGAGCAAATCCCTACAGGGACTAGTGGAAATACATGAATACAGCACTTCACTGTTGTCCCATAGGAAAATTAATGTAGGACAGGTGAACACTCTCAACCTCTGTTCCATTAAGAGAGGGCTTTTCAGTGCCTCAATCTGGGGATTACTGAGGGTGCCAGCAGTTAGACACAAGTGATCAGTAAATTATTTCATATTTTGTTGGTATAGGCTGGAGAATGACTTAAATTGAAATACACCTGCAGGAGCAGCCAAGGTCCTGTAATAACAAAGTCTCTTAGAGGAGCTTGCAGGCTGTCGTGTGGATGGGACAGCTTCCGACACTGACAGGGACCAGCAGGAACAGAGTCCAACACAGATGGATAGAAGTGTGGTACAGGCTCACTGATGATGTAGGCAGGCTGGCTTGCGTAGCAGGCTCAATTGAGACAGATGCTGAGAGATAGACTTGGCAGGCTTGCTAGAGTCAAGTGCAGGCAGACTGAAGTAGCAGACTCACTTAAGGCAGGCACTAAGGCAAGACAAGGTATTAGAAATAGCAAGGACAAGATTTAAGGTAAAGTCAAGGGTGCTGACAACAAGCAATGTTACTAAGGACAAGAAAAGTTGCTCAGGTATCTCCCTTAAAAGGAAACTCCGGGGAGATAAAAAAAAAATGTACAATCCTTGCACACATAGACAATAATGCTCAGCTGCCTGTTATACTAGTGTAATGTTTAGAACTCATATAAATCACTTATTCACTAACAGCTCCTTACCAGTCACCCCTTCCGTAGGGGACAAAGCATCATGCCTGATTCAGCAGCTCTTCCTCCTCCCTTTCAGAAAGATTCAGTGCCTCTGACACTTCCTCATTCCTCATTTAATCATGTGGATGTAACATGATAACAGGTCCAAGACTAATTTGGAGATCTGTTCCTGTACAGACAGCAGGAGGTGAGACCAATGTGACATCACGCCCAAATGCTTGAATGAGGAAGTGTTTGCTCAATCAGGCATGACACATTGTCCCCTACAGGAGGGGTGACTGGTAAGGAGCAGTTAGTGATTACGTGATGTATAGGAGTTCTAAACATTATATAAGTATGACAGACAGCTTAGCATTATAGACTATGAGTGCAGGGACCATATACAATTTTTATCTCACCGGAGTTTGCTTTATATACACTGAGCCCTTCAGCAATAGGTTGAAAGGCACTTCCAGGTTACGGCGTACTGACCTTTTAAATCTCAGCAGGATGCGGCGGGGTTGCCTAAGGAAGGTCCTGGAAGAACTCCTCAGTGATCACAGACTCCTTACAGAGAAGGCTGCACTTGGGGAGCCAGGAGACATTGCTGGATCGCGGACTGGGTGAGAAACCTGTATGGGAGAAAGCATTGCGGCCTGGGCAGATTGTACAGAGCCATGTGCTGGGCACCAATATCCCTGCCCATTGGAGCCCAGTCCTGTGGCTGGAGCCATGACAGTGTGGTTCTATTTCATGTACTCATAATACATGTTCTTTTGCCCATTACACTTACATTGCATGCATGTACAAAAATATTGATAAACACACAAATGCAATAAACTGTAGGATCTGTCACCCACCTGTCAAATTCACGCCCAGACCCCACTTTTCCTCAACCATCATCTCAGGACAGCAAAAATGGAAGAGTATGAGGTGGTGCAGCTCATGATCAGCTACAGAAGTCACCTTGAGGAAGGGGTACAGCTATCAATTTCTTTTTTCCTTTCTGTCTTAGCTATGCAGTGATGACCTGCAAATTCTGTTCCTCCTCCACCTCTCTGTGGCTGCTCTGGCTAATGTCAAAGGACCTTTTACTAGATATTTTAATTGAAACTGGGTACCTACTCCAACTGTCGTTGTTCCACCAATAGCAAATCAGTTATATTTTTTCTCTGTGCTCCTATTTTTAAAAGTTATGACCCTTGGTCTGGGTATATACCAGAGACCTCCTCTGTGTGACTTTTCTTTTTCTCCTGTCGCTTGCCAATGAAAACACAGTTGCACCCACAGTTCTGAAGTATGCGCTCAGTTGGTTGAAATGAAATTTGCACCTTTATACCATTATTGCCGAGGGGCATAATTGTGAAACAAAGGAGCACAGACAAATAAAAAAAGCTGTTCCAAAATCAGTGGAGCAGATTTACTCAGTTTAAATTTAAAACAATCCTGAAAACAATATAAGTAAAGATTCTCCTCTCTTTTCTGAGATCCCACATACCCACAGGACAGGTACAGGATAAGCAATGTGTTAAGGAGATATAGATCACAGCCATGGGGCAACAGCAATTGGTGAAGTAAGAGACAGTAATTTACACCTGACTGTAGTCTGGCGGCCAGTGTTCTATGCGACCGCTCAGGTTGTGCATAACTAAGGTTGGCCAAGTGGGAAAGATAGCTGTCGGCTATATACTTGCACAGCTGGCAGCTATCTAAGGTGTACAGGTGATTTTAGACCTGCTCTATCTTGCTCAATTAGAAGTTGAATTTTGGAATAGATGCCTTAAATGAGCCACAATTCTAAAGCTTGATCCAAAAAGCTATTTGGCTCTTAGAAAATAATCTACATGTGGATTAGGGCCTCTACTTATATATAGTTTCACAATACTCCATAGCAGGTCCTAATATATGTCAATCCCCACTGGTACCGTGTTCTCATGACTTTAAAGGGACTCCATCACAACAGAATGATTGTTCAAACCATCACAGCACCCACTTGCTTGTTTTACATCAATCTAAACTCTTCTTGTTATGGTTAATATTTTACAATATTCACAAGTTGCTTGCTCCTGACCAAAATGATATAGACCAAGTACCGGTGTGAAAAGTATGACACCAGACGCACAGAGTCAGATGTACACTCTCCTTGGTCGGCCCCAAGTGTGGCTCCAAGTGACCTTTATTTTTAAGAGGCATGAGGTTTTCCTAAGTAAGGGGCTCGGCCAGCCCTACTCCAATGTATTCATTGGTCAGTGGGTTAGTCCATGGGCAGATCCATGAGGTCATCAGTGGGTGTGGTCTTGATCGAGTATGTCCAGATGATGTGTCCAATCTGTGATTGGTCAGTCCTTCTATGGAATTCAGCTTCCTCCAGGAACTCCTTAATGTAAACAGGATTTAGTCATAGGTCCAGGCTCCATCTTACACACCATGGCATGGTGTAATGAAACAGGAAATGGCAGCCATGTTTAAGTAACAATTAAGGTTATGCAATGTAAAATATTACACTCTATGGATCGTTTCTCCCATGCGCATATGTCTTAAGGTTAATTAAGTATTTGATCCTATGGCTCACCTCAACATTCTCTGGCTCTATACACGAGAGTTGTCAATCAAAAATGAAGTGGGGGGGATAGACAGAAAACAAGCAGGTGGAAATGTGGATTTAATGATTGCCCAGGCCATAATGCACCGAATGCCTGTACTTGGTTTGAACAGTCATTCTGTGCTGACAGAGACCCTTTAGGGTCAGTCAGAAAGCTGGTTATTACTTTCATAATAACATAGGCTTATAGTGATCACCTTATAAGAATTTTAGAAATACATAAATTCCTCATTAATCAGGATTTCTGAGCTGAATGAATTTTACTACATATGTACAGTGGCGAAACGATCGTGGTTGCAGCAGTCGCGGCTGAGACTGGGCCCGGACCTGTAGGGGGGCCCGCACCTCCGGCCGCCCCCCGTGACCACTATTGTGTGTCAGAGGAGAGGAGTTGAAGGAGGGAATCTTCCTGCTTCCTGTGGCTGATTCCGCCCCTCCTCTCCTCTCATCTGCTGCCGGTTTCCTGCCGTGCACTGTGCGGCCAGCAGCATTAACCCCTCCGCTCCTCACCCGCAGGTAGCAGAATCCTCCCCCTCCTCACCCGCAGCTAGGAAGCACCCCCCCCCTCTCCTCACCCGCGGCGTGAGGGCATGATGCACTCCTCGGGGGGCCCCAGTCTAGATATCGCACCGGGGCCCGCCAGGCTCCAGTTACGTCACTGCATGTGTATATAACACATTTAACTTTTACACAAAATATTAATTATCTGTATCAACCCCTAGCTTACTGGTAAGTAAGCCTCAAGCTCACTGATATATACACATATATTGGCTATATTAAGCAGTAATTATTCAATCTTACATTTAGCAAATATGTAAATGTCATTAGCTGATTTCCTTGATATATTAGTGTCTTCCAAAGGTTCTTGTCCTAAACACTTAGTTTAAAATATTTTTTTGATATCATTCCTCTTGTCAAAGTAACATATTAGATTAGTGCTCCAAAACTGCACGGTGCATTTTGGGAAGAAAGCGTATGCTGGATGCTCATGCTACACGGGTATTTTCCGAGCTGCATAAATCTCTTGTTTAGCAGTATTAATGACAATTTTGCAGCCTATTCTAACATTATACTAGAGTCCTGAAATAAGAGATTGAGCTTGTAAAACAAAAAAATACATATATGGATTATAACAGGTGATGAGGCATAGCTATAACTGTGTTCTTGCTTGTGGGATTTTAGAAAAAAATGTGATTGATAGGATTCCTCAGAATTGATATAAACTGTAGAGAAACCTGGCAGTAAGTGTTGACTTTTTCCTTAATGACACCACATGAGAAATAGTACTTTGCAAAGCGCCTAAGGTAATCCTTGAGTTGTCAATGTACTGTAGACCAGAAAAGGTCCTGCAGAATTAACAATGATCTTAGTAGCTGCTTTCTTCTCTGATATATGGGATTTATCAAAAGAAAAAGTGCCTAAGCACTAACAGGCGGGTAGCAGCCACCTACCTGATTTTTGTGCCCGGCACCGGTCATCGTCAACACGGTGCGGTCTGAGACCACTCATGTCGGCAATTTTGCTGCTTCCGCTGATGCCACGTCTGCAGAGGCGCCGGCTTCTCTCCTCTGTCAACGAGTGTCTGAGCTGCTGTCATGCTGATTGACAGCCAGCTCCCCCAATTAGGTAGTAGGCTGCCAGCTGTCAATCAGCAGGAGACCGGCTGTCCCGCTCCTTCCACAGAGCAGAGTGGAAAAGCCGCCTCTGCTCTATTTACCCACCATGCTGTCCCAGCAGGAGTGGTCTATGACCACTCTGTGGCAGGGATGAAAGGCGGTGAGCGGCGTCGGATACAAAAGACAGGTAGGTGGCAGCTACCTGCCTGTTAGTGCTTAGGCACTTTTGTGGAGCCCACTGGAACTGGGTACTCGGTACCGGACCGGGTTACTGGCGGGAATGTCACGGACGTCCTGGTCCGGACCGTGTCCTGGGTTCACACAAGTAAAAGGGAATATATACAGGGGAGTTTGTCGTGATGCCACCCACGGGTTGTGGTCAGGGTGACCACCGCTGCTGCAGAACCTCCGGGGATGATGTTTGGTAGCTTTAGATGGAACAGTTCTCCGCAGGTAGAGCCTGGTTCCCCGGGGCAGTGGTAATTAAAGTCTATGATGGATGTTATAGATGTTGCAGGAAAGGAATGATAGTGGAGACGGGGCTGCTTGTGGGAGTAATTAGGACTTGAGTACAAGGATCACACACTCATGTTTCTGAAGTTTTCCAAAGCTTTACTGTAGATGTTCTTTACAGAGAATTGTCCTCGGAGTCTGTACCAGGGCCAAGTTGCTCCCACTCTGTACGGGTCCCCAGCTTCCTCCTGCTGCGCTGTGTGTGGCCCTGCTGCTTTTAGCTGAGCTGCTGGCAATGTCTCTCCTCACAGGTATCCCCTTTGCTAGGCAACTTGAGTCTTCCTTGTGCACTGGTACACCCAGGCCGGCTTCAGAGCATGCGCAGATGGCATGCTGAAGCCGGCCTGGCCGCATTATAGACCCAGCGATGCGGAAGTGACGCGGGGCCTGCAGCACGTGACCCGCCCATTGCGTGGACGCGATGGGCGGGTAATTTGAATCCTGGAAAGAAGATGGACAGCAGCGAGGCGGGTGCGAGCGCAGCCTGAAGACCCTGCCTATCTGACAAAAACCCTGGACCATTCAAAAAAACGGATCCAATTTTTCTGCTGACATTACAACCAAAACACAGCACAAAACAAAGAAAAACAAATGCACAGTGAGAATGTAGCCTTACTTTTTTTTACTTTTTCTGACTACTATTTATAAAGCATGGGGGTACTATTCATGGACTGTGCATGGTTAACATTGCAAAGTATAGGAGATTTATAATTTATTTAATTAATGATCCATCTGAGAAAAACACTGATGAAACACTGATGGTTATAAGCAGACATATGGACTGTACACTGATGGTAAAAACGAACACATGGACTGTACACTGATGTTTATAAGCTGACACATGGACTGCACACTGATGGTAAAAACGAACACATGGACTGTACACTGATAGTAAAAACAAATGTGGCACCCCAGTGGTTTGTTTGCCACAGTGGCATTGCCTCCCTCACAGGGGGCTGGAAGTCTCCTGGCCACACCGAACACCTGGTGGCACAGCAGCATCCTGAGAGCCCGAAGCCGCCAGTAGCTCGGCGGTACCCATGATAGGCTCGTGCTGCCTGCCATACGGGTCAGAACCAACATGCAGGAAGAGGGCCGCAGCATAGCTACAGGAAGCAGGGACCTGAAAGAAGGGCGCAGCAGGAAGTCCTCCAATCCTACCTGGCGAGGTGGATCCCCAAATGCTTCCAGGCTGGCCAGACTCCTTCTACAATCTGTAACTAGTATCCTGGACTGCATTATCATCTGCCAGGTAAAAGGGTAAAGTAACCTATAACCCCTGGGTCTTGTACCCTCTTTCCTGCACCCCTACGACCATCACCACCCAATTAAACTGTCTCACTTATCTGTGGGGCCCCACTCTACCTGTGGGGAGCAATACTATCCCAGCTGCATCACCATCTGCCCCAGTGGTCCTAATCTGCAGCGTCGGCCATCCCTGGCAGAGTACCACAGGTGGCATCACGAAAATCCCCTGTAAATATCCCCTTTACTGCATGCTCAGGGTCACGGAGTCAGGTCACAACCACCGTGATCGCCCAAAGAACTGACTGGCCTGGCTACCAGATGCCCTCGGCCCTGTGGGCATCGCAAATGGCGTCACAAACAGGATTTCGTATCCCGATACCTGGGTCCTGTATGCCGAGACTATATTGTACTGTGTGATTGCTGCCATTACCACGCGGTGTGCGGGAAGCAGAAGGGGCATGTCATTGTGGGCGGAACCCCAGAAAGAGTTCGAAGCGAAACCCTGCCCCTCACTCTGACGTCAGCTGGCGGAAAGCAGGAGGCCCTGACCTGGAACCCTTTGTGTGCTCGATTCATCCCGCCTACGGAGCAGCAGCCTGATCATTTAACAGATACTTAGAACCTGGCTAAGGTTCACTAGGGGGGGAAGATATCTAACCTAGGAGAGAGTCCAGTGACGGGAGCAGCCGCAGCACCCATAATGCCTTTATCAATGCCGTATATCCCAGGAGCAGCCTGGCTACTGCAATACTCGGGGGAGTCGCATACCCTCAGCGACTTCAAAGAGAGACTACATAGCCTATTTGAAGTGTACCCCCTGTCTGAGGGCCAAAAAGTCAGCATCCTTATCGGTCAGTTAACTGGTGCGGTGCAGAGGGAGGTAAAGTCCTGGCCGAACACTGATAAAAGAACTGTTAAGCAAATCCTGGCCAGGCTGATGGACACTTTTGATACCCACACCGTGGCAAAGATTGAAATGAGATTCTTTGGGTGCAAACAAAGGGTGCAGGACAGTGTACTGGACTAACAATATAGGGAAAGACGGTGCTATCCGGTCCGCGCTGCCAAATTCATTTATATCAAAGAAATACCAGTCATCGATGTTAAGATCCAAATCTTCCTTTATTCACCTCCTACGCGTTTCAGTGCCCACCTGATACTATGGACTATGCCTTTAATCTTCAAGAGGGGCTACGGGCGATTAAACAGGTTGACCCCGACACTGTGCAGGATGAGGACAGACTGCTAACCAAGCAGTTTATCGAGGGGCTCCTGTCCAACACCCACCGAACACAGTTGCGCATTATGGCTGTACAAAACCCTGACCTGGACCTTGCACAATTTAAGGATCGGGCCATTCGGGTGCTGTGAGAACCAACCCCAAGTGGCACAATGTCCCCCAGGCGCCCAGCTATAATGTGCTACCAAGAGACAGCGTCTTTATCTCAGGAACCTGTTGAGGCTGATGCACAGACCTTAAGCAATGACACTTCTGAGGATCTACGCCTCCAGATCTAGGATATGATCAAGAGTGTGGCTGCGTTGACCAAAGCCATGCAGGCCCTGCAGGTGTCCTCACCAACTGAAAAGATCCAGCTGGCCTCCAGTCCAGATGATGCAACGTAGCGATGACAGAGGATCCTACCAACCTGGGGAGAAGACAGCAATTGCTACGACTCAACTGGACAACCCTACAGGACACTCCCAGGTGACAATGATGCCATATATCCTTTATAAGTGGTACTAGGCTGACTCTGACATGACCCGCAGCCCAGATAATGACATGACAATAAAAAAGAGGTGACCATTTAAATAGGGAGAATAGAACTAAAATCACAGAAGTTGATAATTGTAGTTATCGACCGGCGAGAATGCAATCCAATGATCACCCTAGGTACCAATGTGATAGAACAATAATCTCGCCAAGACAATTTTCTATCACAACCGGTAGCCAAAACCGTCAGCTCTGAACAGCAATGGGTCCTGCATAAGGAGATCCTGATGCAGCAAAAGCCCTGATGCAGCGACAACAGGTGGAATTGTTTAGTGGAGAAATCGGCAGTGTCAGGGTGAGTGACTCATTCCCCATAGTAATAGCTCCCAAAAGTGAAATGATGATTTGGTGTCGAGCTGCTATAGGTGTCAAGGGTCGAGATTATCAGGCCCTGATAGAACCCGTATACTCCGACAGCAGGCTTACTATCCTGACAGCCAGAGGGGTAGTAGATGTCCGCAAGAGGAGGGTACCTGAACGCATCTTAAATTGTTGAGAAAAAGAGGTCAATTGACCCCAGTATGCCACTGTTGCTAAACTGTTCACTGTCAATAATAACATAATACGGGCAGTAGAAACCTTGATCCTGCCCGACCAGGCGGAGGACAATGGCTCTGCAGAACAGCTGGAGGACTGATGTCAGAAGCTGCACATAGGCACTAACTGCGTCCCTTTGCACCAAAAGAATGGGGTCTAGTGGATGGTTCAAGAATATGAATGGGTATTTAGCAAAAACCCACTAGACTTCGGGCATGTAAAAGGGGTCCAACACCATATTCCCACCAGAGACCATCAACCAATTCAAGAAAGGTACCACCCTGTTCCCCCGGGTCACTACCAGTGTGCCAAGACCATGTTATGGTAAATCAAGGAAGCAGGGGTGATCAGAGATAGTTGTAGTCCCTGGGCAGCTCCTTTAGTCCTCGTTAAAAGCAAGATGGTCCACTGAGGATGTGTGTTGATTACAGGCAGATTAACTGCATTACATGTAAAGACGCCTACCCGTTACCACAAATTGAGGAATCACTAGCTGCCCTGAAATCTGCTAGCTATTTTTCCTCCTTAGATCTCACCAGTAGAGATGAACCACCACCCTAGTGTTCGAATTCGATTTGATTTGTCGAATTGGGGGTGTGTTCATGGAATGTTCGTCGAACACCATCGAATACCATTGAAAACAATGGCAGGCAAACACAAACACATACAAACACAGAGAAAACACATAGAAAACACCTTCTAAGGTGTCCAAAAGGTGACAAACTACTCAGAAGACACAACAAACAGATTGAAAAGTGACAAGTACATATGAAAATGTGAAAAGAAAAGAGCTGGACGAGTAAAAGGAGGAGGAGACACAGATATAGGCATGTCATGCCCTTCTAAAATCATGTAAAACACAGCAAGGGGACTGCAACAAGAGTCTCCATTTTTTCAAAAAATTGGGGCACAGACACCACTTAAGTGGCATCAATTGCTCTACAGTTGCAAGCTTAAAATTGTTAGTGACTATCATGCAGCACATTCAAAAATCCACAAGCCTTTATTCTCTCCAGGATGACACAGGGGTAGAAAAGTACTTGTGGATCCATGACTTGTTCATCTTGATGAACCTTAGTCTGCCCACATTCTGGCTGGACAGACGAGTGCGCTTATCTGTCAGCACACCACCAACAGCGCTGAAGACACATTCAGAGAGAATGCTGGCTGCGGGGCACGACAGGATCTCCAAGGCATGAGTGGCGAGCTCAGGCCATTTTTCCAGACTGGAAGCCCAAAATTAGCAAGTGTCCAGTTCCACTGTCATGGCATCAATGTTCACTTGGAGATACTCCTGTGAGATTCACTCTGTGTACCACTGGTGATTTGTGGAAAAGCTGATGTAAGATTGTGTAACAGCTTCTGCTGATACTGCTGCTTGTGTGTGTGGAGCCCACTGGGACAGGGTACTTGGTATTGGACCGGGTCGCTGCTGGGTATGTCACGGAGGTCCTGGTCTGGACCGTGTCCCGGGTTCTCACAAGTAAAAGGGGATATATACAAAGGATACAGGTTGTCGTGACGCCACCCACGGTGTGTGGTCAATGATGGGACCACCGCTGCAGCTCTTCTTCTGCCAGGAGGATGGATGGATGGGCTGCAGCCAGATGGATGAGCCCGCCGCGGGTCGGGCTGCTCCTGACAGGAATGAAAAGGTAATTAAACAGTTCTTTATCCCTGGAATCAAACACGGACACACAGGCAGGGTTCCCCGGGTTTACTTGCCAGTTCTCGTTAAGCAGTTCACAGTAGTTCTCTGTGCAGTTCACTTCTTAACACGAGTTACAGGCATTCTATTCCAGTTTTCACTCAACTCCCTGCAGCCAGGTTGTCACGCTGCGACCCCTCACTCTTTCTAATGTCCTTTCCAGGCTGTAGTTTCTCTCCCCTTGTGTGACTCCGGACAGTGTAGCGGTAGCTTGGACCCTTGTGGGTCCTTGTGGTTGCCACTGTGCTTTCTGTCCTTTGGGTGGGAACTCCAACTTAGAATTGGAGCTCCCCGTCGGTGAATCTGGGGATACCAGGTAAATCTTCGATCCCCGTCAGAGACGACACTCTGCTGTGTGCCTAGCCTGCAATAGCCCTCTCCCGCAAGGCAGTATCAGGCTCCCTCTGACCTGTGTGATTCCAGCTTCAGTAGGGAAGACTTCTCTCCTAGTTAGTCAGTGCTGCTGTGTTCCTCAGACTCAGTGCTGCTGATCTGTCTCTTCCTCACACTCCTCTGGGGTGCTGGCTATGGACGAGCTTTCTCTCCATGGTTTCTGTGACTCTGTGGATTCTGCATCTCCATCAGCCCCACTCCTCCAGAACGTGTGTGTCTTTCTTTCTGTTCTTATGTCTGTTCAGTTCGGCTCACTCTGGCCTACTGTGTCTTTTCAGCTCGGCACCCTCGGCCTACTAACTCCTTCCTCCTCCTCTTCCTCTACTTGTACCTTCTGTCACCTGACCTACATGCGTTCCCACCCACTGTCCTCTAAACCCACCACCCCTTGCCTGCCTAGAGTTCCGGGCTCCGTGTTGAGTGCTGCCTCCTAGTGGTGTGTGGGATGTCTGTGAGGGTGTTTAGTACATAAACTGTCTTTTCCTCCTACCTGGCTGCAGTTCCCTTTGTGGCCTCCCTGATCGCAGGGGCGCCACATTCCCCTGGAGTTAAACCGGCGTGTCCCCACACCGTCCGGCATGGATCCCCCTGAAAAAGGCATTTTTATTTTGTAAACAATAAACATTAAGCATTCTTGTTTCTTCCATTTAAGGAGGCACGGGTCTTTTAACGTTACATTGAGTTAACTATATACATTTGTCCATGGGTGTATCTGCTTAGGAGGCCTGGATTCGCTACACCACCCCCAGGTACTTGTTTTCCCTAACTTAATGTCCATGGGGGTCAATCCAGTTCCTGCACCCAACGGGACCCTCTACCGGGTCAAGTGCTAAAACACATTTAAATATTAACATTATTTTTCAAACCGTACTTTTCCTATAAAAGTATAAAATTTAGCAAAAAGGCACATTACTTTCTAGCAAAAGTATAAAAGTTCTTTTCAAAAAGTGCAAAAACTTCAAAAAGGCACTCCGCAGTTCAGTTCAAGTTCAAGTTCTTTTTACAGTCTCACAAGTGCGATCTGGTCTTAAAACCAATGGGAGCACACTGAGTGCTCAACTATATACAATAGAAAGTTTATATCAATCATCGTCTTTGATATCAATGTCAATCAAACATGTAAGACAGACAGGGGAAAAGGCTAACATTCATTCAGGATTGGGATGGGGCATCAAGGGTCACGTCACATTCACACTTAGGGTACCTTTACACGCCGCTACTGGTGGGTGGCTACAACCGGATACATGCGAGAAATGTATCTTGCACCGGCAATTCAACCCGTGGTAGCGGCGTGTGAAGACGGTTGTAGCCACCCGGCAGTAGCGGCACCTGTTTCCGAGCACTGCCCTAAAACAGGTGGCTACACAGCCGATTGTAGCGACCTGTATCGGCATGTAAAGAAGCAACAGAAGGGATGTCTGGACACCAGGCTATGTACCTGGTATGTAGCTGGGGCGTGACACAGGCTCCGGGTTACCGCGCCCCATCAGCGATCATTGGAGGAAGCTCCTGCATTACGATTGGTAGTCGCTGCATAGGGAGGCATATTTAAGGAGCTGACCAGTCACACTACACAATTGCTCGAGCGTCATGTATTAATCAGCCTCCTGCGATGCCTGCCCAATCATGATGTTCTTGCTTTGTCCTATCAGCGTACGGACGTCTCGTAATCCACAATTGTGGCACGCCTATGTGTTGTCCCTGCTGCACCAGGTCCGCCCATATTAGCTTGTTGTAGCGGTGTGTAAATGAGGTAAGGTGCTCGGCAGAAGGTAACTTGAGACACCCGGCGGTGTATCTAGAGATAGATGTAACCTACTGTAGCGCACCTTGTTGCGGCGTGTAAAGGTGGTGCGATTACCGTTTGCAACCGTTTGTGCGTGCTCGTGCACGTGAAGTATCCGGTTGTAGCCACCTGCCAGTAGCGGCGTGTAAAGGTACCCTTATGGTGGGTTTACACATCACGATATCGTTCCGATATCGTATACAACGGCGCGGGAGCGCGCATTTCGTGCCTGGTTTTCCCTGAATCGCATCGGCGGTTTACACGCTGCTATATCGTGATACAATGTCCCTACGATGTGTACGCCCCCCGACCCAGGAACGACCATTTAACGTGGGAATGAATGGGTGACGTTGCAGTACACATCGGAGTTGGGCTGTCACACGGGACGATCCGGCTCCAACCGGCATCCGATATCGGGCGGTTGAATAGCACGCTCATTCGACCCCCGATATCGGTTTGTCATCGTTCCTGCATCGCATTGTACGTTCACACCGTACGATGCACGAACAATATTGGGTCCAACGCACGAACCACGTGACTTTTGGTCGGAGTTGGACGCCGATATCGCAACGTGTAAACCCACCATAACTGTTCTTCTTGCAGGAACCGGGTTTCAGTTCTCTTTGTCTTCCTTCTTCTCCTTTTCTACTTTCCATGGAAGTATCTGTGGTCCTCGCCGTCTAGGATACAACTCTAAGTCCTGCAGGGCCTGTATTAACAAGTAGCTTTCTGGAGTCTGCTTAGCTACATTCACACTGCTTCTCACTGCAACAGTCTCTGTTGTGCTGGTAGAATCCGTGTTTGTCAATGGATCCGTATTAATAAATGAATCTTGCTGTATTTGTGGATCTGGATCAGGTTCAGGATCCTCTAGAGCTGGGGGTTCATCTTCTTCTTGTACTCTCAAACAAAGTCTTTTTACTTTCACTCCATAGGGACCTCTTTCACCTTGGACTACGTTATATGATACCCATTCTCCAATTGTCACTCTGCTGTCCGGATGATCTGATGGTAAATACCCCTCCACATCTCGTCTGTTTATACAGATGTCTCTTTGCGCACCGGGTTCACAGGCGAATGAAAATCCTTTAGACTCGATTATTTTTATGATTTGCCCTGGTGTCGCGGGGATCTGCGAACTCCTTCATCTCGTCGAGCTGCTACTTTGGCCTTTTTGGTATGGGCTATAATGATCTGTTTATAGACTTGTCTCTCAATCTCCTCTTTCTCCCATCTACGTATACAGCGTCTGATATATTCCTCTGGGGTTATTAATTCTGCTGGGCCTATCGAGCCACTGGGGTCACCTAGAAAGCCCATTAAGTCCTCATTGGCTTCGTCTCTCTCCCACCAGCAACGGAGTTGCTCTCCTCTCACCTCTACAGTCGTCAGTGCAGGTATCAGGGGTTCTGGTAACGGTAAGCATCCTTCTTCCAGGGCTCCTAGTGGGTCGATCATTTTTACGGCAGGTCTCGGTGCAGCGTCGGGAATGGATATGTCTACTAAGGTTGCGGTACAACAGGTTGCTTCATTTTCAAGGCGATGACTGGAAGCGCCAACGCAGCCTGGTTGCTTGGACAAGGCTTGCTAGTTGTAGTTTATGTCAATTCGAATCCGGGTTCTCTGCTCTGCTTGGACCCGGGTTATCTGTAACGGCAGCAGCCGCAGCACACCCGTCCGGGTGTCTTGGATCTCGGGACGTCGCTCTCCGCCTTCCGCCATGCTGTTACGATCACCTTCGCTCTTTCCCTGGCCGGGTTCCTCCACAAATGCACTCTGTGGGCCCTCCGAGATCACTTCGGGTATCTCAGCTACAGCTTTCTCCTGGGTGTCCTCTCCCTCCGTCCCCGTGTACTCTGATCCTGATGGTGACTGCTTCTCTTCTGGTTCTTTGTCCCGTCTCTTCAAGGTGACAATTTCCTCTTCGGCTCCCGCCAACTTATCATTGGTAGGTAAGTTTAGGAGCGGAGTCTCCTCCTTTGGATTGATGGCTGGCTCCCCCGGAGTTATTGGGAGCCAGGGCGGGTCTTCCCTTTCCCGCTTTGGAACAAGCCGGCCCACGAAGGGGGGTATGGGCACGCCTTCTCTACACATGGTCTCAAGCTCCTATGGCTGCCATTAAAACACAGATTTGGCGGGAAAAGTCCAGAACAGGATATTTAGGCACACGGGGCCTGGTTCTTCTGGACCAGGTTCATCCTGTTCGTGACGCCAGGTTGTGGAGCCCACTGTGATGGGGTACTCGGTGCCGGACCGGGTTGCTGCTGGGGGATGTCACGGAGGTCCTGGTCCAGACTGTATCCCGGGTTCTCACAAGTAAAAGGGGATATTTACAAAGGATACAGTTTGTCGTGACGCCACCCACGGTGTGTGGTCAATGATGGGACCACCGCTGCAGCTCTTCTTCTGCCAGGAGGATGGATGGATGGGCTGCAGCCAGATGGATGAGCCCGCCGCGGGTCGGGCTGCTCCTGACAGGAATGAAAAGGTAATTAAACAGTTCTTTATCCCTGGAATCAAACATGGACACACAGGCAGGGTTCCCTGGGTTTACTTGTCAGTTCTCTTTAAGCAGTTCACAGTAGTTCTCTGTACAGTTCACTTCTTAACACGAGTTACAGGCATTCTATTCCAGTTTTCACTCAACTCCCTGCAGCCAGGTTGTCACGCTGCGACCCCTCAGTCTTTCTAATGTCCTTTCCAGGCTGTAGTTTCTCTCCCCTTGTGTGACTCCGGACAGTGTAGTGGTAGCTCGGACCCTTGTGGGTCCTTGTGGTTGCCACTGTGCTTTCTGTCCTTTGGGTGGGAACTCCAACTTAGCATTGGAGCTCCCCGTCGGTGAATCTGGGGATACCGGGTAAATCTTCGGTCTCCGTCAGAGACGACACTCTGCTATGTGCCTAGCCTGCAATAGCCCTCTCCCGCAAGGCAGTATCAGGCTCCCTCTGACCTGTGTGATTCCAGCTTCAGTAGGGAAGACTTCTCTCCTAGTTAGTCAGTGCTACCGTGTTCCTCAGACTCAGTGCTGCTGATCTGTCTCTTTCCTCACACTCCTCTGGGGTGCTGGCTATGGACGAGCTTTCTCTCCATGGTTTCTGTGACTCTGTGGATTCTGCATCTCCATCAGCCCCACTCCTCCAGAACGTGTGTGTCTTTCTTTCTGTTCTTGTGTCTGTTCAGCTCGGCTCACTCTGGCCTACTGTGTCTTTTCAGCTCGGCACCCTCGGCCTACTAACTCCTTCCTCCTCCTCTTCCTCTACTTGTACCTTCTGTCACCTGACCTACATGCGTTCCCACCCACTGTCCTCTAAACCCACCACTAGGGATGGGCGAATCTACTCGCTAGGACTCGTTACTCGGCGAGTAGTAAGGGACTCGCAGGACTCGGTACTCGGCGAGTTTCCCAGTGATTACTCGCACGAGTCCAATGCAAATCAATATCAATCCTAGTTTTGTCAGAAACGCTGACAAAACTAGGATTGCCATTGTTTGCATTAGACTCGGCTACTGTGCCAGTGATAGCAGGGAAACTCGCAAAGTAACTGCTGTTTCTTTGCGAGCCGAGTCCAGCTGTCTTCTCTGTGCAGCTCCAGGGTCCTAGAGCCCGCCTGCTCACAGACATGATGTAGCAGAGCTGAGATTGTTCTCAGTCTGCTCATTCCCTGTGCATAGAAATCTGTCTATTCACAGGGATGAGCAGAGAGGACATCGCGTTTTGGACTACGTCGGACGGAAGAGGATTTTTTTAATTAAAGATGGAGTCCCTAATGGCTTTTTTTTTATTTCAAATAAAAATTTTTCTCTGTGTTTTTTTAACCCTTTATTGGAGATTCTTAGTGGCTGGGTCAAACGTGGCCTGACATTAAGAATCTCGGGCTTAATACCAGCTTGTATAACAAAGCTGGTATTAACCCCTTTATTACCCAGCGTGCTACCGCCACCAGGGCCGCTGGAAGAGCGGGGTTCAGCACCAGAGGATGGCGCTTCAATGAACGCGCCATCTTCTGGGGCGGCTGCAGGCTGCAATTTGCAGTGGGGGGTGCCCAGAAAGCTTGGGCATCCCTGCGCTGCGGATTCCAGCCCCCAGCTGCTTAGCTGTACCTGGCTAGACATAGAAATTGCGCGGAGCCCCACGCATTTTTTTTAAATTATTTCATGAATTTCAGAGTCAGAGTCAGAGTCAGAATCTCAGAATTTCATGAAATAATTTTAAAAAAATGCGTGGGGCTCCGCGCAATTTCTATGTCTAGCCAGGTACAGCTAAGCAGCTGGGGGCTGGAATCCGCAGCGCAGGGATGCCCAAGCTTTCTGGGCACCCCCCGCTGCAAATTGCAGCCCACAGCCGCCCCAGAAGATGGCGCGTTCATTGAAGCGCCATCCTCTGGCGCTGAACCCCGCTCTTCCAGCGGCCCTGGTAGCGGTGGCACGCTGGGTAATAAAGGGGTTAGGGCCAGCTTTGTATTATCAGCTGGCCCTAAGCCCGAAATTTATGGCGGTCACGCCAATATTAGACATGACCGCCATGAATTTCTATTAAATTGTTTTAAAAAAACACAACACAAAGAAAATTTTTTATTAGAAATAAAAAAAAAAGCCATTAGGGACTCCATCTTTAATTAAAAAAATCCTCTTCCGTCCGACGCAGTCCAAAACGCGATGTCCTCTCTGCTACATCCCCTGTGCATAAATATAGATCTCTATGCACAGGGAATGAGCAGACTGAGAACAATCTCAGCTCTGCTACATCATCTCTGTGCACAGACATTCATGTCTGTACACAGGGAATGAGCAGACTGAGAACAATCTCAGCACTGCTACATCAGGCAGCAGGCAGGCTCTAGGACCCTGGAGCTGGGGCAGCCAGAACACAGAGAAGACAGGATCTTATCTGTGCGAGTCAGCGATTACTTACAAAGTAAACGAGCAATGCAAATAAATGACAAAACTAGGATTGCTTCAGGCTGAAGCTTCCGAGACACATCTGCGAGTTGTAAATCTCACACTACTCGCTATTACTCGCTTCCCCATTCATTAACATTGGACTCGCTAGACTCGCAACGAGTAGCGAGTCCTGGGCTCGGACTCGCTAGAGTCAAGCGATTCCGAGTAATTTAGGATTCGCCCATCACTACCCACCACCCCTTGCCCGCCTAGAGTTCCGGGCTCCGGGTTGGGTGCTGCCTCCTAGTGGTGTGGGGATGTCTGTGAGGGTGTTTAGTGCATAAACTGTCTTTTCCTCCTACCTGGCTGCAGTTTCCTATGTAGGCACCCTGGTCGCAGAGGCGCCAAACGTGCGTCCCTTTTTAGCGCAGGAATTATTTTGCCAAATTTTGTCTTGTACCGGGGATCTAAGAGTGTGGCAACCCAGTAGTCGGCATTACTTCTAATTCGGGCAATCTGAGGCTCATGTTGCAGGTAGTGCAGCAAGAAGGTGCTCATGTGTCTTGCGCATCCAGGGGGACCAAGTCCTTGTTGTGTTGGTGGCGGCAAGGTGAGAATCATGCTTCCTTCATCTGCCCTTTCCCCCCAACCTCGCACAACAGAAATGTCATCAAAGTCTCCCTCATCTGCTAAATCTTCCATGCCCATCGCCAGTTCATCCTCCATTTCTTCCTGGGCTCCTGCACCTTCCTCAACAGTTTGGCTGCTACCATGCGCCCTCGTTAATCCGTCTCCCCCATCCCCACATGCCTGCCGTCTTGGTGCTGCTGACCGTGAGGACCTTGGTCATCTTGTTATCCCTTCTACATAGGACTCCTCCTGTACTTCCTCCACCTCCTCTTGTCCCACCACCTGACTCTGAATACTGTTTAGACTATGCTCCAGCATGTAGATGACCGGAATAGTCATGCTGATAATGGCACATCGACTGTGCACTAATGGTAAAAAGGGACTCATCGATAGTACACTGATGGTAAAAACTGACACATTGACAGTACACTGATGGTAAAAACAAACACATGGACTGTACAATGATGGTAAAAACTGACACATGGACTGTACATTGTTTGTTAAAAGAACACATGGACAGTACACTAGAGTATTTGGTTGCCCTGTAATAATAGTTCCCCGAAATGACGGTTCTAAGTACCTCACCAAATTTGCCTGCACTGTTGATGTCTATTTTATTCCCAAGGTTCAAGGGAAGTAAGGGAAGTCTTACACAGAGTGGGGGTTCTGTGTTGATGTCTCAGAGAGTGAGGGTAGGTCTTGTAACATACTAATTACTGATCACAAAATCATCAGTATATTTTAAAAATGTTACACCTACTTATATCCCTATATTCAGACAGATTGGGTTACCATGAGGGCACCGCCATGATGGAGATTGGCTTGTAGTGATACAACCATCCGATGCGGTCCTCAATTTTAAACATCCACTTCACTAAAGGGTGATTTAATGTTAAAGGGAACCTATCATCCCCTTTGGGCATTTTAAACTATGTCCACCAGCTTACACATAATGTAAATGGGGTTCTTATAAACCCCCTATTGGTCTAACAAACGTCTCTCAAGATTTGTGAAGTCTTGCGAGACGTCCGCACTTCAATGGATGAGCGCGGTCACCTGCTCCAGTGGCTTCATGCTCCTGTCACTCACCGCGCCGGCCAGAGGAGGGGCGGGAAATTTCAAACTGCAAGGCGGGTTTTGCAGCCAGGGGGCCAGCAAGGACGTTATACATCAGGACTAAATAGCAGCCTCCCTGACTCAATAGGAGGCCAGCGCTGGTCACAATATAAGTTCATATTTCCAGTATGAGGGGCCAGTCTGTGCACATAGAGGGGTTATAAAAACCCCATTTACATTATGTGTAAGCTGGTGAGCATAGTTTAAAATGCCCAAAGGAGTTGACAGGTTACCTTTAACATTAAATCACCCTTTAGTGAAGTGGATGTTTAAAATTGAGGACCGCATCAGATGGTTGTATCACTACAAGCCAATATAACGGAATATATTTTGGGTATATTGATTTAATCACAAGCAGAAATAATTACTACATCCCTCTCACTTACATTGTCCACAGAAGGAACATCTGGCAGAACCCTCTAACAGATGTGAATACCACACCCCTTCTAAGCTCCCTACATCCTGGTTCACATGGTTTTATCTGGGATTAAGCCTTGCAACTCACGGGTCACCATATATTCGGTGGCACCCGTGTATTGGATGATGCATACACTATATTTCTAACCAGAATGCCCCTGATGAGCCTTATGCAAAATAGAAAAGGCGAAATGCGTTGGGAAGGGTTGTAAAACCGTATTGCTGGTGTAAACATTGCCTTCATCTTTTTCACTAGTTCATTAGGACCTCTGACAGTGGGGTCGGGTTCAGACCTAGCTACTTAGGTGCAGAAAAGATACTTTCATCAACACAACATATTGACAACATATGGGGTCTTCTCCTGGTAATTAAGCTGGAGATGTAATGTGTCCAGGCTTACTCTTGGATGACCAACATCAACTGGATGACCACCATCAACAGAACCAGATTTTTCTGCTCATTTGTAAACCCATTAGGACCTACCATATTCTCTTTAACTAGTGGAATCATTGTTTGTACTGTGTTGTGCTATATGTCAGGGGGTGGGTTCTGCTTGTAATTGCAAATCACTATTTACTATTTATCACATATCCGCACTGGATTTTTAATTGTAACAATATACATATCGATAAAGAAGTATATCCTGTTGTGCTATATTTGCCCTATAATAATATGATAATAATACTAATATTTATTAAATTATATAGCGCCATTAATTCCACAGCATACATATATCAGCAACAGTGTTCCAGTTGGGGCTCAAAGTCTAAATATGATTAAATTATTTCAATTATTCTGCTTAGGGATGAGCGAGTCCGAAAAGACTCGGAATCGCAAGACCCCAACGAGTCCGAGTCAAGGACTCGGGACTCGTTGCGAGTCCAGCGAGTCCAATGTTAATGAATAGGGACCCGAGTAATAGCGAATAATGACATTTACAACTCGCTGATGTGTCTCTGAAAGTGTGCGAGTCCAAACTCGCTGGTTTTTCTCTTATTTTGAGGCTTGTAGCCGATGATGCGGGGGAAGCGATTCTCCAGCACACACCATGCTTTAAGGAAACAGGAAGCGAGTCGCGCTGACAGGCGCACACACAGAGCGATCCATTCATCAGTGCAATCATGGCAGCAGGACGTGGCACGGTGAACACACTGCGTCTTATTGCACTTGTGGAGGCTCGTCCATTTCTATGGCTCCCTACAGATCCTGAGTATGGGGATACGACCCTAATTAATACAGCCTGGAGAGAGATCGCCCAAGAGATGTTCCCTGCGTTCCATCGGAGTGACCATGAGGAACAGAGCAATCTAAGTAAGTTAAATGAGTTCACATGTTATATATTGCATTTACTGTATATATACTCGTGTATAAGCCGACCCGTGTATAAGCCGACCCCCCTATTTTTGCCCCGAAAAACTATGAAAACATATTCACCGCCATCCTGGTATACAGCGGCTATCACTGGTAGACAGCCCCCCATCAGAGTATACACCTCCCCCTGCAGAGTATACAGGCCCCCAGATGGGTATACATCCCCCATATTGTGGTATACAGGCAGGGGCGGACTGGCCCAGGTGCCACGGGTCATGCGGCTGCAGGAGCATGAATAATCCGCATGTCCCTGAAGCAGCAGGTGGAAACGGAAGCTCCTGGGCGCGCGATGACGTCATCAGCACGCGGCTGCGTCCGGGAGTGAGCGTCTGTGAGTGGCGTGCGGCTGCGACTGTTAGCGAGCGGCTGTGAGGAGTGCGAGGCTGCGGCTGGGAGCGAGCCATAGGAGAATGCGGGAGCTGCGGTGACTGTGAGGCGGCCGCCAGTCATCACCCT
Organism: Allobates femoralis; assembly: GCA_033576535.1. NCBI lineage: Eukaryota > Metazoa > Chordata > Amphibia > Anura > Aromobatidae > Allobates > Allobates femoralis. The sequence continues at coordinate 287,311,807 of JARQOC010000001.1, forward strand.
CCCCACCCCCCGTCCTCACCTGTGTCGGGCCGGTGAGGGAGGGTTGCGACCCAAACTGTAGGGTGCCAGTCAGTCCCTGTATACAGGGCCCTCAGTGTGTGTACAGGCCCCCCCAGCAGTGGGTATACAGGGCCCCCAGCAGTGGGTAGACAGTGGCCCAGTGGGTTTACAGGGCCCCCAGCAGTGGGAATACAGGGCCCCCATAGCAGGGTATACAGGACCCTGAATGTGTTATCATGCTCCACCGCATAGTTGCCTATATTTGGATGGGCTCACAACAGTACAATGAGTTTAATGTCTGATCCTCCTGGCTCTTTCGGCCAAGGGGTTGGGTGTATATAAATACCACTAATGACCAGAGTCTGGTGCCCGCACTATTACATTCTCTATGCGTTGACATGTGTCCTGCCTCATTTGTGATTGTGGCCACGTGAGCTCAATGTCCGTAATGCTGTTGATGATGTTCCACACTGTCGTGTCACTGTGCCTTGTATACACATTACACACACAAAATGAATAAAATGTTATTGTTGATTTGTACACATACTTTTGTTGTTTCAAATATTACACATCTCTAAACCCGGTTTCAAATCATTTCACAGTTGACCATCTTAAAAAACGGTGGAGGAGCTGCCGGGACCAGCATATGAAGCAGTACCGGCAGTACTCAGAGAGACAACCGGGAGCCGCTCCATTGCTCAACCACTACCACTTTTATGACCGGCTGTCCTTCCTTCACCCGGTGGCCGCTATGCCAAGGTATGTGTCTGCAGCACTGTTGTGTACATTTAGTATTATTTATAAATATATACATTAGTTTCCATTTTGGCTCTGTGGGTAGCAGAGTATACAGGCGGGTCTGAGGTAGCAGAGTATACAGGCGGGTCTGTGGGTAGCAGAGTATACAGGCGTGTCTGTGGGTAGCAGAGTATACAGGCGGGTCTGTGGTAGCAGAGTATACAGGCGGGTCTGAGGTAGCAGAGTATACAGGCGGGTCTGAGGTAGCAGAGTATACAGGCGGGTCTGTGGGTAGCAGAGTATACAGGCGGGTCTGAGGTAGCAGAGTATAAAGACGGCTCTGTGGGTAGCAGAGTATACAGGCGGGTCTGTGGGTAGCAGAGTATACAGGCGGGTCTGTGGGTAGCAGAGTATACAGGCGGGTCTGTGGGTAGCAGAGTATACAGGCGGGTCTGAGGTAGCAGAGTATACAGGCGGGTCTGAGGTAGCAGAGTATACAGGCGGGTCTGTGGGTAGCAGAGTATACAGGCGGGTCTGAGGTAGCAGAGTATAAAGACGGCTCTGTGGGTAGCAGAGTATACAGGCGGGTCTGTGGGTAGCAGAGTATACAGGCGGGTCTGTGGGTAGCAGAGTATACAGGCGGGTCTGTGGGTAGCAGAGTATACAGGCGGGTCTGAGGTAGCAGAGTATACAGGCGGGTCTGAGGTAGCAGAGTATACAGGCGGGTCTGTGGGTAGCAGAGTATACAGGCGGGTCTGAGGTAGCAGAGTATAAAGACGGCTCTGTGGGTAGCAGAGTATACAGGCGGGTCTGTGGGTAGCAGAGTATACAGGCGGGTCTGTGGGTAGCAGAGTATACAGGCGGGTCTGTGGGTAGCAGAGTATACAGGCGGGTCTGTGGGTAGCAGAGTATACAGGCGGGTCTGAGGTAGCAGAGTATAAAGACGGCTCTGTGGGTAGCAGAGTATACAGGCGGGTCTGAGGTAGCAGAGTTTACAGGCGGGTCTGAGGTAGCAGAGTATACAGGCGGGTCTGAGGTAGCAGAGTAAACAGGCGGGTCTGTGGGTAGCAGAGTATACAGGCGGGTCTGAGGTAGCAGAGTATAAAGACGGCTCTGTGGGTAGCAGAGTATACAGGCGGGTCTGTGGGTAGCAGAGTATACAGGCGGCTCAGTGGGTAGCAGAGTATATAGGTGATGAGAATAGGGTTAATAGATGGTGCTACAGTGTTGGGGCGTGCTAGAGGGAGCAGAGATCCGATTACTGCCATCATTTCTGACCTTATTAAAGATAGCGGCCGCAGCTAAATGACATCATGGCAAAGGTAAACATGGGGTGTGGTTAGCTGCAGGAGGTTAGTGAGAGGTGTGGGTTGTTTGGCAGAGGGCGTGGTGTGGGCGTGGTGAGCGCGGCTCCAGCGTCAGATACGCTGCGAGCGCGGAACCGCGGCACATCTCCAGGAGCAGAGGACGTGTCCGATACGTCCGTAGCCCCCGGCCTCCCCGTTGTCCGCACACACAGCCCCGCTGTGACCTCTGCAGTGTCACAGGCCCCGGCGGGCGTCTGTCATCTCTTCCTGACACTGACCTCCTCCTGATTTGATTGTCTGTGTTGTCCTCCCCCGCTGTCAGCATCAGTGATCTGCTAAGACCTGTGGGTGCACAGACGGGGGAAGTACAAATGCCAGCATGCCGGGGCGGATTGGGCGCTGTGAGGGGCGCAGGTCTTGCTGTGAGCGGAGGGCGCGAGGCCGCTCGAGAAAACGCTATAGCGGCTGTGTGAGTTAAGCGTCTGCGGCTCGCGAAGGCGCATACGCGTCTCCGCTCGCAGTGACGCTAAGGAGTTTGGGATTAGGCTACAGTGCCGGAATTTCAAACTCCCGATTATATAAATAGATTATATATATATATATTGTATACCTTTCAACCCCTTCCCTGCTTTATATAGATGATATAAGCTAAAAGTTTTGTGAATTAAGTATGTCAAGTTAAAAGTGAAGTCAGGGGGACTTTTTTTTTTCATGTGAACCATTGGTGTTATTGATCGTCTAGATTAGATGGGATTGGGGGGGGGTGGGTGTTAATCAGGGGGTGAAAAATTATGTATTAGTATGGAATTAGCAAAGAAAGTCACGTATTCCTTTATGTTATGTACAGTTGGTTATTCTTTCATAATAATAACAAATATCTGATTAATAATACACAGATACACAGAGTCTAAAAAGCGTGCAACTTAATGTTTGACCTATGTTTTTGTTTCCAAATGCAATGCATTCACCAAATTTTTTTTTACTTTACCCACAGAGAAGCTTACTACAGAGGGCGGCGTGCTGTGAACCCTCCACCGCCAAACAGAAGGCGGCGTGGAGAAAACCCACCACCACCACCACGGCCGGCGCCACCACCACCGCCGCCGCCACCAGCACCAACACCACCACCACCGCCGCCACCAGCACCAGCACCACCACCACCGCCGCCACCAGCACCAGCAACACCACCACCGCTGCCACCAGAACCAACACCACCACCGCCGCCACCAGCACCAACACCACCACCGCCGCCACCAGCACCAACCCCAGCTTTGGGGCATGTCCGGCCGCAAGAGGAGGAACCTGGATGCCCACCTCACAGCAGCCATGGTCTGATCCCGGGGTCACCTAATAGACGGCGTGCACAAAGTAATGCTGACTTTGCCCACAGTCTGATACCATTCCTGGATGAAATTCCATTTCACAGGCTACTGCGGGCAAGGTCAGCATTACAGATTGTGCTTGACGCCAGTCGCCCACCAAACCACCCAGGTGAGGTTTTCAATTATTTGGAGGGGTGGCAACTCAGAAACTCCAACCTACAAGACAGGCCCACACCCCGGGACAGCCATGTGCCACCCCAGAGGCCTGTACCTACCTTTCCACAATGGCCACCTAACAGGGACCTACCATTTTTCCCCACACCTGCCCAGAGGATCCACCCTCAAGGGTTGCCGGAGGCCATTCATGGGGCCCTTGACCTCTTGCAGGACCAGGGTGATGGTGTCACTTTACTGGCAAGGCCGGAGGATGCGGCAACCTACCAGCAGCTGTAGACCCCTTATTTTTTTGTTTTTTATTTTGTGTTCATGTGCATTGCACAATTTCTTTATGTTATTATTTGTTATATTTTCCTACTGTTTACAAAGTTGTACCAAAAAAAAAAAAAAAAAATTCTGACATTTTTACCATTATGGCGGAATAATACCCAGTTTACAAAAACTGCTTTGTGTCTGTCTTTTTTCAGGGAATGGATGTGTAGGTTGTTTTGTGTGTGGGCTTAAAGTCATCATCATTATAATTATTATTTATTTATATAGCACCGATAGGTTCCATGGCGCTTTACATGAGGATAAGGTACACAAGGAGAAGTACAATAAACATAGACAATAAGGTCATAGAGGTACAACAGGAGAGGACCCTGTACGCGTGGGCTCACATTCAACGAGGGGTGGGTGGGGATACAATAGGGTGGGGAAGGTGTCGGTCGTGGGGCGTGTAGCGGGGTGTCATGGCAGGTTGTAGGCCTGTCGGAAGAGGTGAGTCTTTAGGTGTTTCTTGAAGGTTCCCAGGGTAGGCGAGTGAGTGATGAGGTGGGGCAGCGAGTTACAGAGCATGGTTGATGCCCGGGAGAAATCCTGTATGCGGTTGTGGGAAGAGGAGATGAGGGGGGAGTGTCGGAGAAGTTCTTTGGATGAACACAGGTAGCGTGAGGGATGGTATCGGGAGATCATGTCGGAGATGTATGGTGGGGATAGGTTGTGTAAGGCTTTGAATGTCATGATCAGTGTTTTAAAGTGAGCTCTCTGTGGGGGGGGACCCAGTGAAGGGCTTGGCAGAGGGTGTAGACAGGTGAGTAGCGTGAGGACAGATGGATTAGTCGGGCAGCAGAGTTTAGTATAGATTGGAGAGGTGCAAGAGAGTTGGCAGGGAGGCCTGTGCGAAGGAGGTTCCAGTAGTCAAGGCGGGAGATGATGAGGGCATTAATGAGTGTTTTAGCTGTGTCAGGGTTGAGTAACGAGCAAATTCTTGAAATATTTTTGAGTTGGAGTGACAGGGACTTGGTTAGGAACTAGAGGTGGGGCTTGAAGGAGAGGGATGAGTCAAGGATTACCCCGAGACATTTGGCGTGGAGGACAGGGGAGAGAGAGCATCATTAGCAAGTACTTTACGGACCGCATGGAGCATGAAGTCACCTTGGTTACTAAGTGTAAAATCATGACTCCACAGACAAATGTTGCTGACAAATAAACAGTGCCTGTGTTTGGGGGGTTACTTAATGCCTCGCTATGGCAACAAGACTAGGAACACACATGTGAGAGGCTGGGACATCTACCTGCTACACATCGCGTCTACGCGTTTTCTACAGAGCGTACAGTGGGACCTTTCTCCAGGCTCCAGCAGGATGATAGTCCAAGCAATGCCCACGATGCAAGCATAGGCTTGTTGCCTAAAAAAATTAGCTCAAGGGGCTTCATATACATTTTTTTCAGAAAGCAGGGTGCTTGGCCCATACAATAGAATTGCTTGTACTAGGAGCATAGTACATGCAATGCCCACGATGGAGGCATAGGCTTGGTGCCTGGAAAAATTAGCCCAAGGGGCTGTTTGCCATTTTGGGTATAAATGCAGGCCTAAGGGCCATGATCAGCTTGTTAGCCAGGGTGGCTCAAAAAATTTGCCCAAGGGGCTGTTTGGCATTTTGGGTATAAATGCAGGCCTAAGGGCCATGATCAGCTTGTTAGCCATGGTGGCTCAAAAGATTTGCCCAAAGGGCTGTTTGGCAATTTGGGTATAAGTGCAGGCCTAAGGGCCATGATAAGCCTCTTAGGCTGGGTGTTTCCAAAAATTAGCCCAAGGGGCTGTTTTGCATTTTGGGTATAAATGCAGGCCTAAGGGCCATGATCAGCTTGTTAGCCATGGTGGCTCCAAAAATTAGCCCAAGGGGCTGTTTGGCATTTTTAGTGTCAATGCAGGCCTAAGGGCCATGATAAGCCTCTTAGGCTGGGTTTTTCCAAAAATTAGCCCAAGGGGCTGTTTTGCATTTTGGGTATAAATGCAGGCCTAAGGGCCATGATCAGCTTGTTAGGCTGGGTGTTTCCAAAAATTAGCCCAAGGGGCTGTTTGGCATTTTTAGTGTAAATGCAGGCCTAAGGGCCATGATAAGCCTCTTAGGCTGGGTGTTTCCAAAAATTAGCCCAAGGGGCTGTTTGCATTTTGGGTATAAATGCAGGACCAAGGGCCATGATAAGCCTCTTAGGCTGGGTGTCTCCAAAAATTAGCCCAAGGGGCTGTTTTGCATTTTGGGTATAAATGCAGGCCTAAGGGCCAGGATCAGCTTGTTAGCCAGGGTGGCTCAAAAAATTAGCCCAAGGGGCTTTTAAATGTTTGCTAACAGAAAATAAAGGTTGATTCCTTGTGAAAAGGTGTTGTGATGGTTAATGAAACCGAAGTTAAGGTGTAGTGTTGGTTTAAGATGAAGCAGCCTCATTACCAGGTTGCAGGAACATGGTTACGCAAATCGTTACTGGTCTTGTACATACTGCTTGTACCAAAAAGACACAATATAATACAATGATTAATTATATCATATTGATGTTGAACGTGGCACTTCAGCTCTGAGTACTGTCGTCTTCAGGGCTCAAGAAGTCTTGTGAAATCCAGTTCCTATTAAACTTAATTAGAGTAAGCCTGTCTGCATTCTCTGGAGTAAGACGTGTCCTGGTATCAGTTATGATACCCCCAGCGGCACTGAAAACCCGCTCTGATGTCACACTAGCTGCAGGGCATGCCAGCACCTCCAAGGCATACAACGAGAGCTCGGTCCAAGTGTGGAGCTTGGAGACCCAGTAATTAAACGGGACTGCGGCATCAGTCAGGAAGCAGGTACTGTCACTTAAGTATTCTTGTACCATGTTGGTAAGTTTCTGTCTCCGAGAGATGGTTACTGGAGCAACATGGCGCTGCAGGTTCGATGGCTTATTGAACATAGCCCACTTTGCGGACATCTTTCCAGCATCTCTTCTGGACAGCGTGGATGATTGTGCCCCGACCAAAGGCTGCTGTTGCACAGAGTTGCTAACTATGGGCAGAGTGTTGTCTGACGGTGATATTCGAAGCATATTATCCACAAGAACCCTCTTGAAATAGTCAATTGTCAAGCCACGTGGTGACTGAAACAGCAGCGAGGTGAATTTATCTTTATAACGTGGGTCCAGAAAGGTGGCCAACCAGTAGAGGTCGTTGTGCAATATGTTAATCACTCGTGGGTCTTCTAGCAGACAAGTCAACATGAAGTGAGCCATGTGTCCTAAGCTGCATAGACTCATGTCTTCAGTGTCCTCAGAACGATGTTCAATACCCATTGTATCCGGAAAGTCTGTCTCCGCCTCCTCCTCTCCAGGCCACCCATGGTGGACAGACACAAAGCTGGGGTTGTGAGTACCATCTGGGTTGACATCGGCACCAACAAAAAATAAATCCTCTTCATCGTCTTGCTCCTGTTCCTCCTCAGGAGCCATTGTGGCCTGGTCATACTGGCTTTGCTGGCTAGGTACTGCGCTGTTTAAATCTGGCTCCATAGCCATCTGCTGGGCTCTCAATGCTTCATTTTTCTGATTAATGAGGGATTCTTTCAGCAGACACAGCATGGGTACAGTGACACTGATGATGGACTGATCACCGCTCACCAGTTTTGTGCAGTAGTCAAAATTATCAAGAACCTCAGATGTGTCAGCGATCCACACCCACTCCATTGTACTAATATGTCGTGGCTGACTGCCGGTCTGACGGGCATGTTGCAACTGATACTCGGATATTGCCCTCTGCTGCTCATTGATCCTCGATAACATATGGAATGTAGAGTTCCATCGTGTCGGCATGTCACAAATGAGTCTGTGGTTGGGCAAATTCAATTGCTTTTGAAGCAATGAAAGTTTTCCAACCGCTGTTGACGAATGACGAAAATGTGCACAAACTCGACGCACCTTCTCCAGTAGGTCACATAGCTCTGGGTATGTACGCAGGAATTTCTGCACTACTAGATTCAGCACGTGAGCCATGCAAGGCACGTGCACAAGGTTTCCGAGCTTTAGTGCAGCCACTAGGTTACGACCATTGTCGCTCACCACGAGACCGGTCTGGAGTTGGAGTGGGGATAGCCACTCATCTGTCTGTTCCTTCAGACCTTTCAAGAGCTCTACAGCAGTGTGCGGTGTGTGACCTAAACAGATCAGCTTCAGCAGAGCCTGTTGGCGTCTTGCTGAAGCACTGCAGCAAACCTCCCAACTTGGCCGTGATGTTGAGGGCAATTGAGGATTGGTCGAGGAAGCGGAAGATGGGGTAGTGGACATATAGGATGATGCAGAGACCCTGAATGAGGTTGTGCCAGCTATCCGTGGCGTGGGTAGGATGTTTGATGTTACACTAACATTGTTTGGCACACTCTCCACAACGTTGATCCAATGCGCGGTGAGCGAGATGTACCGGCCCTGTCCTGAACTGCTTGTCCACGTGTCCGTAGTAAGGTGTACTTTCCCGGTTACAGCGTTGGTGAGGGCACGCTTGAGGTTGTTAATGACATGCTCATGTAACGCGGGGACGGCACAACGTGAAAAGTAGTGGCGGCTTGGAACCGAGTAGCGTGGTACTGCCACAGCCAAAAGCTCACGGAAAGAGTCTGTACCCACAAGCCTAAACGGCAACATCTCGACTGCTAACAACTTAGCTATCTGGGCATTTATTTTTTTGGCTAATGGGTGGGAAGAGTGGTATTTCTGCTTCCTTTCGTACAGCTGTGTCACTGATAACTGTAAGGATGTTGCTGACCGAGAACTGTCTGCACTCGTGTTCAGTCTCTCTGCAACCGCTGCTTGTGATGAGTACATATGAGCTGGACCAGCTTCAGCAACACTTGATTGTGACGGACGTATCTGAGTTGCCGTCGCAGTCTTTGGGTCAGATGACTCTGTTGTGGAAGGCTGCACTTTTGACCACTGAATAGGGTGCTGACCAGCCATGTGCTTCCGCATACTGCTGGTGCTCTGGTTTCCTTTCCCGTGGCCTCTACTTAGCCTTGCATGGCAGATGGTACAGATGACCACATTTTCTTGAGAAGGCCCATCTTTAAAAAATTTCCACACAGTGGCTGACCGACCTCTAGGCTTGACTGTACTCCCTGAGGGATTACTGAGGCCCACATTTGCGACATTTTGTCCAACAGTTGACAAATTTTGAGCCACAGTGGACACATTTTGGGCAACAGTGGTGACTCTTTCAGTTCTGGTGGGAGGAGTCGGCCTTGGTGCCTTTGTTGGTGGGACATACACACTGTCTTCCTCCGTGCTGCTCTGCTGGCTCTGCATCGCAACATTCCACGTGGGATCAGTTGTCTCATCATCAACCCCTTCCTCTTCTAAATCTTCCCGATAACAAGATAGATTTTGCTCCCCAGATGACAAGTGTGTCACTGTCTCATCATCATCATCCTCCAACTCCTGAGACGGTCTAAGACTTTGCTGAAAGACACGTTCATGTGGCCGGGGTGTCTCTAAAACTTGTCCATGATTGGACAATTCTTCATCAAGTATCTCATCTACTACGGAGTCTGGCAAACCGGATTCATGTAAAGGATTATATGTACCAAATAAGTCATCTGAGTGACCCATGTGTGTGTCAACATTTTCATGGGGCTGCTGTTGGTCTGAGGAACTGTGAAGAGGTTGTGGATTAGATGACCCAGCATGGTATGTACCAACAGTAGACACAGTGCTCAAGGAACCTTGAGTGCTGCAAGAACCTGTTGTTGAGGTCTTGTCTGCCAGCCAAGACGTTAGATGCTGTTCGTCTTCCGGCCTCAATACTCGTTTACTTTCCTGACGGGGAAAGTTAGACAGGAGGAACGATCGATCAATCCTCGTCTGTCTGCCCGAACTGGTGGATAGTTGGCCACGACTACCAATGCCTGTACCTCGTCCCTGTCCCTTAGCAAGACTTTTTTTGGGATTTGGTTTTTTGTGTGACATTTTATAATTTCTGGTGGCTTTCTGGGGCTTGTAAAACAAGTATCAGGTACTATTTCGAGAAAGGTACACACTAGAGGCTAAGATATTTTAAGAGAGATGGAAGGTACCGTGCGAGCTGCAGGCAGGACACCGTACAGCAACGCGCTGGCACAGGGAAAAATTGTTTAGTACGCAGAACCAGGCACTGTTAGGCTGCGGTGCTGGCTGCGTGCAAGTTTACAAGTACCGTGCGAGCTGCAGGCAGGACACCGTACAGCAACGCACTGGCACAGGGAAAAATTGTTTAGTACGCAGAACCAGGCACTGTTAGGCTGCAGTGCTGGCTGCGTGCAAGTTTACAAGTACCGTGCGAGCTGCAGGCAGGACACCGTACAGCAACGCACTGGCACAGGGAAAAAATTGTTTAGTACGCAGAACCAGGCACTGTTAGACTGCAATGCTGGCTGCGTTAAATGTTACAAGTACCGTGCGAGCTGCAGGCAACACACCGTACAGCAACGCACTGGCACAGGAAAAAATTGTTTAGTACGCAGAACCAGGCACTATTAGGCTGCGGTGCTGGCTGCGTAAAATGTTACAAGTACCGTGCGAGCTGCAGGCAGGACACCGTACAGCAACGCACTGGCACAGGAAAAAATTGTTTAGTACGCAGAACCAGGCACTATTAGGCTGCGGTGCTGGCTGCGTAAAATGTTACAAGTACCGTGCGAGCTGCAGGCAGGACACCGTACAGCAACGCACTGGCACAGGAAAAAATTGTTTAGTACGCAGAACCAGGCACTATTAGGCTGCGGTGCTGGCTGCGTAAAATGTTACAAGTACCGTGCGAGCTGCAGGCAGGACACCGTACAGCAACGCACTGGCACAGGAAAAAATTGTTTAGTACGCAGAACCAGGCACTGTTAGACTGCAATGCTGGCTGCGTAAAATATTACAAGTACCGTGCGAGCTGCAGGCAGGACACCGTACAGCAACGCACTGGCACAGGAAAAAATTGTTTAGTACGCAGAACCAGGCACTGTTAGACTGCAATGCTGGCTGCGTTAAATGTTACAAGTACCGTGCGAGCTGCAGGCAAGACACCGTACAGCAACGCACTGGCACAGGAAAAAATTGTTTAGTACGCAGAACCAGGCACTATTAGGCTGCGGTGCTGGCTGCGTAAAATGTTACAAGTACCGTGCGAGCTGCAGGCAGGACACCGTACAGCAACGCACTGGCACAGGAAAAAATTGTTTAGTACGCAGAACCAGGCACTATTAGGCTGCGGTGCTGGCTGCGTAAAATGTTACAAGTACCGTGCGAGCTGCAGGCAGGACACCGTACAGCAACGCACTGGCACAGGAAAAAATTGTTTAGTACGCAGAACCAGGCACTATTAGGCTGCGGTGCTGGCTGCGTAAAATGTTACAAGTACCGTGCGAGCTGCAGGCAGGACACCGTACAGCAACGCACTGGCACAGGAAAAAATTGTTTAGTACGCAGAACCAGGCACTATTAGGCTGCGGTGCTGGCTGCGTAAAATGTTACAAGTACCGTGCGAGCTGCAGGCAGGACACCGTACAGCAACGCACTGGCACAGGAAAAAATTGTTTAGTACGCAGAACCAGGCACTATTAGGCTGCGGTGCTGGCTGCGTAAAATGTTACAAGTACCGTGCGAGCTGCAGGCAGGACACCGTACAGCAACGCACTGGCACAGGAAAAAATTGTTTAGTACGCAGAACCAGGCACTATTAGGCTGCGGTGCTGGCTGCGTAAAATGTTACAAGTACCGTGCGAGCTGCAGGCAGGACACCGTACAGCAACGCACTGGCACAGGAAAAAATTGTTTAGTACGCAGAACCAGGCACTATTAGGCTGCGGTGCTGGCTGCGTAAAATGTTACAAGTACCGTGCGAGCTGCAGGCAGGACACCGTACAGCAACGCACTGGCACAGGAAAAAATTGTTTAGTACGCAGAACCAGGCACTATTAGGCTGCGGTGCTGGCTGCGTAAAATGTTACAAGTACCGTGCGAGCTGCAGGCAGGACACCGTACAGCAACGCACTGGCACAGGAAAAAATTGTTTAGTACGCAGAACCAGGCACTATTAGGCTGCGGTGCTGGCTGCGTAAAATGTTACAAGTACCGTGCGAGCTGCAGGCAGGACACCGTACAGCAACGCACTGGCACAGGAAAAAATTGTTTAGTACGCAGAACCATGGCACATTTAGACTGCGAGTAGCTAGGCTGCGTAAAAATGTTAGACAAGTACCGTGCGAGCTGCAGGCAGGACACCGTACAGCAACGCACTGGCACAGGAAAAAATTGTTTAGTACGCAGAACCAGGCACTATTAGGCTGCGGTGCTGGCTGCGTAAAATGTTACAAGTACCGTGCGAGCTGCAGGCAGGACACCGTACAGCAACGCACTGGCACAGGAAAAAATTGTTTAGTACGCAGAACCAGGCACTATTAGGCTGCGGTGCTGGCTGCGTAAAATGTTACAAGTACCGTGCGAGCTGCAGGCAGGACACCGTACAGCAACGCACTGGCACAGGAAAAAAATTGTTTAGTACGCAGAACCAGGCACTATTAGGCTGCGGTGCTGGCTGCGTAAAATGTTACAAGTACCGTGCGAGCTGCAGGCAGGACACCGTACAGCAACGCACTGGCACAGGAAAAAATTGTTTAGTACGCAGAACCAGGCACTATTAGGCTGCGGTGCTGGCTGCGTAAAATGTTACAAGTACCGTGCGAGCTGCAGGCAGGACACCGTACAGCAACGCACTGGCACAGGAAAAAATTGTTTTAGTACGCAGAACCAGGCACTATTAGGCTGCGGTGCTGGCTGCGTAAAATGTTACAAGTACCGTGCGAGCTGCAGGCAGGACACCGTACAGCAACGCACTGGCACAGGAAAAAATTGTTTAGTACGCAGAAACCAGGCACTATTAGGCTGCGGTGCTGGCTGCGTAAAATGTTACAAGTACCGTGCGAGCTGCAGGCAGGACACCGTACAGCAACGCACTGGCACAGGAAAAAATTGTTTAGTACGCAGAACCAGGCACTATTAGGCTGCGTGCTGGCTGCGTAAAATGTTACAAGTACCGTGCGAGCTGCAGGCAGGACACCGTACAGCAACGCACTGGCACAGGAAAAAATTGTTTAGTACGCAGAACCAGGCACTATTAGGCTGCGGATGCTGGCTGCGTAAAATGTTACAAGTACCGTGCGAGCTGCAGGCAGGACACCGTACAGCAACGCACTGGCACAGGAAAAAATTGTTTAGTACGCAGAACCAGGCACTATTAGGCTGCGGTGCTGGCTGCGTAAAATGTTACAAGTACCGTGCGAGCTGCAGGCAGGACACCGTACAGCAACGCACTGGCACAGGAAAAAATTGTTTAGTACGCAGAACCAGGCACTGTTAGACTGCAATGCTGGCTGCGTAAAATGTTACAAGTACCGTGCGAGCTGCAGGCAGGACACCGTACAGCAACGCACTGGCACAGGAAAAAATTGTTTAGTACGCAGAACCAGGCACTATTAGGCTGCGGTGCTGGCTGCGTAAAATGTTACAAGTACCGTGCGAGCTGCAGGCAGGACACCGTACAGCAACGCACTGGCACAGGAAAAAATTGTTTAGTACGCAGAACCAGGCACTGTTAGACTGCAATGCTGGCTGCGTTAAATGTTACAAGTACCGTGCGAGCTGCAGGCAAGACACCGTACAGCAACGCACTGGCACAGGAAATTTTTTGTTGAAAAATGGCACAAAAATTTTTTGGTAGACTAGTGCCAAAAATAAGAAAAAGCTTAGGATTACAGCTCTGCGGAAAGCTGGGTGAACTAAGCTCTGAGGATGGTGCTGGATTCACTGTAAGGCTGCTCCTATCTCCCTTCCTTACAGTCCTGTACAGCAATCCTCCGTCCTGGTAGTTCTGAAAAGAACTTTTGGGTTATGTGTGAGGAATCTTGACTCCTACACTCCGTCCTGTTAGTTCTGAAAAGAACTTTTGGGTTATATGTGACTCCTACACTGCCTAACTGTCCCTAGATCTGCTCCAAGTCTCCCTGCACTAGGTCAGCTCTTCTCAGGAATGTGCCCAAAATGGCGGGGGCAAGCCTTATATACTGCCTTGCCTGTCATAGATGACATAGGCATCACGATGGACAGCAGCCAATCATAGTCCTGACACAACCAAAACTGCTATGGCATTACTGACTATGATTGGCTGTCTTCACAAGTTTTCTGACCTAACACGCAATGCTGACTAGTAACATAAAAGATTCTGGATTCGCGAGTCCCGAATAGAGAATACAGGACTCGGAATCGCAGACTCGCTAGGATTCGGACTCGTAGACTCGCTCAGACTCGCTGCTGTTTGGGGAGATTCAAGCTATATAGCGATGTGATAGAGCGAGTCTAGCGAGTGAGATAAAGTAAACTCTGACAAAACTAAGATTGCCATTGACTTGCATTGGACTCGTTACTGAGCGAGTATTCGCTAAAAGACTCGCCGATTACCGAGTCCAGCGAGTCCCTTAAGAATCGCCGAGTAACGAGTCCTAGCGAGTAGACTCGCTCATCCCTAATTCTGCTCCATCATTATAGATTTATCTTATGATACAGATTCAGCCGCTTTAATTAGTTAATACAAGTTAGGGATAAGAAAAAGGCTAGAAGTATTATAAAATGGATTTCCACTTGTGATATTAATTGTGTGATTTCTTCTACAAGGTTTTCTATAATGGTCATCAGTACGTTGATCAGAACCCAAAAGCCTTTTCCAGTGGCATAACTTGAAGCTCATGGGCCCCGATGCGAAAGCTCCAATGGGGCCCCCAAGTATTGCAAATCTTTAACAACAATAGTCTTTTTCTATAGACCATGGAGACTTTTGGGGCCCACTAGGCTCCGGGGCCTGGGTGCGATCGCAACCCCTGCACCTGTTGTAGTTACTCTCCTGGCCTCTTCTATTTCACTGTACGTTATCACAGTACGCCATATAGGTGCTCCTCTATTTCTATGGTTTCTGGACAACGTTCTTCAAAACTTTAATTTGAAAATCAATTGAATTTTACTTTGTATGCATTAATATTTCAATATTTTAATGTATCAGTTGATTACCATTCTTCCAGTAACATTTTATCATCCTTGATTTTTTTTTTATACTTTACTGTTTTCTTGTCTTTCAGTTGAATTATTGTCATGGATGACGACAAAGCATTTGACTGCTGCCATTGTAAGAAATCTCTTTATGGTCAAAAATATACTGTGAGAGAAGAGGATCCATACTGTGTCAAATGCTTTGAAAGCGTTTTTGCAAATACATGTGAAGGATGTAAAAACCCCATTGAATGTGATTCTAAGGTAAATAGTATTAAAACATAAGCCAGTGATATTGAGATTTTAGTGCAGTTTAGTCCTGGTGAGTTTCTTAATGTAGTTCAGTTCAGAGTGAAGCCTCTCAAAAGACTACTTATTAGATTACTATTATTATTATCATACATTAATTGAATTACCGTTGTATGAATTGTTGCCGTAAGTTATCCGTGTGCCTAGAAGCACCACAAAGTCATTCCAAAGCACAGAAATAACCCACCTGCCCTGAGCAGTGAGATCTCACTGCTTAGAACAGAAAGATCACGTTTGGTTCTATTGAATGAAACGCAATGTGTGCGTTACTGTTACGGACATAGTCTTACTTTATTAGAAGAGTTTTCACTGATCATGTATAACAGACTGTGTGATAGTCATGGAAGGGAAGCGCTGTGGAGCAGTAATAAAATGTCCTCTAATAATTTTCTGCACTAAAATTATGTGACTTTTGACATTCTCAATCCATTTTTGCCCAGCTCCAATAAAGTGAGCAAAGCTGGGGCAGGTCTGAGGCATGGCATCAAATTCATGATGGGCTACAGCATTCACTACACCATAGATGTTACTTCAGCAGGGACTGGAGCAGGATTTGTAATGAGGCACACACTGTGGTCCACTTTAACCCTTTCATGACCGGGGAATTTTTCATTTTTCATTTTCATTTTTTTCTCCCCTGCTTCCAAGAGCCATAACTTTTTTATTTTTCCGTCAATATAGACATATGATGGCTTTTTTTTTGCGGGACGAGATGTACATTCATATGCAATAATTTATTTTACCATATAGTTTACAGGGAATTGCAAAAAAATTCTAAATGCAGTGAAATTGCAAAAAAAGTGCAATAACACGTTTGTTTTTTGGGTATTGTAGTCGTCATGTTTACTATATGGTAAAACCGACGTGACAGGGTGATGCCTCGGGTCGGTACGAGTTCGTAGACACCCAACATGTATACCTTTATTGGTATGTAGGTGGTGGAAAAAAAATTCAGAATTTTGCAAAAAAAACAAAAACTGAGTTTTTGCGCCATGTTCTCCGACCTGTGGCGTCCTCATTTTTCAGGATCTGGGGCTGTGTGATGGCTTATTTTTTGCGTCTTGAGCTAACATTTCTAATGATACCATTTTTATGGTGATCCGCAGTTTTAATCACCTGTTATTGCATTTTATAGCAATGTTGCGGTGACCAAAAAAACGGAATTTTGGTGTTTGGACCATTTTTTCTGTTACGGAGTTTATGGCTCTCATTAATAGATTTAATATGATGATAGATCGGGCGATTCTGAATGCGGCGATACCAAACATGAGTATTTTTGAATTTTTTTTTATACTTTTATTGTGATTGGGGGAAAAGGGGGGTGATTTGAACTTTTATATATTCTTTTTTTATAGGTTTTTAAAAACTTGATTTTTTTTTATTAATTCTTATTTTTACAGTGACCCTTTAAGAGGCACCTTGCTTCACAGTCCGATCGCTTGTGGGAGATACAGTTGAGCTGCAGCTCATCTGTATCTCTCAGAATCGCGGACCTGCTGTGGTTGGCAGCAGCTGCCAACCACAACAGGAAACCGCGCTCTGACAGCATCCGAGGTCTAGCCAGGATCCTGAGCACCGGAGATCCCGCAATACTATCACGGGATCTCCGGAGCAGGCGGGGAACAGCGGGATCCAATGGGTTAACAGCGCCGATTGGATCCCGGATCCAATCGGCGCTGTTACCCCGACATCTGAGCTGATGAGATCAGCTGAGATGTCGGTGCTTTGATGTGAGCTCCGCGCCAGAGCTCACATCAAAGCCCCCTTACCGGCCCAGGACGTTGTACAACGTCCTTTGTTGGCAAGGAGTTAAAGGGAATCTGTCAAATTATTTTTTGTTTTTAAACCACCCACAATATTAGTTAGATCATGCACTGTGCATCAGTAACCTGGCTTAAAAAAGCCCATGTATTTATCATAAAAAAGCACTTTAGATGCTTAGGTGTATGCATCATTTATCTTCACGTTAGTCATTGGGGTGGATACTTTAGCTGGTATCAGTCCCGTCAATCCACTTTAGTTATGCTATTTTTTAAACATAGTCATGTCCCCTCCCTCGTATTGTAGTATATGGCTGCATATTCTAAGTATAAGTATAGAAGAGATGGGTTAAGGACCTGTGGTGATGTCATGACCATGTGACAGTAGTGAGTGTGGCTAAGGCTGGTTTCACATTGCGATTTTCTTCAATCCAATTTTGGGCACAGAAAAAAATTGGATCCCACAAAATTGGATGGCAATTAGGCCAAATCGGATCCGATCCGTGTCCTTTAACATGGGGGCCTATGAGCGTGGGTCCGAGGAAACAGCTGATCGTTCCTCGGACCCGATTTTAGTGTACTATACACAGTGTACACAGAATAGGTCACCCCCTGTAGTGTCCTTTCTCGTCCGTGGGGTCCTACAAAAAGTAGCATCCCACAGACAGGAAAAAAAAGTGATATGAAAGCAGCCTAATCCAACAAGTTCTTCAGTTCAGGCCTACTTAGCTCTGCCCATTACAGTCACATGGTCGTGATATCACCACAAGCCCTCAACACATTTTTTCAAAGCACCAACAGCAATGTGTTACAATGCGGAGAGGTGGGTTAAAAACAAAAAAAGGACATGTTGTTGTCAAGTAAAACACAAGTGAATGAATTATCTGTTTACTGTTTCCGAGCAGATCGTTTTTATTAGTTCTTTGTTTTTTTTAAGACCTGCACAATATTAATTCTATTAGTGTTTTTGCATTGTGTTTCACACATCCAAATGTATGGGATAAAACACAAATAAAATGTAATTGAAAACACATGCAAAAATGTGTATATTATATGCAGCATTTTTCCTGCCAACACTATGGTTTTTGCTGTACAAAAATCTGTTGCAAATACTCAACATGTATATCCTAATGAAGGTTTATTTTCTTCCAGGACCTCTCCTATAAAGACAGTCACTGGCATGAAGCTTGCTTTAAATGTGTCAAGTGCACATGTTCTTTGGTGGAGAAGCCTTTTGCTGCCAAGGATGAGCTCCTGTTGTGTATAGATTGCTACTCTAATGAGCATTCTGCCAAGTGTTTTAACTGCAAGGCCAACATAATGCCTGGTAAGACTCATTCATCTGTCTGCAAATCACTAAAGAAGAACCATATAAATCATGATTATATTTTTTAGGGTACAACAAAAATCACCAAACCCTTGCTGCAGCTGCTTTACACCAATGCACTCGGGACTCAGTCTCAGGACTGATTGGCCCAATGCTGGTTATCTTCCTAGTTAATGTGGGAAAGGGGAAGGTGCTCACCAAGTTCTCCTTAAGGCCGGTGGTGCCTGCAAAGGACGTACTGCAAGTCCACGTTAATTGATGATAGAAATCCGGCACCAGACGTATCTCCTTATTTTCAAGCCTTTATTCCAAGTTTTAGGTGAGTATAAAATCAAACATATGAAGTGGGAACGCAGTCCCCGCTGGACGCGTTTCGGACAATGTCCTTCTTCCACAACTTAAAACACAATAGTGACCACATTCATTAAATACATGTTAAAAACACCACCCACCTAACACATGTGGTGATTAATTAAACACAGAGGCTGCTTTGTTACCAATGTCACATAGGTAGGAGGATACCAGAGGCTCCATTAGCCTGGCAGTTAACCCTTTGATTGATATAATAAGAGGTGAGATTTAAAAGCAAAATACTATAAAACCTAAGCAGATAGCAGCGTCATCTTATATCACATAGAAAAAAGCAATGTTTCATTGTGTGTCTTCCTTTAGGAAATATGCTGATCATTGACTTTTTCTTCATGTTGGCATAAATTCCTGTGTACCTATAAAGTAAAGATAAAATAGGGAGAGGGACAAGAGGCGCAATAGTGCCCTATCACTAGTGACACTTATATACAGTGGTGGTGCTGTGAAGCTGCTCACCTGGTCCAGTTGTGATCCCCACAACTGGTTTGAAGGCGTTTTTGGAAACGATGTTCCAGCTGCTGCAGGACCTCCACCAACCACTGGATAGTGGTATGTATCAAAGAAATGATGGGAGTGCTGGTGTCTCACGGTCCGCGCTGCTTCAGGGTTAAATAAACTCACCAAAGAGCCAAATCCATCCTTTTATTCCTCCTCGCTCCTACGCGTTTCGGCGCCTATCCTGGCACCTTCATCAGGGATATATCCACTGCAGGGGCAGTGTGGGTGAGTGGGGGGGTAAGCAGGGCAATGTGGGGAGTGAGTGAGGAGATACGGGGGGTAAGAGGAGTGAGCAGGGGCAGTGTGGGTGAGTGGGGGGTAAGCAGGGGCGTTGTGTGATTGGGGGCAGTTGGTGTGGGTGAGAGGGGTAAGCAGGGTGTATGGATGAGTGGGGGGGTAAGGAGGAGTAGTGTGGGTGAGTGGGGGCATGTGGGGGAGGTGAGAGGGGTAAGTAGGTACAGAGTGGGGGCATGAGGAGGGGCAGTGTGGGGAGTGAGGGGATGTGGGGGGGTAAGGGGGGTGAGGCAGGGGCAGTGTGGGTGAGTGGGGGGTAAGCAGGGGCAGTGTGGTTGATGGGGGGTAAGATGAGTGAGCAGGGGCAGTGTGGGTGAGTGGGGGGTAAGCAGGGGCAGTGTGGGTGAGTGGGGGGGCTATGCAGGGGCAGTGTGGGTGAGTAGGGGTTAAGCAGGGGCAGTGTGGGTAAGTGGGGGCAGTTGGGTGAGTGGGGGTAAGCAGAGGCAGTGTGGGTGAGTGGGGGGTAAGCAGGGGCAGTGTGGGTGTTGGGGGGGGTAAGCAGGAGCAGTGTGGGGAGTGAGGACGTACGGAGGGTAAGAGGAGTGAGCAGGGGCAGTGTGGGTGATTGGGGGGTAAGCAGGGGCAGTGTGGGGAATGAGTGAGGAGATACGGGGTGGTAAGAGGAGTGAGCAGGGTCAGTGTGGGTGAGTGGGGGTTAAGCAGGGGCCGTGTGTGTGATTGGGGGCAGTTGGTGTGGGTGAGAGGGGTAAGCAGGGTGTATGGGTGGGGGGGGTAAGGAGGAGTAGTGTGGGTGAGTGGGGGCATGTGGGGGAGGTGAGAGGGGTAAGTAGGTACAGAGTGGGGGCATGAGCAGGGTCAGTGTGGGTCAGTGAGTGAGGACATGGGGGTAAGAGGAGTGAGCAGGGGGAGTGTGGGGAGTGAGTAGATAGGGGGGTAAGAGGAGTGAGCAGGGCAGTGTGGGTGATTGGGGGGGTAAGCAGGGGCAGTGTGGGTGAGTGTGGGTTAAATCGGGGCAGTGTGGGTGATAGGGGTGGTAGGCAAGGGCAGTGTGGGGAGTGAGGAGATGGGGGGGTAAGAGGAGTGATGAGGGGCAGTGTGGGGAGTGAGGACATAGGGGGGTAAGAGTAGTGAGGAGGGGGAGTGTGGGTGAGTGGGGGTTAAATGGGGGGAGTGTTGGTGATAGGGGTGGTAGGCATGGGCAATGTGGGGAGTGAGGAGATAGGGGGGGTAAGAGGAGTGAGGAGGGTCAGTGTGGGGAGTGATGAGATGGGGGGTAAGAGTAGTGAGGAGGGGCATTTTGGTTGAGTGGGGTTAAGCAGGGGCAGTGGGGGTGGAGATGTGTGGGGCTGCGGCCCTGTAACTATTACTTGAAGACCGGGTGGTTTGAGTCTGCAGGGCCGGCGGGGCTGGAGGGTACAATGGCAGTGCGGCGCGGGCGCCATTTTACCGTGGTCCGCTGCGGCGGGGCGCGTCATTGAGGCAGGTGTTGGTTGATGGTGGCGGCGGTGGCTTTTGTAGTGGCGCTCCCTATGGCTGGTGGCGATGTGTAGCGGGCGGCCTGGGGTCGGACTTGTGGTCGGTAGTAGGAGCTGGCCGGTAATTGCGGGGGAGCAGCGGGCGGTGTGTGGAGCGGGCAGGGTGTGGGGTGTTCGGCGGCAGAATGTTTGAGCTTCCGGCCAGCGCTTGATATCGGCACAGTGGCCGGAAGCTCAAAACTGCCGATTATGTATATAGATGTCACCTGTGCCTATTTCATTCGTTGTGTTGTCAGAGTTTTCGCTGAAAAAATGTTTTTTGACAGTGAGTGCTCTGACGAATTTATTTATATCACACAGTGTTTTAACATAGTTGCCCCTACATGTGGGAGCATAGTTTAACCCCTTACCAAGCACCTTTAGTTCAGATTCTGAGATGCAGATAAATTAACAACTGAAAAAACGTCACTGCAGTCCATACCTAGTGTCTCTTTCTTAGCGTGTAGGGATGACCTCCTCCTCTGCCTCCTACCCCCTCTTTTCATCCTCCGTTTTTTGATGGAGGATTATAGTGAGGGGGTGCTTGTTCACCATAAGTTGAGGCATGAGGCGTATTAGGTGAAAAAAACACTGAGCTGGAGTCCTTGCTCAAGGGAGTTGAGAAACTGACGTGGTTACCTCTCCCAGGTGTCTGTTTATTTCTCAAAATTGATCTTGGTCACCTGGGGTAGATCTTTTCCACACGTACACTGTATTGTCCTCATAGTCCTTACAATCCCTTGTAAATTTCTTTTTCTTGATGTCAATGATAGTTTGCTCCACATCTTTTATCTTCTGCTGAAGTTGTATATGTAAGGAATCATAGTCCGAATGTTTGTTGAACTGATTGAGAGAACTCTCCATTTCCCTTATGGATTCCTCCAGGGTATTTCACTTTCTCCCTCTTCTTCCATTATCAACTGCATTAGTTTGATTAAGGCATCAGATAATATTGCTTGCCATTTTTTTTGTAAAAGATTCGCTATATATTGTGGTTGCGATTTTCTTTAATCTCAGACCCCGTGGGACCATTGAATGTCCAACATACTTTTCAAGTGTGGTATAATCCCACCACGTTTTCAAGTGTTGGATCATGGATTTCTCTAGGCCAGCAAATGGTGCTCTCATATCTGTCATATCAATGCTGGTTCCTGCTGCAGGATCTTTGGCAAACAGGTTAGCCACTCTGGTGCCGGATTTCTATCATCAATTATCTTCCTAGTACCTCTGGTACTTGACTCTCAGAGCATTTATCATCACTCATCTGTTCACAAAAAGTTCACTAACACAATGGGGAACTATGCATGGTTCTACACAATCTAAAAATAATGTGTACAGAAAATGTAAGCTGTGTTATCTATTATGATTTCCTACGACCTTTATAGCATCTACTTTGATTTTTTTCTTGGTTCATCCCCTGAGCCAAGGAGATTAATCTACTAGGTAAAAAAATCTCCTTTCTCATCCACTATTCTGTGGTGCCATCCACATTCTTTCAAGCATGAATAATGATCTGCATGGGGAGAGGCAAGTATCTCAGTGCAAGACACCTTAGAGTTTATTTCCAGGAAAGTTGGTGCATATAAAGTGTAACCGCCGTTTAAATTTCCATGTAATAATATAGATTTTGATGAACTTTCAAATATACTATCTAAATAAAATCTGAAAGAAAACCCTTCAAAAAGATGTCAAAGATGTCCCCACTAAGCTATTTCTGAACCAGACATTTGCTCCTTGTTGGTGAAATCTGTATTCAGATCCACACACTGAATAAGGACTTATAAGGCTGGGGCAGGGCATACACAGCATGCCCACTCTTGGCTACAGCTGATGCGGTGTCACTGTATCTCAGCTTAGCTCAGGCTACAGTACAGTGCCGAGCTCGGTCAGGTTGTCAACACAAGCTCCTCTGATAAGATAAGATAAGATAAACTTTATTGATCCCGGAGGAAATTACAGTATTACATCAGTAGAACAAAGATCAAGAACATTTCACACTTTACAAAATAAGTCTATATGGACAGCAGATGTGGGTAGACTGGTACATGTACCTCACCTATTCCCCCCATACACATAGAACTTCACATAGTCTTGGGCGCTTTACACTTATACATTTGTTAAACATCCCCACAGCTGTCAGAACAAACGATTTTCTGTATCTTTCCTTTTTACACATTAGTTGGATTAGACGCTTGCTGAATGTGCTCTTCTGCTTCGCAAACAGTTCAGAGAGCGGGTGTGTATTGTTGCTCATTATAGCCTTGCATTTCTTATTAATTCTATCCTCTAATACCTCCTCGAAAGTCCTAAGTTGTAGACCCACCGCCGCACTAGCCTTCTTGATAAGTTTATTCAGCTTATTAGCGTCAGCTGTGCGCACACTACTACCCCAGCATATTATTGCAGCAAAGATTGCACTCGCCACAATAGATTGGTAGAACATTTCAAGCATTTTGCTACACACATTAAACGACCTTAATTTCCTTAGGAAGTAAAGTCTACTTATCCATTTCTTGCAAACCTTCTCCATATGGCACCTCCAATCAAGCTTGCTGTCCAGGTGAACCCCCAAATATTTGAAATTCTCCACATCCTGACCATCAATAGTGATAGGTAAGCAATCCTTCATGCACCTTCCATAACTCAACACCAACTCCCTGGTTTTCTTTACGTTGAGTTCTAAATGGTTAGCCTGGCACCAGTCAACAAAGTCCGAGACCACCCTTCTGTATTCCTCCTCCCCCCGGCCTCTCTCAATACCTCCGACTATCACTGAGTCATCAGAGTACTTCTGAAGGTGACAAAGGTCTGATTTATACTGAAAATCAGCTGTGTATAACGTAAAAAGGAATGGCGACAGCACCGTTCCCTGAGGGGCTCCAACACTGCTCCGAACACTATCCGATACGGCCGCCCCCAACCTTACGAACTGTGGCCTGTCCGACAGGTAATCAATGATCCAATTCACTAGTCCCTCATCAATCGCCATTTCAACCAGCTTTTTACGTAATAATAGTGGCTGTAAGGTGTTGAATGCACTGGAGAAATCGAAGAACATGGCACGCACAGTGGTTCCATCATTGTCCAAAAAGGAATGTACTGTTTATAGCAGATATGCTACAGCATCGTCCACCCCTAGACTCTGCCGATCTGTTACCTGTCTCCTTTGCAGTCAAATTGGTTCTGCTCTGTGCTCTCAGATGATGGCCCTCACACAGCTCTTGATCTCTGATTTGTTTTCTCTTCTCTTTGGGAGTTTGTGTGGGGCCATCAGCTGATAGCACGGAGCAGAATCAATCTGACTGCAGAGGAGTCAGGTAACAGATCAGAGGAGCTTGTATCAAGGAGAGGGCAGAAGAGATAGATAACAGATAATAGGAGCTTGCACTGTTGACCCACCCCAGAGCCTTGAGGTACCCGGTCCTGGGCATTAATCAAAGGGGTAGTCATAGGCGGCCTGTGCCTGGGCCCTTGGCACTGGTGGTCGCTGAAAAAGGGGAAAACAAACAAAAATAAAAAGTCTTGTGATACCACCTATGGTGTCCGGTGATGGCATCGGCACTGCTGCAAACCTCTGGGGATGATGGATGGGGCAGCTAGATAGTGACACTCCCTGTAGGTGGAGCGGCATCCCCGGGGCAGAGATGAATGATGAATAGGGGATTTCTACACAGGGAGGCGGCTCTGCAGATGGAAATGCTGATACAGTCTATGTGCAGGGCAGGATCAGGGGCTGCAATGAAGGACACACACATACTAGAGTTGTTTCTGTACCTTTACTGATGTTGCTGGTTCAAGGTAATATCCAGAATACAGTCCAGGTGGTCGGGTAGCAGTTCAAGATTTCCCCAACCGATGGGTTGTGACGCCTCCTCTGTACTGTGTGTGTGTTAAGTTCTGGCCTGACTGAATCCTGGCCCTGACCTCTCCTGTGTTCCTCACTTGTATGGCAGGCAAGATGAACCTTCTGCTGGGCACCACTAACTCCTCTGCAATCCATGGCTCTTTGTAGTTGCTGTGCCACAAGGGCTGCCATGAGCTTGAAGTCGCTTTGGTCCTCTGGTATTCTCTGCTGGGCTAACTGAACCTGTGCAGACTTGGACTACGGCGTCCGGGTTATATCTGTCTGTTGCTGGAGTGAACCAGTATGGTTCTGTCTAGGGCCACAAGGGACTGGGTACTCAGGTCTCGGGCCTGGTGCAGGGATGTCACAGGTGGTCCGTGCCCGAGCCTGTGCCCTTGGGTGACAATGAAAAGGGGTGTATTTACAGGGATTAAAGTTATTGTCAGTCGTGACGCCACCTGTAGGTCCGATGATGGCACCGGCGCTGCTAGGACCTCCGGCGTGATGGGCGGCAGCAAGGTGTTGTAGCCCTCTACAGGCAGGGTTGAGTCCCCGGGTTGTTGCAAGTAGCAATAGTGGAATAGGACAGCGTAGTCATTATGGTGTGGGTCTAGAATGATGGACACACACACAGAAAGTCTATTTTGGTACCTTTACTGATGGAAACTGGTACACGTCCAGGGATGAAGGATGCACTTTGGGACTTCCACACCGAGTGAGGTATAGGCCTCCTTGTCCTGTTCCTTCTCTCTAGTCTGGCATGTGTGAAACGAAGCCTGACCTTCTGCGTCTGTTACACCGGTGTTGCTGCACTGAGGGTTCTCTGTGGGCTACCACTATCTCTCCTGCGGGCCCTGGCTCTCAAATGTGGGTGCTGCGAGTGTCCGGGAAGCTAAGCCGCCACAGTGTGCTGGATTTTCTGCTGGGCTGTTCTCTTTCCCTGTTGAAGACTTAGTCTCCAGTGACCGGTGTTCTGATGGGGTGAGCCGGGGTGGCTACTCTGTCCCCTCTGAAGTGTTCCTCGCCTCTGCCTGCGGTCTATACTCTCTCTGGACCTTACGCTGGCTCTGGACGTGCACTGGTGTCGGGCCTAGCATGGCTCTGGTAACCAGTTTTTGCTCACTAGCTCTGAGCTGAACTTCACAGTTCTTCTAATGACTGCACACTCTGGCTAAGTCTGCCCTCAGCACCTGTATTTATAGGGGATCTGGCTTAACAGCAGCCAGTGAAGCTCCCCCTACAGGCCTTGGGTAGAAGGTGTTGGGTGTAAATGAGGTACCAGATGTGGAAATCCTTTAGTGTTCTAGTGACTTCTGTGGCTTACCTGGTACAGGGCGCCACAGTTCCTCTGCCCTCACTTTGTTCCTCGCCTTGCCTCCGACCCTCACCTGAGGAAGACGGATTACCGTGGAAACGCGTTGTGGGATACGGAGGACGAATAAAGTTAAGTTATATATCCTAATAAGATTCCTAGTCCTCCTTTAGCGCTCCTACAGACCGCTTTCTTGTGCTGCTTTACAGGTACCAGCATGGCTCTGTCGAACTGAGGACAACTCTCTGGAAATCTCCAAGCACAGTATGGATCACTTTTTCTTCTCTTCTGGTTGAGGTGTACTGTGAACCATCTCTTTGGGTTTCAGTTGTTCTGGACATTTTTTTAGCCTGTCTGGGGAAACTGTTGTTGCTGTTGTTCTACCATCATCCTTACTGATCAGACAAGTCTTCTGGTTATCATAGTTAGAGGGTAGCACGGTGTAAGGTTCTTCTTCCCATTGGTTATCAAGTTTATTCTTCTTTTTAGAACTATTTCTCCAGGTGTTAAGGGAATAGCTTGTGCATTTTTGTTCTAATTCTCCTCTTGTCTTTCTCTGGCTTGATTTAGATTTCTTTCAACGCATTCTTGTACCTTCTTGTACTGTTCTTTACAATTTGAATCCCAATCAGTATCAGGTGAACTGGTTTGCCATCATACCGCGGTAACCATTTGGCTCCCAGGACATACGGCAGGGAGATTGGCATGAACGGTGCCACAGCTCCAGTTGCTGCGGCGGTTTCGCTGGCTGAGGTCCCGGCTGGTTGATTTGAGTTAGAGACTGTTGGATCGTCGTTCCCATACAATCCATTCTCGCTCCTCTCTAGTTAACTTTAGCCAGTCTCTTATACAGGAAAAATCAATCAGCGGCTCCTCCGGTGGTGAGTTGAGCGCTTCTGGTATTTCTGGATTGGACCGGTTCATCAGCTCTCGGCAGAGCGTGGGGTGGGGCTTGTCTTCGCACCCTTTCGGCCATTACGCCCCCTTTCTTCCCACTCTGTGGCGCAGTTATGGCAGCCCGATTTCAACGGTTCAAAACACAGTCAATACATGGCACACAATACCCGGTGTTACTGGGCATGGGATCCTGTTCCTGACACCAAAAACTGACCCACCCTAGGGCCATGGGGTACCCGGACCCGGGTGTAGATTAACTGGGGATGTCACGGGCGGCCTGTGCCTGGTCCTGTGGCCCTGGCAGTCACTGAAAAAGGGGTTAAAATAAAAATAAAAATGAAATAAAGGAGTTTGTGAAGCCACCTACGGTATCTGATAATGATACAGGCACTGCTTGCAGACCTCCGGGGTGATGATGAGACTGGGTTGGCAACACTCCCTGTAGGTATAGCGGGATCTCCGGGTCAGAGATGGATGATGAATAGGGGATTTCTACACAGGGAGGTGGCTCTGCAGGTGGAGATGCTGGTTAAGTCTATATGCAGGCAGGATCAGGGGCTGCAATGAAGGACACACACACATTGGAGTTGTCTCTTTACCTTTACTGATGTGGCCGGTTCAAGGTAATATCCAGAATACAGTCCAGGTGGTCGGGTAGCATTTCAGGATTTCCACACCCGATGAGTTGTGAGGCATCCTCTGTACTGTATGCGTGTTAAGTTCTGGCCTGACTGAATCCTGGTCCTGACCTCTCCTGTGTTCCTCACTTGTATGGCAGGCAAGATGAACCTTCTGCTGGGCACCACTAACTCCTCTGCAATCCATGGCTCTTTGTAGTTGCTGTGCCACAAGGGCTGCCATGAGCTTGAAGTCGCTTTGGTCCTCTGGTATTCTCTGCTGGGCTAACTGAACCTCTGCAGACTTGGACTACGGCGTCCGGGTTATATCTGTCTGTTGCTGGGGTGAACTGGTATGGTTCCTCGGCCCCCACTCTGTTCCTCGCCTTGCCTCCGACCCTCAACCTAGGCTTCCTTACACTGGCTAGACTTTCCTCTGGCGCAGGCCTAGTGTGGCACCGCTCACCAGGATGTCTTCAATGTCCTCCCTGGAACTGCACTGCCTAACTCCTCCTCGAGGCCAGGATTTTATAGGGGACCTTGCCTGAAGTCAGCAAGTAGAGCTCCTCCTTCGGATCTGAGGTGGAAAGTGTTGCATGTGTAAGCTTACCTGATGTGGAAATTCAACCATGGACCTGGTGTTCCCGTGGCAATTTACCCACAGGGGTGCCACACTGTCCCTTAGGTACCCTTTACACGCCGCTACAACAGGATGGATACAACCCGCTTCTTCACGTGCACGAGCACGCCCAAACGGTTACAAACGGGAAATGCACCACCTGTACACGCCGCCACAAGGTGCGCTACGCTACGCTACATCTATAGCTAGATACATCGCCGGTGTCTCAAGTAGCCATCTGTATCTCATCTTACCTCATTTACACACCGCTACAACAAGCTAATATGGGCGGACCTGGTGCGGCAGGGACAGCACATAGGCGTGCCACAATTGTGGATTACGAGACGTCCGTACGATGATAGGACAAAGCAAGAAACCCATGATTGGGCAGGCATCGCAGGAGGCTGTTTAATACATGACGCTCGAGCAATTGTGTAGTGTGACTGGTCAGCTGCTTAAATATGCCTCCCTATGCAGCGACTACCAATCGTAACGCAGGAGCTTCCACCAATGATCGCTGAAGGGGAGCGGTATACCGGAGCCTGTGTCACGCCCCAGCTACATACCAGGTACATTGCCTGGTGTCGACACATCCCTTCTGTAGTTTCTTTACTCGCCGATACAGCTCGCTGCAATCGGCTTTGTAGCGACCTGTTTCAGAGCAGTGCTCGGAAACAGATGTATCTGTTGCCGGCTGCCTCCTACCGTCTTCACACGCCGCTACTACGGGCTATATTGACGACGCAAGCTACAATCGTAGCCTGTAGCGGGTTGTATCCATCCTGTTGTAGCGGCGTGTAAAGGTACCCTTAGTCTGAGGTAAGCTGAGATACACTGACACTACATAAGATGTAGCAAGGAGTGTGAATGCTGTGTAGGCCACACCCCCAGCCTTATAAGGCAATATTCAGTGTGTGGGGCTGAATATGGATTTCACCTGATAACGACCATATGTCTGGTTTAAAAAACAGCATACTGGACCATCTTCTAGAGGGTTTTTAAAAGGTTTTCTTTCAGATTTAAAGGGATCCTGTCACCCCCAAAACACCTCCTAAGCTATTAAAAGCTGTCCCTAGAGCATATTAACACTTACCCTACACTCCTTTTAGCTCCTAAATGCATATAGTCAAACTGAATCTAAACGTTATAAAAGTACCTCATTACTGATGATAATGAGTGACTATGGTATTCATAGTCACTCAGCCAGGCTGCCCCTCTTCATCATATCACGCCTGAATAGGCGTGATCTTCATCATAGATTCAAATTGCCGCCTCCCTGCGCACCTCCCCACTCTCCCATTCCGTCCGGGCTTCAGTGTGGAGGCTGTATGACGCGATTCGCGTCATTTCCGGCGCCGGGTGACGTATTTACACCCGCGCCGCTGTTAGAGCTTCAAGCCCCGTACTGCGCATGCGCAGTGCGGGACTTGAAGCTAACAGCGGCGCGGGTGTAAATACGTCACGCGGCGCCGGAAATGACGCGAATCGCGTCATACAGCCTCCACACTGAAGCCCGGACGGAATGGGAGAGTGGGGAGGCGCGCAGGGAGGCGGCAATTTGAATCTATGATGAAGATCACGCCTATTCAGGCGTGATATGATGAAGAGGGGCAGCCTGGCTGAGTGACTATGAATACCATAGTCACTCATTATCATCAGTAATGAGGTACTTTTATAACGTTTAGATTCAGTTTGACTATATGCATTTAGGAGCTAAAAGGAGTGTAGGGTAAGTGTTAATATGCTCTAGGGACAGCTTTTATAGCTTAGGAGGTGATTTGGGGGTGACAGGATCCCTTTAATGTATAAAGTATATTTTAAAGTTTATTAAAATCACTTGCTCTACATTATTATTAGATAAAAATTTATATGGCGGTTATGCTTTATATACGGTGCCCAATCCTCTTTTCTGACATCATTTGCCAGAAAAGACTAGAGTCCATATGCTCCCATATTATTTAAATACTGATAATAATGGGACTGACTGACTTTATTTTAATGTGTATGGATACCTTACTGTGAGGTCTTAATGTCAGAGTACAGAATCCATTCACCTATTATATCATATGAGTGGGTTTAGGTGGATCACCTGGAACTTGTTCAAACTAACATACATTTCTAATACCCATACAATTCCATTCAATATGACCATACAGTCAAGGTTTTCAGATTTATGCCGAAATTCTGGTGACATCTGTTTCATAAATTGGGATCTCAGTCTGCAGACTAATTATATCTCCTTGTTTTTGGGTGATAAAATGTACATCAAATCAAACAAAGTTATTACAAGCCTTTACTCATAGATGTGTATATACCGTACAACCTCTTTTTTTCTACAGCCTTTGCCGCTATTTTGTTGATTTGTCTTAGTTTTTTGTTTTGTTAAAGCATATACGGTAACCCTTTTTAAATCTTACATGTTCCTTTATATTACAGGTTCTCGTAAAATTGAGTATAAGGGCTGTAATTGGCATGAGACATGCTTTGTATGCCAAGGATGTGAGCAGCCTTTAGGATCTAAATCATTTGTGCCCAAGCACTCTAGCCTATATTGTGTGGCTTGCTATGAGAAAGACTTTGCACAGCACTGTGCTGCCTGCAAAAAGGTATTTTATATACATTTTATATACAATTTTAACTAATTAACCATTAACATTTTACCTTTATATACAGTGTGTTGTGAATGTATTTGGCCCCCATGAACTTTTCAACCTTTTGCCACATTTCAGGCTGCAAACATAAAGATATACAGTAAATTCAAATTTTTTGTGTAGAATCCATAACAAGTGGATCAATCGTGAAGTGGAATGAAATTTATTGGATATTTTAAACTTTTTTAAAAAATAAAAAAATTAAAAGTGGGGTGTGTAATATTATTTGGCCCCTTTACTCAAGAAGTTCAGGGTGGATATCTGAATGATCCATTGTTGTCCTAAATGACTGGTAATGATAAATAGAATCCACCTGTGTGTAATCAAGTCTCCGTATAAATGCACCTGCTCTGTGATAGTCTCAGGGTTCTATTTCGAGTGCGAGAGCATCATGAAGACCAAGGAACACACCAGGCAGGTCCAAGATACTGTTCTGGCAAAGTTTAAAGCCGGATTTGGATACAAAAAGATTTCCCAAGTTTTAAAATCTCAAGGAGCACTGTGCAAGCAATCATATTGAAATGGAAGGAGTCTCAGATCACTACAAATCTACCAAGACCCGGCCATCGCTCTAAACTTTCATCTCGAACAAGGAGAAGACTAATCAGAGATGCAGCCAAAAGGCCCATGATCACTCTGGATGAACTGCAGAGATCTACAGCTGAGGTGGGAGAGTCTGTCCATAGGACAACAATCAGTCGTACAATGTACAAATCTGGCCTTTATGGAAGAGTGGCAAGAAGAAAGCCATTTCTCAAAGATATCCATAAAAAGTCTCATTTGAAGTTTGGCACAAACCACCTGGGAGACACACCAAACATGTGGAATAAACTGCTGTAGTCAGATGAAACCAAAATTGAACATTTTGGCCACAATGCAAAACGATATATTTGGCGTAAAAGCAACACCGATCATCGCCCTCAAAACACCATCCCCACTGTCAAACATGGTGGTGTCAGCATCATGGCTTGGGCTTGCTTTTCTTTAACAGAGACAGGGAAGATGGTTAATATTGATGGGAAGTTGGATGGAGCCAAATACAGGGCCATTTTGAAAGAAAATCTGTTGGAGTCTGCAAAAAACATGAGAGTGGGATGGAGATTTATCTTCCAACAAGACAATGATTCCAAACATAAAGCAAGATCTACAATTAAATGGTTCAAAAATAAACGTATCCAGGTGCTAGAATGGCCAAGTCAAAGTCCAGACCTGAATCCAATCGAGAATCTGTGGAAAGAGCTGAAAAATGCTGTTCACAAATGGTCTCCATCCAACCTCACTGAGCTCCAGCTGTTTTGCACGGAAGAATGGGCAAGAATTTAAGTCTCTCGATGTGCAAAACCGATAGAGACAAACCCCAAGCAACTTGCAGCTGTAATCGCAGCAAAAGGTATTAACTCCCCCTTAACTCAAGGGAGCCGATTAATATTGCTCGCCCCGATTTTCAGTTTTTTAATTTGTTAAAAAAAGTTTAAAATATGCCATAAATTTTATTCCACTTCATGATTGTGTCCCACTTGTTGTTGATTCTTCACAAAAAAATTAGAATTTATATCTTTATGTTTGAAGCCTGAAATGTGGAAAAAGGTTGAAATGTTCATGGGGGCCTAATACTTTCACAAGGCACTGTACATAAAATAATTTATGAGTAACACGGAAGTATCAATATTCCATGATATTGGAGGTTCATAGACTTCTCTGGATAAACAGTGAAAAATAATAGGATAACCTTCTGTCTATTTTAAGTCTTGCCAATTGCCATATTGGTGTATGAAAGAACTGGTGTAACTGAGCCATGTTTGTAGGTTGCCTTGCTCGCACCTGCCTTTAGAGTTTTGTCCATAAATTTTAAATAGGATTGAAATCAGGGCTTTTTGATGGTTACTCCAAAACATTGACTTTGTTATCTTTAGGCCACTTTGTAATCAGTTTGGCAGTATGCATCGGGTCATTGTCCATTTGGAAGAGCCATTTCTGCCCAAGCTTTAACTTCCTGACTGATGTCTTGAGATGTTGCTTCAGTATTGCCGCACAATCTTCTTTCCCCATGATGCCATCTATTTTGTGAAATACACCAGTCCCTACTGCAGCAAAACAACCCCACAACATGATGATGCTACCCCCGTATTTCACAGTTGGGATGGTGTACCTAGGCTTCCAAGCTTTTTCCTTTTTCCTCCAAATGTAACAATGGTCGTTATGGCCAAACAGTTCAATTTTAGTTTCATCAGACCACAGGACATGTCTCCAAAAATGTATGTCTTTGTTCCTATGTGCATTTGCAAACAATATTCTGTCTTTTTTATGTTTCTTTTGGAGTAATGGCTTCTTTCTGGCAGAGTGGCCTTTCAGCCCATATTGATACAGTACTCATTTTACAGTGGATAATGACAAAATCTTACCCGCTTCCACCAACATCTTCACAAGGTCTTTTGCTTTTGTTCTTGAATTTATATGCACATGTTGGATCAAAGCACGTTCATTTGTTGGACACAGACCCAGTCTCCTTCCTGAGTGGTATGATGGCTTTTCATTCCCATCTTGTTTGTACATGCGTATAATTGTTTGTACAAATGAAAGAGGCCCCTTCAGGTATCTGGAAATTGCACCCAAAGATGAACAAGACTTGTGCAAGTCCACAATTCTCTTGCCAATATTTTGGCTGATTTCTTTAGACTTTCCCATGATGCTACACAAAGAAGTAGTGTGTTTCAGGTGTGCATTCAAATACATCCAGAGGTGTGTCTCTAATTAACTCAGCTGTTGCCAATAAACCCATCAGATGGTTGTAAACACATGACATCATCATATGGTCTTTTTCAAATTGTTTAAAGGTATACTAATCTTTGTGTTTGTAAACTTTCTAGTTTACAGAAAGTAATAAAAATGCCTTAAAACATTTGTTCTCTCATTATTCTTGACCTGAAACGAGAACGGTTTATTCTGATTTCATATCAGATAGTGAGTAAAACAGGCATATATGTCTTTTCAGTAAGTGTATGTAAAGTTTTGGTTTCAGCTGTAGCTCCATTCCCCTTTTGCATGTAAGCAACACTGTTGATCACTTATCTACAGCCATTTCAAGTCTTAGGGACATACTAAATAGATCTAGAAATAGACGTTTAATTTTAAAATGTGGCGCATTTTCTGTGTAAAATGTTTTATGTTTATAAGAACCAAAAATATTCTAGTGTCACTATTTTCAATGTCGGTAATGTGGTGACTGAGGCTCATTTCTAATGAGATTTGTTTTTGCTGTTTGGTATTGTATTATTAATATTTTTGCTTGAACAGGCAATCACTAAGGATGGAATATCTTTTGAAGAACAGCCTTATCACCGCGACTGCTTTTTATGTACTGGATGTAAGAAGAAACTAGCTGGAGAAAAGTTCACATCACAGGATGATATGCCATACTGCATGGATTGCTTTGGTAATCTTTTTGCGCAAAAATGCAGCGCTTGTGCAAAACCCATCACTGGTAAGTGTTATACTGTGTTTTTTAAGCACATAAGTACAGTCATATGAAAAAGTTTGGGCACCCCTCTTAATCTTACTCATTTTTTTTTTGTTTAACATTGGGTTTTTGCAACAGCTATTTCAGTGTGATATATGTAATAACTGATGGACACAGTAATATTTCAGGATTGAAATGAGGTTTATTGCACTAAGCAAAAATGTGAAATATGCATTATTTCAAAATTTGACAGGTGCAAAAGTATGGGCACACTTCTGATTTTCATGATTTGAATACTCCTAACTACTTTTTACTGACATACTGAAGCACTAAATTGGTTTGGTAACCTCATTGAGCTTTGTACTTCATGGCCCGGTGTATCCAATCATGAGAAAAGCTATTTCAGGTGTCCACTTGCAAGTTGTTCTCCTAGTTGCATCTTCTCTGAGGAGTGGCATCATGGACAACTCAAAACAGCTCTCAAATGATCTGAAAATAAAGATTGTTCAACATAGTTGTTCAGGGGAAGGATACAAAAAGTTGTCTCAGAGATTCAACCTGTCAGTTTCCACTGTGAGGAACATAGTAAGGAAATGGAAGACCACAGGGACAGTTCTTGTAAAGGCCAGAAGTGGCAGGCCAACAAAAATATCAGAAAGGCAGAGAAGAATGGTGAAAACAGTCAAGAACAATCTACAGACTACCTACAAAGACCTGCAGCATCATCTTGCTGCAGATGGTGTCACTGTGTATCGGTCAACCACACAGCGCACACTGCACAAGGAGAAGCTGTATGGGAGAGTGATGCGAAAGAAGCCGTTTCTGCATGCACGCCACAAACAGAGTTGCCTGAGGTATGCAAAAGCACATTTGGACAAGCCAGTTTCATTTTGGAAGAAGGTCCTGTGGACTGATGAAACAAAGATTGAGTTGTTTGGTCATACAACAAGGCATTATGCATGGCGCCACAAAAACACAGCATTCCAAGAAAAACACTTGCTACCCAGTGTTCAAATTTGGGGGAGGGTCCATCATGCTTTGGGGCTGTGTGGCCAATGACGGCACCAGGGATCTTGTTAAAGTTGAGGGTCGCATGGATTCTACTCAGTATCAGCAGATTCTTGAGAATAATGTTCAAGAATCAGTGTCAAAGTAGAAGTTATCTGGGGATGGATCTTTCAGCAAGACAATGATCCAAAACACCGCTCCAAATCTACTCAGGCATTCATGCAGAGGAACAATTATAATGTTCTGGAATGGCCATCCCAGTCCCCAGACCTGAATATCATTGAACATCTGTGGGATGTTTTGAAGCGGGCTGTCCATACTCGGCGACCATCAAACTTAACTGAACTGGAATTGTTTTGTAAAGAGGAATGGTCAAAAATACCTTCATCCAGGATCCAGGAACTCATTAACAGCTACAGGAAGCGACTAGAGGCTGTTATTTTTGCAAAAGCTGGATCTACTAAATATTAATGTCACTTTTCTGTTGAGGTGCCCATACTTTTGCACCTGTCAAATTTTGAAATAATGCATATTTCACATTTTTGGTAAGTGCAATAAACCTCATTTCAATCCTGAAATATTACTGTGTCCATCAGTTATTACATATATCATACTGAAATAGTTTGGGCAAAAACCCAATTTTAAACAAAAAAAAATGAGTAAGATTAAGAGGGGTGCCCAAACTTTTTCATATGACTGTATATAATGTATCCATCAAGTTCAGTCTTTATCCACTAATTTTACAATCTCTATTGCTAGATTACTTATACCCGCACTGACATTTTTGTGAGAATGCTGATCTAGCATCTACTGTGGTAGGTAAAGAAAAAATAGGAGAGCGTCCACTTTGAAATACCTAGTGGTAGGATAATGTTAATGGGGGCCAAGTGACTGCTCACATTTGTAGGTTGTGCGACCCCACCAACCCCGGATTGTTGCCTCATGTTGCCATGTGTGCTTGAGCCCACCGAAGGCTTCGCTGGAATCCTCTCACCCCTCACGCCGTGTGACTTCCGGGTTCCATGTCACGTGACCTCTGGACCGGAAATACATCACCGCAGGTCCTGTGGTTGTACGCAGATTGCCAGGGGATGACAGGTCCTTCCAGCTTCTGTTACTCCTCGATCTCCACTAGGAGCTGCTCCTGCCGGTCTCCCCAAAGGACAATGGATAGATATTGTATATATCGGCCTCTGGAGCGCTGAGGTGGGGACCACAATAATAGACAAAATTTAGATTAAATAGACCTTTATCGGCCCCTTGCACTGCCACTACACGTTTCAACAGTAATTAGTCTTAATTAGGCTGTCTTCCTCAGGTTTACCTGAGCCTAATTACTGTCGAAATGCGTAGTGGCAGTGCAAGGGGCTAATAAAGGTCTGTTTAATCTTAATTTTGTCTATTATTGTGGTCCCCACCTCAGCGCTCCAGAGGCCGATATATACAATATCTATTCAATACCTCTTGTGGTAGGACATTCCACAGTTAGAGCAATCAAATTATAAAGAACTTATTACTATTTAGCTGCAGTAGTCACCTTTTCTTCACACATAATGAATGCTCCCTGGTCAATATGAGGAATAAGTCATGTGCCAGTCCTTTCTACTGACCACACATGTATTTATACATAGAAATGAGATCTCTTCTGACATATCTTCTTTCTAAGCCAAACAAGACCAACTTTTCCAAATTCTCATCATAGGAGAGACCTTTCATCTCATGTAATAACCTAGTTGCTCGCCTTGGAAAATACCCTACATTTTTCATTGCCTTGTTAACCTCTTCCCGATATATGACGTATTCGGTACGTCATATGTCGGGTGCCCTCCCTTGATGTGAGCTCCCGCAGTGAGCTCACATCTTTTCCCCGACATCTCAGCTGATATCATCAATTGAGATATGGGGCTACCAACGCCAATTGGATCAGTGATCCAATTGGTGTGTCAACCCTTTGAATACCAATTTCATTTACTGACAGTGAGATTGCCGAGATCAGGGATCCCATGATAAAATCGTGGGATCTCTGTGTATCACCTAATTGCCCAGGGTCCTGTGGTGACCCCGAAAGCTATCAGGGACCACTTCCTGTGGATAGTTGGCAAGTGCTGCCAACCACAGAAAGTGATCATTTGTGCCAAGACCCGATTTCTTGCAGCTCATCGGGACAAAGCACAAGCTATCAGACACTGCAGCACTGTGGCGCCCTATGGGGTTGTGTAAAATAAAGAATAAATAAAAAATAAAGTTTGTAAAAATATGAAAAAAAATACAAAACTTCAAATCACCCCCTTTTACCCAATTCAAAATAAAAGATTTAAAAAAATACACATATTTGGTATCACCACATTCAGAAATGCCCGATATATCAAGATATAAAATCAATAAATCTGATCTGTAAACTGCAGGATGGAAAAACAAGTCCAAACGCCAAAATTACGTTATTTTGGTAACCGCAACAGTTCAATAAAATACAATAATGGGTGATCAAAACAGCGCATCTACACAAAAATGGTATAATTAGAAACGTCAGCTCAAGATGCAAAAAATATATCATTACACAGCCCAAGATCCCGGAAAATGGGAACACTACGGGTCGCGGAAAATGGCGCCAAAAGCGCAATACTTTTTTTTCATTCAAATTCAGAGTTTTTTTTTCACCACTTAGATGACAACAATAGTATACATGTTTGGTATCTACAAACTCGTACTGACCTGATATATCACACTGACACATCAGTTTTACCATATACTGAATGTGATGAATAAGAAACCCAAACAACAAACGTGTAATTGCACTTTTTTTGCAATTTAACCGCATTTGGAATTTTGTTCCCATTTTCCTGTACACTATATGGTAAAATAAATGATTGCATCTGAAAGTAGAACTTATCCCACAAAAAACAAGCCCTCATATGTCTATATTGACGGAAGAATAAAAAACTTTATGGCTCTTGGAAGAAGGGGAGGAAAAATTAAAAAATGAAAAATGGAAAATCGCCCAGGGGTAAAGGGGTTTAAATATGGAGCCTAAAACTGAATCTTAAGGTGCCGTTACACGCTAGGATATTGTTAACGATCTTCTTAGAATGATCACGTGATAGTGATCGTTGCGACATCATTAGTGCGTTGTCACACACAAGGATATCGTTAGCAATATCCCATTCGGCAATGCACCAGATAAGTAGGAGAGCAAGGACTGAATGATCTTTTAAAGCGGCAGGAATAGGAGAATTTTGACCGACATCTTTCAAAAAGGTGTCATACTGAACGATGTTGCTTCTTCAAGCAGCGTTAATTGGGTGACGAATGATAGATTTGAGGTCCGGATCTAATTTTTGTGATGATCATTGTAACGATTTTTTCATCCTATATCGTTTGCTTACAAGCAAGGACGCAGTAACGATATCGTTAGAACATTCACAAATCTGTGACGTTTCAAGGATATCGTTAACGAGATCCTAGCGTGAGAAGCGACCTTTTCATTCTAGATGTGACCTTACACGGGATTCATAAAGGGGTAATAATGTGTTGGGATCATAACATTTTTACTCTTTTGTACACCCTAAAATCTTGTTTACTTTTGCAACTGCTGTCTGACATTGAGTACTGCTTTTAACCAGAATATCCAAATCCTTCGATTGTATCATAAACATGGGGACACAAGGCCCGAACCCCCTTCCAATGAATTAATTACACACAACAACTTAGTATGGTAGATTAATGGCCGAGGTGCTTTATTAAGAGATTACTTAATAATTTTATTTAAAGTAAATAATTAGTTTTATTCAAACCATAAATAATTAAATTATAATTCCTTTTAAAACTTTATTCAATTCTTCCAGAAACAATTGACCCAACTTAAAATGGGGCAATTTTAACCCGTGTCATATAATCCAGTATCGGCAACTACATTATCACGTCCTGAGACATCTTCAAAATGTCTCTCGAGAATGCAGACCAAACATCTGGGATGACTGGGTGGACTTAGACCCCCTAAATGTCACTGTATCATACATTTATGGGAGTCTACGGGAGGCGATACTAGTTCAGGGAGAAGATAACACTTTTAAGGGATGGATTAAATACGCACACCAGGTGGACATTACAGAAACAATTCTAAGAGGCTGG
Organism: Allobates femoralis; assembly: GCA_033576535.1. Taxonomy (NCBI): domain Eukaryota; kingdom Metazoa; phylum Chordata; class Amphibia; order Anura; family Aromobatidae; genus Allobates; species Allobates femoralis. Next base: position 287,351,253 of record JARQOC010000001.1, read on the forward strand.
GAGATCTTACGGAAAACATAACTAATGAAAGATGGAGGGATGTCCAATACAGGATCATACACAGGGCGATATATGGCTTCATGTTGCCACCAACTGCCAAATTTCCTGATAGGCGACAGCAATGCCCAAAATGTGGTCAACCAAAATCGGACATGGTCCACGGCCTATGGTTATGTGCTGAGGTAAAGAACTTGTGGAAACGTGTCGAACAGTTAGCACGGGAGGTAACTGGTAAACCTGTCACGATGGACATGAAGGCCTGGTTGTTTCACCTACCAGTCTCTAGAGTGTGGGAAGGGAAATCTGCCCGAATACTCCATGTAATAGCAATAGTTACCAAACGGTTAATTCTGAGGGAGTGGCTATCTACACGGAATCCAGGCTTAAATAGTATACTGAAGGAATTGAAGGTTGTTATGCATTTAGAAAGCCTGGAAGCGATTAGAGACAAGGACACATTGACGGGGAAGTTTTTCGAAACATGGAGAGGGTTTATTGTCACTAAATTATCCCCCGATGAACTGCGGTCGACAATTTTCTCATTCATAAACTCGACCTGGTATCTCTTGGAGGAGTTGCACGGGTCCTTGGGGAAGTTGAAGTTTACAAACAATTTAAACACGTCAGCCCTGACCTGATTTTATAAGGGTAAAAAATAATTTCTGGGATACCACAGTTTATGCAAATGACTTTAATGACTTTAATTCTGTTAAGCATCACATTTTATATGGTTTCTACTAGCCTTGATTGACAGTGGCTGAGGGGGGGAGGGATTTGACTGTTTGTTTTCATTTCTGTTGTTGTAATAAAATTCAATAAAAACATTTTGAAAAAAAAAAAAAAAATGGGGCAATTTTACCCAGAATTAAAGAACTCCAAACCGATCAGTTGAACAGAAATTAAGCCACCAATAGACCAATCTCTCTAACTTTGCACTTCGAAGGAATTTCCTCGTGAAGATTAACAACTTCTTCAACAGAGAGGGAGGGTGGATGTCACTTTTTCCACAGCTGGAATGACGCAGCTGTTAAAAACCGATATTTATATATGCTCCTTCCCGCCTTTTTTTTAATTAACCAATCAAAATCCAGGTCCACTGCACGGGAAGAGCTGGGCTAAACCATTCAATTTATCTGAAACAAGTGCTCACAAAATAACACATAAACAAATAAAACTGTGTTAATAATTGCATACTGATTAACACTTTAAAGAATATTAATTCATTAATTAAATAAAATAAGCATTACTAAATATTTTAAAACATAGGCGATAAATTGCCAATAAAAATGGGGGCCGGGACCGTGTTCCCATGACGACCCCCTCTTAATGTTAATGGGGTCTCCCATGGGAGTGATAAAAGAATGTTTTCAGATGTGTAGATGTGATTAAAGGGGTTATTAAAATATTTTTGAGATGTGAGTACTTTAGCTAAAAAAGAAAATGGCTATAAACACCTCACATTCACACACAGCAGATTTGAGGCAGCCAAGTTCCATCCAAATGAATATGTTCAAAACCAGGATAATCCGATGAAAAGATGTGGCACTGTTATTCCAGAAAAAGGGGTACATTTGTGATGCTTTTTTTGTTGTGTTTCTGCAGCAAAAACACAGCACCCACAGCTTTATCATTAAAGTCAATGTGTTTTTCAAAAATCTGTGCCCACATGTGCATTTTTACTGCAAGAAATCAGCTGCATTTATAAAATTCCCTGTGAATTAACATGCCCGTTTTTGGGCTGCGGTTTCCCCATTGACTCCATTATAAATTTCCTAATACAGCATCACAAACAGATTGGTATTCCCACTGTCCATTTGTGATGCTTTTTTACAGCAATTTTCCCCCCACCAAAAAAATGCTCCAATACCCACCTTCCCCAGCGAGCCCATGGTAAGCCCTGGTGATTTTCTCCTCCCGTACACTGGCAGAAGCTGCGCAAAGTGAGTTACAGGACCTGCGCACCATGTGACTCAGCCATGTGACCTTCCAAGGTCCTGGAAGGACGATACACACAGCTCATGCTGGTGCCCAGGAGGAAGACATCATTGGGGATCACCAAGGGCTTGCCGGGAAGGGTGAGAAAATGTCTCTGTCTGTCTGTCTCTGTGTGTCTCTGTCTGTGTTTATGTCTGTCTGTGTTTCTGTCTGTCTGTGTGTGTCCACTTATTTGTGCTGTGTTTTTGTGCTGCATTTAAAAAAATGTTGATTGCTCTCAGTGGGAGAAACAAGATAATAATCTTATAGTTGTGATATCTTTTAATGGCTAACAAAAATAAAATAGGTGATTTTACAAGGCAAGCTTTAAAAGCGTCTTAGGTCTCTTCATCAGACATAGTATGACAAAATCTATTATATAAAAGCCGAAGGCCACTTCCGGAGAACCCGAAGGGTTACTTCCGTGACGGCCTCCGACCATGCTGCTGACGTCACAGTGCGGGGTAGCCGCGCGGAACTTTCCGTGCAGCTACAGGCACCGGCGTTTCAACGTTCCGCTCGCCCCCCTCACTACTCTCATCAAACACACACACACACAGCCTCTCACTACAGTCCTCCCAAACACACACACAACCATCCCAACCACATCACACATACACACTCACACACTCACACACCCACACAAACACACACCCACACACACACACTCCAGTATACTTACCCCGCCGCCATCCCGCTACACGGCTCCCGGCGTGGCTCCGCCCACCTCGCCGACGTGGCTCCGCCCACCTCGCGTCACTCCCGCCGTGGCTCCGCCCACCTCGCGTCACTCCCGACGTGGCTCCGCCCACCTCGCGTCACTCCCGCCGTGGCTTTGCCCACCTAGCCTGCGCTGACCACAGAGCCCCCGTCCTGCGCTGACCACAGAGCCCCCGTCCTGCGCTGACCACAGAGCCCCCGTCCTGCGCTGACCACAGAGCCGCCGTCCTGCGCTGACCACAGAGCCGCCGTCCTGCACAGAGCCGCCGTCCTGCGCTGACCACAGAGCCGCCGTCCTGCGCTGACCACAGAGCCGCCGTCCTGCGCTGACCACAGAGCCCCCGTCCTGCGCTGATCACAGAGTCCCCGTCCTGCGCTGACCACAGAGCCCCCGTCCTGCGCTGACCACAGAGCCCCCGTCCTGCGCTGACCACAGAGCCCCCGTCCTGCGCTGACCACAGAGCCCCCGTCCTGCGCTGACCACAGACCCGCCGTCCTGCGCTGACCACAGAGCCGCCGCACTCACTGCTGACCACAGAGCCGCCGCACTCACTGCTGACCACAGAGCCGCCGCACTCACTGCTGACCACTGAGCCGCCGCACTCACTGCTGACCACTGAGCCGCCGCACTCACTGCTGACCACTGAGCCGCCGCACTCACTGCTGACCACTGAGCCGTCGCACTCACTGCTGACCACTGAGCCGCCGCACTCACTGCTGACCACTGAGCCGCCGCACTCACTGCTGACCACTGAGCCGCCGCACTCACTGCTGACCACTGAGCCGCCGCACTCACTGCTGACCACTGAGCCGCCGCACTCACTGCTGACCACTGAGCCGCCGCACTCACTGCTGACCACTGAGCCGCCGCACTCACTGCTGACCACTGAGCCGCCGCACTCACTGCTGACCACTGAGCCGCCGCACTCACTGCTGACCACTGCGCCGCCGCACTCACTGCTGACCACTGCGCCGCCCCACTCACTGCTGACCACTGAGCCCCCGTCCTGCGCTGACCACAGAGCCCCCGTCCTGCGCTGACCACAGAGCCCCCGTCCTGCGCTGACCACAGAGCCCCCGTCCTGCGCTGACCACAGAGCCCCCGTCCTCTGACCACAGAGCCCCCGTCCTGCGCTGACCACAGAGCCCCCGTCCTGCGCTGACCACAGAGCCCCCGTCCTGCGCTGACCACAGAGCCCCCGTCCTGCGCTGACCACAGAGCCCCCGTCCTGCGCTGACCACAGAGCCCCGTCCTGCGCTGACCACAGAGCCCCCGTCCTGCGCTGACCACAGAGCCGCCGTCCTGCGCTGACCACAGAGCCGCCGTCCTGCACAGAGCCGCCGTCCTGCGCTGACCACAGAGCCGCCGTCCTGCGCTGACCACAGAGCCCCCGTCCTGCGCTGATCACAGAGTCCCCGTCCTGCGCTGACCACAGAGCCCCCGTCCTGTGCTGACCACAGAGCCCCCGTCCTGTGCTGACCACAGAGCCCCCGTCCTGCGCTGACCACAGAGCCCCCGTCCTGCGCTGACCACAGAGCCCCCGTCCTGCGCTGACCACAGACCCGCCGTCCTGCGCTGACCACAGAGCCGCCGCACTCACTGCTGACCACAGAGCCGCCGCACTCACTGCTGACCACAGAGCCGCCGCACTCACTGCTGACCACTGAGCCGCCGCACTCACTGCTGACCACTGAGCCGCCGCACTCACTGCTGACCACTGAGCCGCCGCACTCACTGCTGACCACTGAGCCGCCGCACTCACTGCTGACCACTGAGCCGCCGCACTCACTGCTGACCACTGAGCCGCCGCACTCACTGCTGACCACTGAGCCGCCGCACTCACTGCTGACCACTGAGCCGCCGCACTCACTGCTGACCACTGAGCCGCCGCACTCACTGCTGACCACTGAGCCGCCGCACTCACTGCTGACCACTGAGCCGCCGCACTCACTGCTGACCACTGAGCCGCCGCACTCACTGCTGACCACTGAGCCGCCGCACTCACTGCTGACCACTGCGCCGCCGCACTCACTGCTGACCACTGGCCGCCGCACTCACTGCTGACCACTGAGCCGCCGCACTCACTGCTGACCACGCGGCGCCTCTTCCTGCGCTGACCACTAGGCCCCCCACTCCTGCTGACCACTGAGCCGCCGCCTCACTCTGACCACAGAGCCCCTGTCCTGCGCTGACCACAGAGCCCCCGTCCTGCGCTGACCACAGAGCCCCCGTCCTCCTGACCACAGAGCCCCCGTCCTGCGCTGACCACAGAGCCCCCGTCCTCGCTGACCACAGAGCCGTCCTCGCTGCACAAGCCTTCGCTGACCACAGAGCCCGTCCTGCTGACCACAGAGCCGCCGTCCTCTGCTGACCACAGAGCCGCCGTCCTCTGCTGACCACAGAGCCGCCGTCCTCTGCTGACCACAGAGCCGCCGTCCTCTGCTGACCACAAAGCCGCCGTCCTCTGCTGACCACAGAGCCGCCGTCCTCTGCTCACCACAGAGCCGCCGTCCTCTGCTCACCACAGAGCCGCCGTCCTCTGCTCACCACAGAGCCGCCGTCCTCTGCTCACCACAGAGCCGCCGTCCTCTGCTCACCACAGAGCCGCCGTCCTCTGCTCACCACAGAGCCGCCGCACTCACTGCTGACCACAGAGCCGCCGCACTCACTGCTGACCACAGAGCCGCCGCACTCACTGCTGACCACTGAGCCGCCGCACTCACTGCTGACCACTGAGCCGCCGCACTCACTGCTGACCACTGAGCCGCCGCACTCACTGCTGACCACTGAGCCGCCGCACTCACTGCTGACCACTGAGCCGCCTCACTCACTGCTGACCACTGAGCCGCCGCACTCACTGCTGACCACTGAGCCGCCGCACTCATTGCTGACCACTGAGCCGCCGCACTCACTACTACCCACTGAGCCACCGTATACTCTGCTACCCACTGAGCCGCCTGTATACACACAATTAATTTCACCGCACTCCCCTAACTATTACTAAATAAACTATATATAGATTCTAGACTACCCGATTCTTTAGAATCGGGCTCACAGCTAGTATTCAAATAAACACAAATATATACACAACCAGAGCAGACACAAGGTATAAGTGGACTTTTAAATTAATAAACAAAACAAAGCCTGGAGAGGATCCAGGCTTAGTGATATCAAAGTTTTTGTGACCCTAATTTATATGTAAACCTAGTGTTTATAGTGTCTCTGAAAAACATTCTTCAGGTGTGATAATGAACCATAAATCTGTCAGATAGGTTTAGCCCTTTCTGGATACAATCAAAAGCTCTAATGAGCTTGGATTCACAGACCCTTCGATGTTTCTGTGATTTGAAATTGCCTCTTAATATTGCAACTTGCTGCATTTGTAATGTGCACAAATGTAATAGGTTTGTGCTGCTTTTGTTTTTACACAGCTGCGTTTGTGCAGCTGACAAACGCAGCATGAACGCAGCACAAAAGGATACGTGCAGTAGGCACACAACCCATTTCAGCCTAATACAATGATGTATCCATCGTTACTTTATGTATGATGGTCTACCTTCTTATCAGATGCACTGGATATTGCCCGCATTGACCAAATTCTGTCATGATGCCACAATTTTATTTTGTATATAGAAAAAGACTAAATTTAGATCCCTCTTGTTCATACATTTTAGAATTTTAATGAAATGAATAAAGGCTCAAGGCTCATAAATTCTAGTGTTGTGGCGACACATGTCACATGTTATATGATAATATACATAAAAAGCAATGGTGCTGCAGGGTGGGAGGGAATGTCTCCCAAACTGAGCATTCATCAATTTAACAGGTTTATTGGCCAATTCAAATGGTACATAACAATATATACCACATATAAAAATATTGCATTATAACAAGTAAATGATAGCAGAAACTAGCATGTACTGTATATCAGCCATAATATATAAGCCACGTCAATTTTGCAGTTAAAAAAATTTGAGAACTGCATGTGGCAACTTATTACATGTTGTTTAATATCTGCCATCTGCTGTAACGTCTTTGCTTTAGTTGGCACCTGTATTGTCACCGCTATAATACGCTCAGCCCATGGAGTCTTGAATGAAGGTTCTTATCACGGCTGGGGGTCATGTTTCTTTGTGCCTCGCTGCCGATGCTAAAATGAGCCTGGAGCCAAATATTATGTTTGTTGCTATGTAACAGCTATTTATTTTGCACACAAATTAAGATAGAGGCGTCGTTATGTGGATAAGGAGCTATTCTGGAGTCAGGTGGGACATTGTGTTATTTCTCACATTTTCATCCGTTTCTTTTCTTCCCAGGTCACGGAGGCGGCCAGTACATCTCATTCGAGGATTATCAGTGGCACAGTGATTGCTTCGCCTGTTCTAAGTGCAAAATTTCCCTTATTGGCCAAAAATTCCTGTCACAGCAAAGCCAAGTATTCTGCACTGAGTGTGGTCAGGACATGTAGATATATGTGTCTGACAGCCATAATTAATAGGGCATTTTTTTTACCTTAGATATTGCTAAAAGTAATCATGTGCACTGAATGCTTAATGTGTTTAATGTGAACCTCGATATGTAGAAAACATATGACAATTGAGTAAAGAAAGAATGCATTTATTATCAATATATGTTATATAATATTTTTTTTTTTTGCTGCCAAATCCTATAGGTCATGGTTGTCATTGAAGTGAAGAATGAAAGCATCTTAGTGCTGGCCTTCGTCTGCTCTCATGCCCTACATGTGCTCAGCACAGGCCATGCACCAGCTTATACTAGAGCCTGACGACATAGCCGATTTATGTAACTGTCTTGGTAGTCACTGGAAAGTATGTTCTTTCCAGCTGAAAACTCATAAAGAAAGAAAGTCATGTTTAGACATTTTTGCTTTGAGAATACTGGTAATCACTATACTAGTGATAAGCGAATATACTCGTTACTATTCTTTATTCGCACAGATAGTACAGTATTCACTATACTCCTTAGGCTGCTTTCACACAGCATTTTTGTGGTGTCCGAGGGGATCCGACTTTTTGCAGGACCTCTCCGACAGCAACGGATCCAAACTGATGCCTGCAATCGGATGCCAAATAGGCATCCGATTCCGATATTTTGCAGGATCAGTTTGGATCCCCTCTCCTCCGCTCCCCGCTCCTCCTGTCACCTTGCTCCCCCTCCTCTCTCCCTACAGTCACCTTGCTTCTCTCTCCCTCTTGTCACCTTTCTCCCCTCCTCTCTCTGTTCCCTCTTTGTCCCCTCTTTCTCCCCTCTTTGTCACCTTTGTCCCCCTCTTTCTCCCCTCTTTGCCCCTCCTTGTCCCCCTCTTTGGCCCCCTCTTTGTCCCCCTCTTTCTCCCCTTTTTGTCTCCTCTTTGGCCCCCTCTTTGGCCCCTTCTTTGTCCCCCTCTTTCTCCCTCTTTTCCAGACCTTAAAAAATAAAAAAAATCTTTATTCTCACCCATCCACGAGTCCCCCGGCGCTTCCAGCTATCTTCTTCTGATCCACAGAACTGAGCCTGCAACTGGGCCTTAACATGTTGATCCAGAGGAAGGCAAAAAAAAACCCATGTGGCAAAACTAAGCTCCACATTGAGGAAAAAAATTCCTTCCTGACTCCACATACGGCAATCAGACTAGTTCCCTGGATCAACACCCTACCAAAGAATCTAGTATATATAACCGGTAATATTATAGTTTTCAAGAAAGGCATCCAGGCTACTCTTTTAGTAGTGATTTACTAATGATCATGAATATTTCAGAACTCGCTCATCACTAAGCTATACCTATCAGCCATATCAATAAAAAACACATGCCTAAGGCTACGTTCACATGTCCAGTAATCATCTGTTAGAACAAATTCAGCGGCAATCCGTCAGCAAAGAAGTTGTGCAAGCACAACTTTATTGTCTGTTTTGGAAAAAATGATTTTTTTCAGGATCCTTTGTTTTAACATGGGATTTTATAGAAAATGTAACTATTAGCCGATTTCTAGTTAGACATCCGTTTTTCTTTCATTTGTAAAGGATACACTTTTTGCTTACAGGATCAGTTCCATAGACTCGCATGTTAAAAAACAGATTCTGCAGAAATCTGATATACATCCGTAGGTTAGAAAAATAATGCACACTGTCATAGCACTCACATGACATATGGATGGCAGGTGGGGGAAAAATGCATGACACTATTGTCTGAGAATCTGGCCAATATTGCATACGCAGATATGACCACACCCTGATTGTTACACTCCTGGTTATGGCTTATACTGTAAATACTGAGGTAAAAAACAGTCAACAAATACTCAACGTGTGCATATGGCTCAAGAGATCTTTTGGGAGCCCATGCCATGATTGGTCAATGCTGATATAAGGTCAGGGACAAGATTTAAATGATATGTGGCTAAGTCCACATGTCCAGTAATCATCCATTAGAATGGATCCTGCAGAGGTTGACTGCCAAAAAAAGTGTTAACACAATTGTTAAATGGAATCCGTCAGGTCAAAAATCCATATGTAACTGCTATCATTTTCTAATTCCTTTCTCTAAGCTCCCTCTATTTATGTATTTCTATTATTTATATTTCCCTCCTATCCTCTGTAAACATCAAAATAAAAGATTAATTTCATCTGTCAATCACAATGAGTTCTCTGCTGTCACCTACCTAATGAGTGAATATTCATGCATCACTACAAGGCCTTGCTCTCCTGAGATCTGTATGTTGTGTGACTCATTGCAGAGCCGAAAGCAGGGGGGAGGAGGTGTGTGTGTGCTGTTAAAGATCTTCATTGTGTGTATCTGAGGCACGTGTGTAGTGTGTGCAGTCTGAGATATGTCTATACGATTAGAAGAACATTTGATCATTTGCTTAGCAGATACACACATTACATGTCTGAAGGAAAACCAATGTTCTTATAATAGAAATCTTATAGATAGCATAGTGCAGTACAAAACACCTCCCCCTCCCAGCACAGAGGAGGGGGACAGAACACGAGCTTGGGTGGTTGTGGATATTTAAATAACATTGATTCAGCCGGATTGTTTCTCTGTGAAAGTAATGGAGAGGACTGATGCATCAGCTGCCTGCAGGGTCTGAAAATGCTTATAGCAAGGAACTGGTACAATAATGATTTTACATGTTTTTAAAAGGTCTGCCCAGGCCCTATTCAAAGGTAATATTAGTATCATACTGAAAACTGACCTGACAGAGTCCCTTTAAATAACTGATTTCTGTAGGATTCGTATTTTTTTTTTAACATTGGAGTCTATGTAGAACAGAACTGTTAATGGATTGTTATTAACCTTCCATTTGAAATAAATCCTGTAAACAAAAAAAGTACCCTTTGCAAATGAAGAAAAAGCAAAAAATGAATGGGTAGATAGAATTCCTTTAATGGATCTATTTCCTATAGACTCCAAAGTTAAAAAAACAGATCCTGCAGAAATCAATTACTTAACAACAGACAAAAAAGTTGAGTTTACACAACTTTTCTGCCAACGGATCTCTACAGGATCCATTCTAATAGATGATTATTGGACATGTGAACTCAGTCTTAAAGCGAACCTGTCACCCCCCGTGGACATCAAAAGCTATAATAGCCACCTTCTGCAGCACTAAGGCTGCATTCAGGGAAGGTGGCTATATGCTTTTGATGCCCTATATTCAGTCAAATATGAAGTTATATAAAGGCTTACACTTAAGAAGACCTAAGACCGGGAGGCGGGGTTTCGCACTCCTCCGACCCGCCTCCTCTTGTCAATCATTCAGGTCGCCTGCTGCTGCCTCCCCTCATGAACGCGCGCCTCCGTTCTCGTCTATGGAGCCGCGCATGCGCTGTGCGCCGGGTGTCCAGGAAGTCGTCGGGCTGCGCGCGCAGCCCGACGACTTCCTGGACACCCGGCGCACAGCGCATGCGCGGCGCCATAGAGGAGCACGGAGGCGCGCGTTCATGAACGACTGTGAGGGGAGGCAGCAGCAGGCGACCTGAATGATTGACAAGAGGAGGCGGGTCGGAGGAGCGCGAAACCCTGCCTCCCGGTCTTAGGTCTTCTTAAGTGTAAGCCTTTATATAACTTCATATTTGACTGAATATAGGGCATCAAAAGCATATAGCCACCTTCCCTGAATGCAGCCTTAGTGCTGCAGAAGGTGGCTATTATAGCTTTTGATGTCCACGGGGGGTGACAGGTTCGCTTTAATAAGAAAAGTCAAGGGTATGTGCACACAGAATTTTTTTTTTAATTGGCCAAAAAGGATGAGTTTTTAATGCAAAAATCAATTTAGGAAACACTCCTCCTTTGTGGAATTTTCTAGGCACTTAGTTGTCCTAAACTGTTTTTGTTATCATTTTCTTGTGAAAGTATTTGGCCCCTTGAACTTCTCAACCTTTTGCCACATTTCAGGCTTCAAACATAAAGATATAAATTCTAATTGTTTTGTGAAGAATCAACAAGTGGGACACAATCGTGAAGTGGAATAAAATTTATTGGATATTTTTTAACAAATAAAAAACTGAAAAGTGAGGCGTGCAATATTATTCAGCCCCCTTGAGTTAATACTTTGTAGCGACACCTTTTACTACAGCTGCAAGTCGCTTGGGGTATGTCTCTATCAGTTTTGCACATCGAGAGACTGAAATTCTTGTCCATTCTTCCTTGCAAAACAGCTGGAGCTCAGTGAGGTTGGATGGAGAGCGTTTGTGAACAGCAGTTTTCAGCTCTTTCCACAGATTCTCCATTGGATTCAGGTCTGGACTTTCACTTGGCCATTCTAATACCTGGCTACGATTATTTTTGAACCATTCCTTTGTAGATTTTGCTTTATGTTTGGGATCATTGACTTGTTGGAAGATCAATCTCCGTCCCCGTCCCAGGTCTTTTGAAGACTCCAATATGTTTTCTTCCAGAATGATCCTGTATTTGGCTCTGTCCATTTTCCTATCAATTTTAACCATCTTCCCAGTCCATGCTGAAGAAAAGCCCAAACCATGATGCTACCACCACCATGTTTGACAGTGGGGATTTTGCTTTGAGAGTGATGAGCTGTGTTGCTTGTACGCCAAAAAGTTTGATTTAGGTTTCATCTGACCAGAGCACCTTATTCCACATGTTTGGTGTATCTTGTGGCAAACTTCAAACGAGATTTTTTATGGATATCTTTGAGAAATGGCTTTCTTCTTGCCACTCTTCCATAAAGGCCAGATTTGTGCAGTGTATGACTGATTGTTGTCCTACCACTTGTGCAGTGCTCCTTGAGACGTTTAAAACTTGGGAAATCTTTTTGTATCTAAATCCGGCTTTAAGCGTCACCACAACAGTATCTCAGACCTGCCTGGTGTGTTTCTTGGTCTTTATGATGCACTCTGCACTTAAAACACCTGAGACTATCACAGAGCAGGTGCATTTATACAGAGACTTGATTACACATAGGTGGATTCTGTTTATCATTACCAGTAATTTAGGACAACATTGGATCATTCAGAGATCCTCACTGAACTTCTGGAGTGAGTTTGCTGCACTGAAAGTAAATAGGCCGAATAATATTACACGCCCACTTTTCAGTTTTCTATTTCTTAAAACAGTTTAAAATATCCAATAAATTTTGTTCCACTTCACAATTGTGCGCCACTTGATGATACTTCACAAAAAATTTGAATTTATATCTTTATGTTTGAAGTCTGAAATGTGGCAAAAGGTTGAAAAGTTCAAGGGGGCCGAATACTTTCACAAGTATGTCCTGTCATTATTTTTTAAGCAGTTTATTTGTAAGGGATTTTTTACACATTTTTGAAAAGCATTAAGCAATGGATGCAATGCAGAACTCATAAAAAGATGCCCAGGTGTCTTTTTGTGGCATTTTTGTAGCCTTCCCATTGACTTCTATGGAAAAAAAACACAGTTTTTCACATGAGTGTAAAAACTGGCCTTATAGGGAATGAGTAAGTAAAAAGACTTAAAATTATACCAAGCAACAAAGTAGAAAAAGAAGACTAATAGATGCAAAAATGAAATACTTTTATTAATATGTCATCAAAATAATACACTATACAAATAAAAAGGCACAATCCAAACACTATAAAGAAGACCAACCACTTCCAGGATACCACAACACACAGTACACCTCAGTAACACTAAAACCTACTCACAAAATGAGTCAAATGAACAGGTGAAAGTTGTTGTGGCTGAAATACTATACAAAGTGGCCACAATCCTTCTATGAAAGTATTTATGGTCCCGGCTTCAGGGACGCACTGGGACGCACTCCTTAGAGTAATGAAGTACAAGGAGTCTTGAAAGTGATATTATGTTCCCCACAGAACCCTGATCTCAACTTCATCAAGTAGGTCTGGTAGCGTACAATGATTTGGTAACGCCCTGGATGGTTCCGTAGGTAGGTGATATAATTAATTAGGAACTTGTGGTCAATCCTCAAAAAGCGGATGGACGAACAGCAGAGATATAAAACACAAAAATTGTGATAAACGTCAAGCATTTATGAGAAAAGAGTTAGATGTCATCAGTAAGGATTTGGTCCGGAAGTAGAGAAGAGTGGGTCATTTCACACAACGCAGATCCATGGCCTAGGCCAGTACTCTCTGGCTGTGGGCAGGAGCAGCTCAAATTTACCTACCATCTCCGATAAGATTTACAGGACCGGTACATGGTCACCTGTGTGCTGCATGCTGTAGAGATGATGATCACCCTAGGCTGGCAAATTAAATGCCATGGCAGGAAGTCGAGAAGCTTAGCAAATTTGTTCATCTCCTACCCACAGGCATAGAGCACTGATCTAGACTGTAGATTAAGGTTGCTGAAAACAATGTACTTATTCTACCCATGGAATGTCCATCAAATCAGGGCAAATTATAAAGGAACTGAAAAATAAGGGTCAAATCTGTAAATATTGAGTCTTTGCATTGACTTAATATATTGTCAATAAAAGAGTAAAGGCTTATTAAAGGGATCCTGTCACCCCCAAAACGCCTCATAAGGTATCAAAACAGGTATCAAAACATGTCCCTACAACATATTATCACTTATCCCACACTCCTTTTGGCTCTTAAATGCATGATGTGAAAATGTAGAAAAACGTTATTTAACTTACTCATTATCCATGTTAATGAGCGGTAGCTATATTCTTTAGTCATAATATCACGCCTTAATAGGCGTGATCTTCAATGCATCTTTTGTATCACCGCCACCCTGCTTCCCTCGGCGCTGTAATGGGGCGGTAATGACGAGAAACGTGTCATTTCCAGCATCGGGTGACGTCAGTACACCTGCGCTGCTCTGCGGGCTTCTTGCACCGTATTGCGCATGCGGCGTGGGTGTACTGACGTTACCCGATGCCGGAAATGACGCGTTCCGCGTCATTGTATCCCTATTACAGAGTTTACAGAGCCGAGGGAAGCAGGGCGGCACTGATACACTATGCATTGAAGATCACGCCTATTAAGGCGTGATATTATGAGGACGAGAGCCTGCCTTGGTGACTAAAGAATATAGCCACCGCTCATTAACATGGATAATGAGTAAGTTAAATAACATTTTTCTACATTTTCACATCATGCATTTCTGAGCCAAAAGGAGTGTGGGATAAGTGATAATATGCTGCAGGGACATGTTTTAATAGCTTATGAGGCGTTTTGGGGGTGACAGTATCCCTTTAAATGCTTACAATTCCACTTTACAAATGATACAAGGAAGTCTGTCCATGCTCTTTGGGATCACCCATCACAATATCAGAGATGTGAAAATAGAGGCACAGTTATGTGATGTCATGCTCAGTGCACAACAACCTGAAACACGTAAATATGTTGAAACATGTGAAAACATTTTACAATTAAGAACTGTAAACTGTGTAGTTTTTTTTTCAAAATTTCAATGTCTTTTAGAATAAATAATATAGTTTTCATTTATATTGCTCATGGTCAGTGGCTTCTAGCCACCTTACATTTTCCACCGATCTCCTGCATCATCCGGTATAACTGCCTTACTGATCTACAGAGCCTCATCAGCAGATTGTTTTTTTCATTGCTATTTCTGTTCTTCAATAACCATATAAACATTTGACTGAAAAATGTAAAAACTCTGAAGCAGCAACATCTGTGTGTCTCAGGGTACCTTTACACGCCGCTACAGCCTGGTGGAAACAACGGGGTTTATGAGACAAATGTATCTTGCACCGTCAAATCAACCCGAGGTAGCGGTGTGTAAAGGCGGTTGTTGCCACCCGTCACTTGCGGCACCTGTTTCAGAGCAGTTGATTTCAACCCGATGGTAACGGCGGGTAAATACGGTAGGGTAAGATTTATTCGTCACCTAGATAACTCCCCGGGGCATGACACGGCCTCCGGGAAACCACCCCCCTTCAGCGATCATTGGTGGAAGCTCCTGCGTTGCGATTGGTTGTCGCGTCATAGGGTGGCATATTTAAGGAGCTGACCAGTCACACTACACAATTGCTCAAGCGTCATGTATTAGTCAGCCTCCTGCGCTGGCTGGCCAATCATGATGCTATTGCTTTGTCCTATCGGCGTACGAACGTCTTGTAATCCACAATTCTGGCACGCCTATGCTTTGTCCCTGCTGCACCAGGTCCTCCCATATTATCTTCTGTAGCGGCGTGTAAATGAGGGACGGTGCTCTACAGAAGGTAACTTGTGGCACCCGGCGGTGCATCCAGAGATAGATTCAACCTTCTGTAGTGCACCTTGTAGCGGCGTGTAAAGGCGGTATCGGGTACCGTTTGTAACCGTTGGTGCGTGCTCGTGCACGTGAAGCACCCGGTTGTTTCCACCTTGTTGTAGTGGCGTGTAAAGGTACCTGTACAACTTTTGTCAAAAGACTGTCATTGAACAAATATGTTTGGTTTTTGCATCTATTTTTTTATCACTTCACGTAACCTTAATGAGAGTTTTTTGGTGGTTATATACAGTAATGAGATCTGAATGTAAAATGAAGCCAAATAAAATATATTGAAGCAAGAATTTGTGTGATATCATGTTATATGTTATTACAGTGGTGCACAATATTTCTGGTCTGATGACCATGGTTGGACTGACGTACTTGAATGGGCCATAATAATACTTTCCTAAAGTAAATATCATACCGGTTTACTATTATAAATATATATATATATATATATATATATATATATATATATATATACACACAAACACACACATACACACACACACACACACACACACACACATACACACACACACACACAGAGTTTATGGAATGAGGTGACATGTTGTCACAGCCAAAGCAGGTTTATAATTACCAGAATAATTTGCTGATTTAGCATTACAACATCCTCATGTTCCAGCAGAGCCTTAGATTAGTACAAATGCTCCCAATTAATCCTATCTGGCTATAATTATAAGCAGCCATAAGGTCTAATACCATATGCACTTAGCAGGATGCAGCAAACTCCAATGATAAATGAAGAGGCAACACAGGAGCTAGATAGCAATGCACCAACCATTCTCATCTAAAAATAAGCTTTGGGCCTATAGTATATTCCAGCATGTAAGTGAATCACAGATAGACACAGAAAGTCATAAATAGAAATGAGCAAACCTGTTCGGATTGGAGTTCGGGTGCTCTACATTTCCCAAGGACCAGAGCGATCATCGCGTGTAGTGTTTCATCGACTCACATTGGGTGTAAAAGCAGAGCTTTCAGGTGTAGTGTCTTTCTAAAGGTACCATCACACGTAACGATATCGTTGACGATATTGTTCAAAAGTCACGTGTTTAATGACGCTTGAACGATGTCGAAACTACATCGTTGCGTGTGACACTACTGAATATCAACGATCAGTCAGCTGATCGTTGATCGTTTGATTTGAGGACAGGACCTCAAATCTATCGTTGGTCGCCCGCTGGACACGATAGACCAACGATGAACGAGCTCCCAGCGCCTCACAGCTTATGCTGGGAGCTCGTATCCATGGTAAACATTGGGTTACTAAGCGCCGCGCTTAGTAACCCACTGTTTACCATGGTTACCAGCGATCTCACTGGTCCACATCACTGGTGAGTCTGCCATCACACAAATGATGTTAGGATCAGCATAACCAGAGCTAACTGCATAAAAACCCTTTTTCCTAATTTTTTGAATAGGTTGCAGCAGAAGTGCCCTGTCTGTACATGACTGGCATCTCAGTATATTGATCACTATTCATCAAATGAATTCTTCTTGCCACTCTTCCATAAAGGCCAGATTTGCGCAGTGTACGACTGATTGTTGTCCTATGGACAGACTCTCCCACCTCAGCTGTAGATCTCTGCAGTTCTTCCAGAGTGATTATGGGCCTTTTGGCTGCATCTCTGATCAGTCTTCAACTTGTTTGAGATGAAAATTTAGAAGATTTGCAGTGGTCTGATACTCCTTCCATTTCAATATGATCACTTGCACAGTGCTCCTTAAGATGTTTAAATCTTTTTGTATCCAAATCCGGCTTTAAACTTCGCCACAAGAGTATCTCGGACTTGCCTGGTCTTCATGATGCTCTCTGCACTTGAAACAGAGCAGGTGCATTTATACGGAGACTTGATTACACACAGGTGGATTCTATTTATCATTACCAGTCATTTAGGACAACATTGGATCATTCAGAGATCCTCACTGAACTTCTGGAGTGAATTTGCTGCACTAAAAGTAAAGGGGCCAAATAATATTGCACGCCCCACTTTGCAGTTTTTTATTTGTTAAAAAAGTTTAAAATATGCAATAAATTTCGTTCCACTTCACAATTGTGTCCCACTTGCTGTTGAGTCATCACAAAAATATTTGAATTTACAGTATATCTTTATGTTTGAAGCCTGAAATGTGGCAAAAGGTTGAAAAGTTCAAGGGGGCCAAATACTTTCACAAGGCGCTATATTTCAGAATTTTAATAGTTCTGGCTCTCCGTTATTCAGCATTGCTCTACAGAATTGCCAGTCAGTATAAATGGATCTGCATTGGCCACAAGGGCGAGGGCACTCGACCATCCGGGGTAAGTCTGATGGATGTCACTGAGGCAATCCCGGACGTTAAGAGCTCTGAACACAGGAGCTACCAGACAGATCTGGAGCGCGCGCCGGGCTGCAAGTAAGGATCTTGAGACAAACTGATTGAACAGCATTTGGGCATAGTAACCTTGAATGGAGTTTACAGCAAGGGGGGCACGGAACTGTATAAAAACCTACTGTTAACCACATTAAGAATCGCTCAAGGAAAACACAGATTACCTCACCTACCATCATAACAACCATGGGAACAATTTAACCTGAAAAAACCTTCTGAGTGATATCTGCAGTAAGGGATACACAAGGGACTACTCTGAAAATTGCTGGAAAGCTCTGAAGACTACTGAAAAGGATTCATGTGAACTCCATGCTGCCAAACTGTGACTACGATAGGACACCCTAGGACAATACCCTGCACTGGGCCTACTGACAAGACATGTCTTCTGCAGAGAGCCTCTTTGATGGTCCCTGAGAAATCCCATTCCATTCCTCAACTTGTGGGTCTGGACATCAGATCAACGATCCTGTGGATCACATACAAATAGTTTGACCCACACTTCCTTATATTTATCTCCAATACTCCTGATGAGCCTCTCAATCTAAGTTGGAGAGGCGAAACGTGTTGGGTGGGGTGCGACATTGCCATATTAAAGGTCGTAAATCGATGAGTACCAGGTCTATGCGACCATAGGACCTTTGACTTGGGTTATAGGTTTTAGAAAAAAGATAAAAGAACAACACAATAAATACGACATACGCCAACTGGACTAGACTGAACTGGGTTATTCTGGTCTGAACTTCCTAGGAAACAAAGTGTATCCAGGAATTATCTCTCCTCAAACCCACATTACTGAGACGTATTGACAAGTGTGTTGTTCGCCACCTAGAGAACCCGCAAAGATTCATGATTGCATAGATGATTGTTTGTCTTTTGTATGTTGGGGGGTGGGTTACACATTGAAAAAACACTGCACAAATATCACCAATCCACACAGGATTTTATTAAAAAGAACTTAATAAAATACAACTATATGAAGAAAGTTATTCCTTATTTGAATTGAAAATTAAAATAACTACAAACCTAAACTCGGTGACAAATTGCCCAGTAATTAGATCAGGCCACCTGTCTTTCCTGTGTGTCCTTTATACCTTGAATTCTTTCTTGAGATCCAATATATACCTATTGTTCCACTGCATTTCCTCCAGGCTTAATGTATGATAGTATTGCATATTACATGCAGGTTAAGTGACAGCAGTATTTAGTTACTTTACTTGAGCACACTCAATACTTCATTAAGGGTGTTATGCGGGACCCGGCTTTTAGACTTAATTAGAGGTGTTCAATCACACACTGGGCACAAACTCTTGGTGATACAATTTAGTGTCACACAAACTGTATCCGTATACCAGCATGAGATATGCAACTATTGTTTCTCCTTAGATTCCCTGTTTTTCAGTAACTAATTTTATCGTACTGTTTTAATACTCACTATAGCATTTTCAATTTTACGATTTTTACTTTGTTAAGCACTATAGTATTCACTGGTTAATAGATACTGGCCTTTTATCACCTTTGATTTGCCCCTTGTCTTATTGCTGTATCTAGCACCTTAATCATTTGGATGATTATTTTCCGTTTTGCACCTTACTTGAACTTTATTTTCAACACTGTGATTGTCACAATTTTTTATATATGGGTGTATCTCACAGTCACCTAATTAGATTTTGCACTTTGCAGGTGTTACTTGCACAGGAAACTAGGCGATCACCTGATTACAAGTGTTACACATAGATTATTTCACTAAATCCCTAATTGGATGAGGGGATTTATGACACTTTAACCTAATTTTGAGGAATTAGGGACCCAGGAGAACTTTATTTGCATACCCCACCTTTGAGGAGTTTTTTCTGTTATCCTATTGCTGCTATTGTGTAAATTCTAATAAACTAGATTAAGGTCTGATGCTATCACATCGGGAGGATGGTGATGTAGGGTTGACCATATGTTGTGTGGCACTGTGAGCAGCACACCTTGAGAAGGAGATGTGGTGAACAGCCATCCCGCCCATCTCTTTAGCTGTTCACAAAAACCCGGCCCTGTTAAAATACAAAATAACTTCTTGGGAGAACTCATAGTGGCACTGGTAAGTGAGTCTGAGAACAGATAGTAATAGCAAATGTCTGCTTCAAGGGTTTATATCAATGGTCTCCTGGAAGGGTTAATAGGAATGGTCTCCTGCAAGGGGTAATTGCAATGGTGTCCTGGAAGGGTTAATAGCAATGGTCTCCTGCAAGGGTTAATCGTAATGGTCTCCTGCAAGGGTTTGTATAAATGTTTTCCTGCAAGGGTTAATAGTAATGGTCTCCTGCTGGGGTTAATAGGAATGGTCTCCTGCAAGGGTTAACAACAAAGGTCTCCTGCAAGGGTTAATATCAATGGTCTCCAGGAAGGGTTAATAGGAATGGTGTTCTGCAAGGGGTAATTGCAATGGTGTCCTGGAAGGGTTAATAGCAATTGTCTCCTGAAAGGGTTAATAGGAATGGTCTCTTCCAAGAGTTAATAAGAATGGTCTCCTGGCAGGCTTCATATCAATGTTCTCCAGCAAGGGTTAATAGGAATGGTCTTGTGCAAGGGTTAATAACAATGTTCTTCTGTCAGGGTTTATATGAATGTTCTGCGGCAAGGATTAATAGCAAGGTTGTCCTGCAAGGGTTAATAGGAATGGTGTCCAGCAAGAGTTAATACAATTGTTCTGCTGCAAGGGTTAATAGGAATGGTGTCCAGCAAGGGTTAATAGGAATGTTCTACTGCAAGGGTCAATAGCAATGGTGTGCAGCAAGAGGAGTGGTGAGGAATGGCAGGCTGACAGGCAAAAAATGTCTTATTTAAACAATATTAAGAAATGGCGGGCTGAGAGGCAAAAAATGTCTTATTTAAACCATATTAAAGTTAATCTTATCCTGTACGGAGTGAGTGAGGCATGGAGGAGACGTTCCGGAGGAGTGCTGAGGGACAGGCTTGAGGCGGAGAAATCTCTTGAGGCGGAGAAATGGCGCGCTGAGAGAAAGTGGGCGGCTTTTAAAACGGCGTCATGGATCTCGCGAGAGTTCCATGACGCCCTCGTAGTTATCGCCACCACCAAGATGGCGTCCGTGAAGTTTCGCCAAACGCGGTCGCCATCTTGGTGGTGGGCATAAGCACGGTGGGGTCCGGGAACCGTAGCAGCCAAGAAGGCAGACGTGGAGGAGGAAGTGCCGGCAGACATGGCGGGCAGCATTGTGAAGGGAGGATGTGTGGAAGGCGTGCGGTGGTGGAAGATGTCGGCGGCGTCAGCATGATTAAAGAGGACCGGCTCCGGTGGGTGTGAGGACAGGGGCGCTGCATATAATGTGGGGCCGGTGGCGCTGCAGAGGGTACGGAGGGGCTCTGGTGCTGGGCGGGAAGTTTAATGTGTGGGACAGGGGCTCTGCCTAGGGTACCGATGTCGCTAGTGAAGCTCTGGAAGCCCCACTACCAGCATCTTGTATCACCCGAGCGGGTGTATCCATTCAGCTTCTGACCGGATGTGACGTAGCAACAGTGGGTGAATGCAGACGGAAGTCACATTAGGGCTTTTATACTAATAGATTATGTTTGTGGGGTTTCTTTTTCGCTGCAGGGATAAATACATGGCATCTTGCCATTAATTTTAAACAAATGTATGGAATGTATTTTATAACAAATAATAAAAGAAAATTTTGTACCATAATTTGGGCTAATAACTTTTTCCGTAGATAGGTACAGTACAGACCAAAGGTTTGGACATACCTTCTCATTCAAAGATTTTTCAGTATTTTCAGGACTATGAAAATTGTAGATTCACACTGAAGGCATCAACACTATGAATTAATACATGTGTAATAATATACTTAACAAAAAAGTGTGAAACAACTGAAAATATGTCTTATATTGTAGGTTCTTCAAAGTAGCCACCTTTTGCTTTGATTACTGCTTTTCACACTCTTGGCATTCTTTTGATGAGCTTCAAGAGGTAGTCACCGGAAATGGTTTTCACTTCACTGTCAGGTTTAATAAGTGGGATTTCTGGATTTCTTGCCTTATATATGGGGTTGGGACCATCAGTTTTGTTGTGCAGACGTCTGGTGGATACACAGCTGATAGTCCTACTGAATAGACTGTTAGAATTTGTACTATGGCAAGAAAAAAGGAGCTAAGTAAAGAAAATCGAGTGGCCATCATTACTTTAAGAAATGAAGGTCAGTCAGTCTAAAAAATAGGGAAAACTTTGAAAGTGTCCTCAAGTGCAGTTGCATAAACCATTAAGTGCTACAAAGAAATTGGCTCACATGAGGACCGTCCCTGGAAAGGAAGACCAAGGTTCACCTCTGCTGCGGAGGATAAGTTCATCTGAGTCACCAGCCTCAGAAATCACAGGTTAACAGCAGCTCAGATTAGAGACCAGGTCAATGTCACACAGGGTTCTAGCAGCAGACACATCTCTACAACAACTGTTAAGAGGAGATTTTATGCAGCAGGCCTTCATGGAAAAATAGCTGCTAGGAAACCCCTGCTAAGGACAGGCAACAAGCAGAAGAGACTTATTTGGGCTAAAGTACACAATGAATGGACATTAGCCCAGTGGAAATCTGTGCTTTGGTCTGATGAGTCCAAATTTGAGATCTTTGGCTCCAACCACCATGTGTTTGTGTGACGTAGAAAAGGTGAGAGGATGGACTCTACATGCCTGTTTCCCACTGTGAAGCATGGAGGAGGAGCTGTCATGGTGTGGGGGTGCTTTGCTGCTTTGAAGCTCATCAAGTGAATGCCAAGAGTGTGCAAAGCAGTAATCAAAGCAAAAGGTGGCTACTTTGAAGAACCTAGAATATAAGACATATTTTCAGTTGTTTTACACTTTTTTGTTAAGTATATAATTCCACATGTGTTAATTCATAGTTTTGATGCCTTCAGCGTGAATCTACAATTTCATAGTCATGAAAATACAGAAAAATCTTTGAATGAGAAGGTGTGTCCAAACTTTTGGTCTGTACTGTATTTTCTGACACTTGAGTTAGCCGCATTGAGAGTGTGTCCAAAACTAGGTTAATATCATTCCTCTACCTGACCTGGACAGCCTGCTGTAGATTCCGGCGTTCTCAGGGTTGGGGATTTGCAGCTGACCCAAGCCTGGTCCCACTCTCACCCCTTCCCCGGCTTCCTCCTAGAACGCCATCTTGCTTCCTCTCCTTTTTCACTCTCTGTCTCACTAACTTCCTTTTCCCACCCCCTAAACCTACTCCTCCTTCCAGCCAGCAGATAGGGTCTGCTCTATTGAAGAGCCTCTTCCGCCCTGCATCTCCCTGGCCTGGAGTTTGGATGGGTGTTGGGTGTGGTTGTGTGTCTCAGTAAGGTTCACCCTTCTTACCTGTGGGCATTGCCCTACACCAGTGGGGGAGGTGCAGTACCACAGTAGCGACCAAACCGTAGGGGCGCCACATTCCCCCCTTGTTAAACACAGCACGTCCCCGGGCTGCAAAACAGTACAAAAAGAGTTAGGCATAAGAACATACAAAAAATTTTGTTTGCATCATAACAAGTAAGATCTTCTCTTTATGGGAGGCGCATTTCTTGAAAGTTACAGTATGAAAATACAAAAGTACAAAAATACAAAAACTTCAAAAATTCTAAAAACAGCATGAATGGTCAGTAAACTCTGTCATGACTCCAGTGTGATGCGTTGTACTACAAGTGCAATCAGTGGGAACCGACGCAAACCACCTTAATACTTCATCCCTGGGCATGGCTACAGGGCACAAAGACCATATAGTCCTTAGTCTTCAGCCACCCCGACGGTTTTAGGAGGTCTACCTTTAGTACAAGAGTTGTTCAAGTACAAGTCTTTCCAAGTGCAAATTTTGGTAAAGTGCAATTAACTCCTGAGTTGCACCTTAAAGTTTTGGTCTGAAAACCAACAAAAAGCACCTTAAGAAGTGCAACTATATACAGGAAATTGTCCTGGACACCACACAGTCCTGTGGCCTGATTGTCCATGGTTAGGTTATTGTCAGAGCCTTGCTGGCTACTAAACTAAAGCATATTCGCACAATACTCTATGAAGGCTAGCCAAGCTATCTAGCATTCTAATATGTACATAATCTATCTATATACAACTTGTTCTCTTAAAACCATTATATCTAAAACATAATAAGATTTTAACAACTCAACCTAGCATAATGGTGCAACATTTTTGCAAACAGTCATTTATCAGTTTGAATTACAGTCATTACTGGCTTTTTCCTCAGCTGGGAAGAGAGGGAGTGGCCTGACATCCCATGTTCACTGTGCAATGGGACAGATTGATAGTCTCCCGCCCCTGGCAATGGTGGCAGTTCTACGTGCTCCTCCATGTGCCGCAAAATCCCTCTTCCAAAACCTGGCCAGTGTCGACCAGGCAAAGTAGCTACCTCTGCCGTGTGCAAGGTTATGGATGCCTCTCTGACAACTGGCTCCTTCTGGTCCTCATATGCACGAGTGGGCACATGTGTGGGGCTCACTACATCTTGTACCCTTTGTACATCCAGCGCATACCATTCTCTCTGCCCGAAATGGCGAGTATATTCCACCAGATCCCCCAGGTACCGGTCCCTGCCTGCTGCTCCTAGGGCAGGTGACTCTCCACATCAAGCTGGTTAACAAAAATATCAGTAATGAGCCAGGGTTCTTTGATGAACCCCCAACCCTGGTGGAGGTCAAATTGGATTATCGTACCCATCCTCCGCACCAGTGGCTTTGTTACAGTGGCCTTCTGGACCTCCTACTTTTGGCGGAGAGCGCGGGCCTGCATGGCTCGGTACTTGGTTCGAGCCTCCTCCTTAACGGCCGCGGCTTCCTGCAGCCTGCCACTCCCGATAGAAAACCTCGGCTGAGATGATCTCTGAGTCATCACCAGAGGGTGACGGCTCAGCCAGGTGGTCCTGCGGGATACCAATCAGCCTGTCCCCCTGCCGCGCCCACCAGAAGTACACCACCTCTGCCTGTACTTCACCGGCCCTGGCTTTGGGTATTGGCAACCAAACCACAGGGGCGTCACAGATCCATTTTAGCCAAACCTTACTTCTTTACACTACTACTCTTTTTTATTTTTGTGCTTTAGTTTATCTTCCCCATACTTGTATAACAAAGCAATACTTCGGCAATATAGTGTATTGTAAGGCTCAAGGTTTTTAACTAACTACAAATTTATGGGGTTAAACTGCAGCAATCAGCAGTAGCGCAAGTGGCTGCAGTTAGAGGCAAGTGCAGTCTATATAACCTTACTTGATGATTTAAAAATAAAACCCCAAAAAATCAAAGCTAGAATAGCAAATTTTCCATTTTACTGTACACTAATTTTTTATTTTTAGTGAATTAATTAGTGCATTAAAAAAAAGTCCCCCCAAAAAATATGCCCTTATAGTCTATAGTAAAGTAGCTTTGACAGGAAGAGGTGGTAGGAGAGTGGCCCCTTCTACGAAATCATGCTGCCTATGATGTGATTAGAGCTGTATGAATTTTCTGACAGGTTCTCTTTAAGCTTTTAGCATATTCTATAGTCAAAACTTCATGCTAATGCCCTAAAGAACTGGTCCTAACCATATGCTGCACAGTTCCACATAGGTAAGGCTATGTCCATGTTTCTAGCGATCTTTCACACCTTGCAACTTTTACAGAACATTACCATGCCATGTGTGCAGCCACACTCATTTACCATTTATTTTTCCAATGGAAAGAGGAGAGAGCAGTGGAAATGTGACATTCGCTAGAGGCTGTATGGCATAGACTAAAATCCAGGACTGTTCCACTGTGTCTATGACATTGGGACTAGAGGTGAGTGGATTAATTTGGGGAACTATGGTCCAGCATCCTGAGAGCCCCATGAACTCTACCTTCCGGTAACATCGGTGTGGCTTTTGATTTTGTTCATTCATTCATTCATTCATTCATTCATTCATAGTCATAGCAGACAGAAATTTCTCATTATTAGGTAATTCACTATATGACATCTTGCATCTTTGTGTCTGTAAAGCCATGTTCAACACATGTATTGCAGGCTCGTTACTGCTAATCTGAAACAGCAACATTGAGTGCACTGTCACTGTGCACATCACACAATACACAGCATGCTGGGACTAGCCCTGTCCCTGAAATAAGCATCACTGGAGATGCTTCATTTCAGAGAGGGGGCAGAGGTTGTGGCAGTGACAGCATCCTCTGCCCCCTGATGATGCTTTGTGTTTCTCAATTGCAGCATCATCACACAGGAAGTAGGGATAAACATATCAGTTAGATAGTGTAGACAGGGAACAGTAGGGAAATTTTAATGCAGTCATATTAAAAAATATTTTATATTACTGCAATAAATAGAGATTCAGATGGAAATTTTTTCAGTCTTCGGCCCACCCTTTTAAAGCAAATTTCAACTATTAGCAACATCTTGCAGTTGAAATACTCTATGGTAACTTTGTAAGCTTTATATTTTAATTCCAGTTTCCAATACAGGGCTGTAGATTCGGTAAGCCAAACATCCGACTTAAGGCCCCATCTCACACAACGATATCGCTAACGATATCGTTGCAACGTCACTGTTTCTGTGACGTTGCAGCAATGTCGAAACAACATTGTTGTGTGTGACACGTATCAACGATCAACGATACGTTGTTGATCGTTGATCGCAGATTTATGGACCGGTTCATAAATCTGTCGTTGGTTGCTCGCTGGACGCGCAAGCAAGTGTTGGAAGCTGGTATCCAAGATAAACAGTGGGTAACTAAGCAGAGCATGGTGCTTAGTTACCCGCTGTTTACCTTAGATACTAGCGCGCTCACTAGTCCTGATCGCTGGGGAGTCTATCTGTGTGACAGCTCAACAGCGATCACTCCACGATGAGGCAGTGATCCCGATCGTTGGCCGGATCGCTGCCACATTGAAGCGTGGAATGGGGCCTTTAGAGTCTGACTCTTCAAATTTCCTGAATCTGATTTCGACTTCGACTCCAGCTTCACCAATATGGACACTGACTCTGACTCCATGACTCCAACTCCACAAACATGACTTCATACATAATGTTATATAATGGAAAAGGGTGGAGATATGTATTTGAATAGAATTTCATTCTGCTTGAATTTGTCAAAAAACTGCATTCACAAAAAAAGCATATCTTTAGTAATTCAATTCTGCGCAGATCCAGCAAAATGGCGGGGCATTTTTATTATTATTTATTATTATTATAGCATCACTTATTCCATGGCAATATACATATAAAAAAGGGGCGTACATAGACAAGTACAATAAACTGAGCAATACAATGCACACAGATGTACAGGAGGAGAGAGAACCCTGCCCATAAGGGCTCATAGTCTACAAGGGATGGGTGAGGATACACTAGGAGAGGGTAGAACTGGTTGTGCGGCGGTTTGGTGGACTGGGGATCACTGCAGGTTACTCTTTCTGGGCCTTATCAGAGCTGGACGTTCCTAATCAGTGGAAGAAGCTTGAGGATTTCAGTGCGAGCAGTAGGTGATCAGAAGACATGACAAGGACCTGACTGGTGACGATGAAGAGCAGAGGGGCAGAAGAGGTGAGTGGTGAGGCGAATATAAGGATGTCCTTTATTTTTTACAGATTTTGTTTATTATACTTTGGGATGTGGAAAGCCTGCAGAGCGTAATAAGGGGCATTGAATTTTGCAAATCAAATTTTCTAAATAAATCTGCACAAAGGGGTGAATTAAAATTTTGCCTGATATGCTCATCTCCAGTAAAAAAAATAATTCAATTGCACAAACTAGAAACAAAATATTCCACTTTTGGCCACTAGGTAGCAGCAATGGTGAAGAATTAATATATACTTGCCTTCAATGAAATATTACAGATTTCCAGTCTATTGAAAAACGATAATGAGCTGTTCCATTTTGTGCAATCTAATGGCCCCTTTACACGCAGCTACAGGTAACAGGTTTTCCACAGGTAACTTACTGGCTGCAGTGACATCATGGAGACATAGTTCCATTTGTACACAGCAACAAGATAGAACCATGTCTCCATGATTTCACTGCAACCAGTAAGTTACCTGTGGATAAGCTAGAAATGTAGCCGCGTGTAAAGTGGCCATAAGGGTTTGTCCGGGCAAAAAAAATTGCCACAGGGACGAGATGTGTCAAGAATAACAAGCTCAGCCATATTCCTTCCCTGGTATCCACATGGATCGAGCAGGTGGCAGGAAGCAGTGATATTGCTGTTCCACCAGCTGTCAGCATGCTGAGCCTGTGATTGGCTGCAGCAGTCAGGTGACATCAGATGTTTTATGATGATACGCTGCTCAAAGTCACCTGATGTCCCTTTTTCGATGGCGGCTGGTGAAATCGGGACATCAGCATTTCCTAAGTCAAACAGAGCATGGAGTGGGCTGTGCCCAATCCAGATGGATGCCAGTAGTAAAGTATGACTGAGTTAGTTATTTTTTTTATATATCCCATGACCCACAAACAATGTTTTATTTTAATATAGTGGAAGAGAACATTTAGAACATGAACAGATACCAACAGTGGGGTAACTTGAAGTTCCTGGGCCCCAATGCAGAAGCTTCAATGGGGCCCCCAATTATTGCAAATCTTTAATAACAATAGTCTTTTCTATAGGCAAAAGGGACTTCCATGGGCCCAGGTACAATTGCAACCCCTACACCTGTTGTAGTTACGCCCCTGGATACCAGACATCACCTTATAATCAGTAACTTCAAGAAATATACTAAGATAACTTGTGTACAGTAGAACACAGAAATTCAATACATCATATAACTTATATACGTAGATTATTCTAAAATAAAAACACATTATCCAGATATACTGCACACAAATACTTATAACTAAATTCTTATACCCAGATGAACAGCACAAGACAACACCAGCACCCATGGTCTCATAGGGCTCCAACTTGTCTTACCAAGAGGTGTGTTGTTGTGATGGAGAAAACACTGATTAATGCAGCAAGGTTGTTTTTAGTCAAATAAAAATGGAATATGCAGCAAAGTCTCTGACTGTAGCCTGCAAGACAAATAATTGATGCATCCAATAATCTAACCCAAGTGACACCCCCAATTATAGATCTTAGGACACGTCAAATTAAATTGTATGTGTTTCTTCCTTGAATTGGCAACTATTCATATAGGATGGGAGCCATCTTGGGGCGACACGATCCACTAAGGCATATTTGGTGTTGAAGCACAGTCATTGGCCCAGCAAATTAGTTGCTGGGTGAAATGATGTCAGAGAATAAATTCGAGCGGGAATGAGCCCGCCAAATTTAAATTATCTGATTGCCCGGCCACCCTCTGGCATGGATATATAAAGGGGCGATATCTGGCCGGACAATTCAGTGCAACAGCAGTTGCTGAAATTCGTGTCCCAGTAGCTGACCAAGCAGTTTCATGGAACATCTTGTGGAGCGATTGCTGAGGAAGGCAGGAGAACACGGAGGGGAAGCCTGGCTCCGCAGATGCCTGGGAGAAGAAGAAGACTCGGCGCCTAGATCTGGAACGATGAGGAATGGATGCGCAGCCCTAGACCCGACAGTGCGCCGCAGGAGTCAGCGCCAGAAACGCCCTAGGAAAGAGGCTTACTCACCTGCTTCCAGTAGAAGTACGAGGAAGCAAGCGAAAGGCAGCGGTGGCGGCAGTCATCAGAGCCGGGCAGAGACATTCCGGACATCAAGACACCGGGCGGCGAATGCTGGAGCGGTGCTGCAGGTCGCAGAAGACATGAAGTCGGGCGGCTATCAGGAAGTGACGTCCCGCGGCCCGGAAGTAGATACTGCCGGGGAGGCAGACGGAGCCTCGGCGCTTTGCGCTTATACAGGGGGCCAGGTAAACAGTAGAAGGAGGGGCACACAGCCCTCCGCAGCAATTGAGCAACACCTTATAGCGAGACCTTGCGGTCCGGCTATGGCCCCAAGCAATAATTTGCAGGCGGGCAGACAGAGCCTCCAATGGGAGGCCAACCCAATTGGGAGGCATAGAGCTATGGAACCAGGCTTGGAAGCCGCATCATTAGCAGGCTCAAGCCATGAGCCTAGGGGATACTTCCCCATGAGCTCCTCTCTCCTCTTTTGCAAATGGTCCCCAATGGGGACAGAGGAGCTGATATGCAAGGGCTGAACCTGCCAAGTGGCCCTGTACCAAGGAGTGTTGTCGGAGCATCCAGCACTCCAAGCACCATTCACAGGAGCGCGTGTCCAGCACTCTAAGTCTGGGGTGTACACCAGAACGACGGAGCGGAACCAGAACCGCACCAGACCGGCAGCCGTGACGATGGGGTCAGCTCTCCGGGTCTTCCTGCCACAGATGTCATCTCTGAACAAGGAGCTGCAGCCACATCAGGATACGGTGAGAACCACTCTATGTCTATGAATGACCTTGTATGTCCCTCGTTAGCTTCATCTATTTCTGAGTTAGCTAAACAGGCAGTAGCAGCAGCTCTGTTAGCTTCCCCTCCCCCTGGGGCATCCTCGCAGGCGAAGCCCAGCACGGGTATCCCTGAGATGCATTTGAAAGAGGCTCTCCCTTGCGAGGTATCCCCGTTGGGATTTCATTTAACAAGCAAAGTAAAAGAGAAGATTTGGAATAGCGAATTTTTAGATTTATTTTCCCTCTTGCCGAACCGCGACTCGTTCAAGTACGAGGGGCGAGACGACAGAGAGGAAGACAATAAAAAACGAACATACCGCTCATTTAATTCATGGCTTCAAGCCTTCCTGATATATTCTGCTGTATTGGGTGAGAAATTCCCCAACCTATGCTCAGGATTGTTCCAACATGTGGATATAATTCTCGAAGCTTATAGACAGTTTGGTGGGACTGGATGGTTGAATTATGAGGAAGCCTTTCGTCAAAAGTTAGCCGTGCACCCCTCACTGAAATGGGGAACCAAGGACGTAGGCCTTTGGCTCCAAATGATGATCCCTCAGCGCCAGCCCCCAGCGAAGCAGATTACCTCCCCTGTGGCTAGGAAGGGATTCTGCTTCGCATTTAATGAATCTTCGTGCCGGTGGTTACAGAATTGCCGTTACCGACACGAGTGTTCATCATGTGGGGGGGCACACTCTGCGGTTAAATGTTTCAAAAAATCAAATACAGCAACGGCTAAGGACCCCTTTCTTAAAAGCGCCGAGCCCGGTGAAGCTCACAAACCTATTACCCTGGCTAAAACAATACCCGGATCAGGCTGGCGCGGAACTGTTGCATTCCGGATTTGAGTCCGGATTTTTCGTTCCGCCTTTCCTCGGATCTGGTTGCCTACCCCGTAGTAATCTGCCTTCAGCAAAAAAGTTTCCTAGCATAATTCGGGAAAAATTAATAAAGAATTAATGGCTGGTAGATGTCTCGGCCCCTTTTCAGACCCCCCTTTCAAAAATTTTCGCGTTTCCCCACTCGGGATAGTACCCAAAAAGAGAGAGGATCTTTTAGAATGATTCATCATTTGTCTTATCCTGAGGGTGCGTCGCTAAATGATCAGGTGGACCCAAGGGTTGCATCAGTTTCTTATGCATCCTTTGATTCTGCGGTCGAATTGTTACAAAGATTTGGGAAAGGAGCATTGCTGGCCAAATCCGATATCCAATCGGCATTTCGCCTGCTACAGGTCCACCCTTCTGGGTTCAATTCTCTTGGTTTTACCTTTGAAGGAGAATACTTTTTTGACAGATGTCTCCCAATGGGATTCTCCATGTCATGCAATTATTTTGAAACATTTTCATCTTTCCTTCAGTGGTGCACACAGAGAGGTTTCCAAGGGGGAGGGATATCCCATTACCTAGACGATTTTTTATTTGTCGGACCCCCTGGATCCAAATGTTGTGACTCATTACTGAATTCGTTCTTGTCACTTATGTCCCATTTTGGCGTCCTAGTAGCGTTCGATAAAACCACACTACCACACACGTCCATAGAGTTTTTAGGGATCTTAATTGATTCTGAGAAGATGGAATTTAGACTGCCAGAGGATAAGCTTATTAAATTACGTGGAATGATTGAGTCCTTTAAAGAGAAGACCGCAGCCACGCTAAAAGAATTTCAGGTATTAGCAGGGTCCCTTAACTTTGCATTACGTTTCATCCCATCCGGTCGGCCCTTCCTACGGCGATTATACGAGGGCATGTCAGCTGCTAAATCTCCGTCCCATATATTAATTTCACAATCCCTGAAACTTGACCTAGATACGTGGTCAGAATTTTTGTCCCGTTTTAATGGAATTACTTGCTGTCAGACTCCCTTCATCCGGGCCGCAGACTTGCAATTACACTTTTTTACGTCTAGCGACGGGTTAGGGATTCTAACGGAATGGGTTTGTGCAGCATGGCCCAAGGAACTTGCAGAGCATTTTGCCAATTCTCCTCCACTCCGTGATACATTTGCTTTAGCGGTCATATTTAATCTTTGGGGTAGCACTTTAGCGAATAGGAGGATAATGTTTTATACGAATGACAAAATCTCAGCATTTACGGTTAATTCATTATCTTCCAAATCATATTTAATCAATAGAATTTTAAAAAGATTATCGATTATGTTGCTAGAATATAATATCTGGATAAAGCTTCAAATATCTACACAAAATAGTCTTTCCTTTTGTGCTCTTCTTTCCCGCAATGACACGGCGCAGTTCCAGGCCAGATGTCCATGGGCGGAATCGAACAGCATACCAGTCCCAACAGACTTATGGAATCTCCTATTGGGCTGATACCACAATTTGTACAGCAATCACTCGCACCACGGACTTGGGCGTCCTATTGTACATCCTGGTACTCGTGGGCGCAATTTTGTTTGCATTATGGTGTTTGCCCGAAGTCTGCATTAAGTCAGGCGTCTCTCCCGTTCATTCAATCCTTGGCAGCTAGGCGCTTGGCTTATTCGTCCATAACAAAAACAATCGCCGGGATTTCATTTTTTCTTAAACTAGCTGGTCTCGCACCGCTTACAGAATCCTTTTTAATTAAACAATTTTTAAAAGGCTACAAAAAATCCTTTTGTGTGCCAGACGATAGATCTCCTATGCCTCTGTCAACCCTTGCAAGTATATGTAAAGTTTTAGGCGATGTCTGCGTCAATAGTTACGAAGCAACTATGTTTAGGGCAGCGTTTCTCAGATTATTTTTTACAGCAATGAGGATCGGTGAATTGGTTTCAGTAAGTAAGACTAATACGTCTGGGCTTCGAGTTGACGATATTTCATGGGTAAAAACAGCTCTATGTATTTATTTGCGCAGATCTAAGACCGATCAACTTGGCAAAGACCAGGTGATCATCCTGCATCCGTCTGTCAATGATGGTTTTTGCCCGATTGTAGCAATGAAAACATGGCTAAGCATTCGCACCCCTTCCACAGGCAGCTTATTTGTACATGGTGATGGTACCCCGTTGACCGTGTTCCAATTTAGATCAGTTTTACGCAAATGCCTGGATCACCTCGATCTAAAGGACCTCAAAATAACATCCTATTCATTTCGTATTGGAGCCGCTACCTTAGCGGCGCAGCAAGGTTAGAACGAAACTTGCATTAAGAAATTGGGTAGATGGACATCAAATTCATTTAAAAGATACTTACGCCCTATTGATCAAAATGTTTAAACTGTTCCATATTTTCGTTACAAATTTTCTAATGGTGCATTTATCCCGTAGGCCCTAAGGTAGTATGGATCGTCGGCCACTCATTCATTTATTGGGCCCACAAGAGGGCCAAGAACAGAAGCTATTCTGAAAATCTCTCGTTCGACGAGTCCAGAGTCATCATTCATTGGCATGGGGTAAGGGGTTTGAGGTGGCATAATTTTAACGAGCTAATTCTACATTTGCTAGGTCGTTTCTCCCGACCAGATTTAGTCATCTGCCACGCAGGAGGGAATGATCTGGGTAAGGGTTCCTCTTTGGACCTTTTGTGGAGCGTTAAATCAGATTTTTGTTGGCTCGCCCAGAGGGTTCAAGGCTCGACATTTGTATTTTCTGAAGTAATACCACGACTATCGTGGAAGGTAAGAAACAACATGTTTTTAGACAAAATGCGTAAGAGATTGAATAGAGAAATGGAAAAGTTTTTACCCTCTATAGGCATGTTTTCCTATAGGCACAAGGAATTAGAAGGTTTTGTCCATGGCTTATATCGCCAGGATTTGGTTCACTTGTCAGATGTGGGCCTCGACATTTTTAATGTCGGGGCACAGAGCATTGTGGAGGCTTGGTTGGGGGGGGTCGGCACCTCTGAGGTACCGCCCTGATGGGTCACCCAGCTTTGCTGGGGGGATCAGTGCATTAAATAAAGTTACAGTTTCAGTATTTATAAATAAGAGTCATTTGTTTACATGACTATGGATGGAACGTGTTTTAAAAACAATTTGATGAATAAACAATTTGAAATTGATACATTATTAAATCTTAATAAAGTACCAGCCTGTTATAACCACAATGCTCTGTTCTCTCCTTTCATTTATGGTAAGAAAGGTGTTATAATCCTAAGTAAGTGAGCGCTGTCGCCCCATAACTTCGACCAGCCTTTCACATTGTATGCATTTGTGGCTAGCATTTATTTATAATTGACTATGGGAAGCACAGGATAGCAAGGTCTAAATAATGCAAACACAATGGGTTAAATATACAGTTATGAAGTTCTTTAAAGGGAATCTGGCAGCAGGATTTTTCTACTGACGCACCCCGGGGCAGAAGTACTTGGAAACGGGTCCACTCATCAGTCTGCAGAGGGGAAGTCACAGCGACGTGACCTGGCTCCGTATACCCAGGTGCGGCAATGAAAGGGGTAAAAGAAAAGGGGAATATACTTTAAGTAGAGTGTTCGTGACACCACCCGTGGTTTGTGGCTAGGGATGGCCACCGCTGCTGTAGAACCTCTGGGGATGATGGATAGCAGCTGAGATGGGATGGCTGTCCACAGGTAAAGCCAATCCCTGGGGCAGTGAGGAAAGTCTATGTGTAGGATGCAGGATGTAGGGTGCGCAGAAATAACTGGAGTCCACAGCAATAAATGTTTCCTTTACCTTTACTTGTCTGTTACGGGTACAGTCCGGGGCACCGATTCAGATGTTACTGTGGGCCCAGGTGGCCTGGAAGCAATCGGGGAATCCAGCTAGCCGGGTGGGTTGGAGGCCTCCCTTCTGCGCTTTCACTTGTAGGCTTCTGCTTCTGCTTGATCCTAAGCAGCTTGCCCTGTCTCCTGCATGTGCTGTATGACATGCAGCTTGGGTCCTCTTTCAAGGGTCTCTCCTCGGTGGAGACCCCGGGCTCTAGTATGCTGCTTTGCCTCCTGACACTGTGTGGCTGGGAAACCTGGTCCCTGCTGCTATGTGCCCCTGGTCTCCTGACCTGCTATGGTGACTATAACTTATCTTTAACTTTTTTCCAGGCATTGGTGTTGCATTGTCCTGACTTTTTTTTTTTTTTTTTTTGTTTATCCTTCATGTTTTCTCACCCTGCTCACAGGTGAATGATTTTTGATGCCTCAGCATTAACTGAACTGACCATTCCAGTTTATGGTGTGCTCCCCTAGACCTGTGTTACTGACCTCAGAGCTTTTGTCCTTAATTAGCTCTTAGGCTGGACTGACATTATTGTATTTGTGACTTTTTTCATTCTTGTTACTCCATAAGGACATTAGGTCCCTGTACTATACTTTATCACAGGAATCTATGAGTCGCATCTCACTGTTTTGTACATTGGTGCAATATATTCTGATTCAATATTAGCTGAGCTGCATTATCTTTCAACTGGGTTTGATGATTGCTATTTATGATTTTCTTGTTCTTTGATCAATGCCACCTATATTGTCCTGGAATCTCTTGTTTTTTTCATTCTTTCATGTCAGCAGGCTTGCCTTCCTGTGAGTCTAGTCACCAGCAGGTCCTAATCAAATATTTAAACCCATGTTTGGGTCTCATGATACAGCTATTCTGATGACATCTGGGGCCATAGTCATTGCTGTGTTGGTGGTTGTCCATCACACATTTTAAGTGTTTTTATTCTGTTTGTGTTTTTTGCTCATATTTCTCTGTATTATTGTTAATAAAGATTTACAAAAAATTTTTGAATTATTGGTCTGTTTCTCTGATCCCGGTCATCCATACATGCTTTCTGGTTCTTTCCTCCCTTTCATTATTGGTGTATAGCATGTGACTGGTGGATCGCCTTCTAGTGCCACTCTAACACATTTCTTTGCAATACAGCGACGTGACCTGGCTCCGTATACCCAGGTGCGGCAATGAAAGGGGTAAAAGAAAAGGGGAATATACTTTAAGTAGAGTGTTCGTGACACCACCCGTGGTTTGTGGCTAGGGATGGCCACCGCTGCTGTAGAACCTCTGGGGATGATGGAAAGCAGCTGAGATGGGATGGCTGTCCACAGGTAAAGCCAATCCCTGGGGCAGTGAGGAAAGTCTATGTGTAGGATGCAGGATGTAGGGTGCGCAGAAATAACTGGAGTCCACAGCAATAAATGTTTCCTTTACCTTTACTTGTCTGTTACGGGTACAGTCCGGGGCACCGATTCAGATGTTACTGTGGGCCCAGGTGGCCTGGAAGCAATCGGGGAATCCAGCTAGCCGGGTGGGTTGGAGGCCTCCCTTCTGCGCTTTCACTTGTAGGCTTCTGCTTCTGCTTGATACTAAGCTGCTTGCCCTGTCTCCTGCATGTGCTGTATGACATGCAGCTTGGGTCCTCTTTCAAGGGTCTCTCCTCGGTGGAGACCCCGGGCTCTAGTATGCTGCTTTGCCTCCTGACACTGTGTGGCTGGGAAACCTGGAATTCCCCACCTTCCGTTATTGACTGCCAGGATGTGTGACCCTGCACAGCCTTGGACCCGGTGTCCATTCTGTGCGCTTTCCTCTGAGGCGAGCACGACGCTCCTCAGCTCCCCCAGGTGTCTCCTTTCCTTCCTCCTCAGACTCACTCCATAGCTGTTCTGACTAATCCCACCTCCAGGCCAGACCTTTGTACAGGGAAGCTCCCCTCAAGCCGGGTTCTAGAGCTCCCCCTTCTGGTCTGGAGACAGGAAAGTGTTGGATGCTGTGCCACCTGAATAGGGAACCCCCTTTTTGCTTCCAGGCATGCCATCGGGACTCTGGGGTGCTACACCACCTCATCTGATAGCAGCAAAATTTAGGCAAAGAGACCCTGAATTCAACAATGTGTTACTGAGTGCAGCAGTTCTGACACTAACAGAATTTTAAGATTCAGCTATGCAGCAGAGCTGAAAAGCTGCCCCTTCCAGCAGTGGCGTAACTACGGACCCGCGGGCCCCGGTGCAAGATGCACTCCGAGGCCCCATTAGTGAGGAGCGGGGGGGGTGCTATCGGTGTTTGCCAAGTGAGGAGCGGGGGGGATGTGCTAGCGGATTTCGCTGGCGCGAGTACCTGCTCTGCCTGCCGGCTTGTACTTATGGAAGGGCGGGCACAGCTGCACGGCTGTCACTTCCAGTCCTCCCTCCGCTCCTCTTCCGGCGCTATCGCGGTCGCGGCGGGCGGCTGGAGGCACGGGCCGCGGGGTCCCCCGGGAAGCTCTTGGGGTTCTTGGTACAAACATTGGCCAATGTCCGTACCATGAACACCAAGAAAATAAAAAACGAAAAATTTTGAGTTTTTTTTAAAAAAAACTTAAGTTTTTAAATTTTTTCCTCAAAATATACTGCTTGTTAGCATTTGTGCATCATTGGTAGTAACTGAGTGCTGCAGAGAATTTTTTCTAGTTATTTGACCCAGAATCCCTGCTGGCACCAGTTCACATTGTATCTGTGAGTGCTGTGCAGTTTTTTCTGTTTCTGTGTATAACAAATGGAGAATCTGGCTCCATGACTGCAACTTTGCACCCTCATCACCCACAGGTGGTCTTAGGTTGAGATGGTGTCCGCCCACTTAGAAATGGGATAGGGAAGACAAGGAGGGCAGGGATGTCAGCGTTAGGACTCATCAGACCTGGGGTCGCCTTGTCGCGGCTGATGAGCAAACGGACATTGGCCAATGTTTGTACCAAGAACCCCAAGAAAATAAAAAACGAAGATTTTTGAGTTTTTTAAAAAGAACTTAAGTTTTTACATTTTTTCCTCAAATACATACTGCTTATTAGCATTTCTGCATCATTGGTAGTAACTGAATGCTGCAGAGAATTTTTTCTAGTTATATATATATATATATATATATATATATATATATATAAAACGATTTTTTTTTGTCTAAAAATTTTTTATATAAAAGTTATAGTAAACATGGTGCAGGAATATTTCTTTTCAAAAACATTCCTTTTCAACTTTACTGATTACCCCAACAATTTTCACATATTATTTTTTCGAAAGAATGTTCCTTGCAGACATTTTGTCCACAAGTAGTACAGAAACACTCAGATTTCCTTCCCTTCTTTGCTGGACAAATATAACAGTGCTTTCTTTTTTTCTCTCTTGGCTCTGGATGTTCCTGAAAAAGTATACCACATCAGATCATAGCTTCCGTAATTTGCCTTGGCAAGCATTTCGTGTTGCTTCGCTCCATCATGGTAGGCATCAAAAGTTCATAGCAAAGTTCCGTCAAGAATAGATGTCTCTTGTCCTTCCTGTTGGCATGGAATTCTGGATGACTTTCACTATAAACAATATAGCTATTGAGGGCTGACATCAAGGATATTATAAAAAATGACTACAGGCCAATGTTTTGTCTGCCTCTTGCACGAATACTCTCCAATCATTTCATCCATCTTGTCCATGCCTCCTTTTGTTTTATTATAATGCAGTATGATTTCAGGTTTCTGTTTCCTGTCATCGGTGTCAATACTTCCATCATGATGCATTGTACTCATCACGGATCATGGATTTTTCTTTCTTTGCTTTATAAGATACCATTGTCGCTTGATTGCAGAAACCAAAGACACTCTCATAAAGTGGTCGCTTGGGATTGTGCCTCATGATTGGAGGAATTTCGCGGCAGTTTGGCCTCATAGTACCAACAAGTGTGAGTTTTTTCTGAAGCAAAAATTTGCCCAGTTCCAGTTGTACATTGTTATATTCTTTTCCAGAATTGAAAATTGGTACTGCAAGTGTTTTTACAATGTCAGAACATAGGCCTTTCTGGACTGGAGCATCAGCTTCTTTGCCAAAGTAAATCAGACTATTCATGCCATTATAGCTTGTAGAATCACACATCCAGAAAGATTTTATGCCATACTTGGTAGGTTTACTGGGCATATACTGAATGAATTTGCAAAGTCCGATAAAGGCAAGAAGTTGCTCATTCACTGTCACATTGTCATTAGAATGGTAAAGCTTTGTACAGTTTTTGATGAAAAGATTCCAGATGTAGCTAATAGCGGCTAATTTGTTTCCAACCTCACAGGATGACTTCTCTTATCATCAAAACAAAGGCATCTCCGAATATTCTCAAATCTATTGACTGACATTGTAGCTCTGTAGTGTGGATCTGAAAAAGGGTTCAGAAATAATTCTCTGATTGGAACATCGTACGATTTTGTACACCCTACCAGAAGAGTAAGGGCAATATAACCATAAAGTTCCTATTTTGTTATATTTTTCCATGTTTTTTTTTCTTCCTGAAGCGATATGTTTTCCTTCTAAGTTAGTACACAAAACTACCTCATCTACAATATCATCTGGAAAAAAATTACAGGAAACATCTCTTTTGGACAAGAATTGGGGAATTCCTACAGCACCTTTAGCAACTCTCATCATATTATGTGATGGGGTGCGTCCAAGAACCCCAGCAGTACTGTTCCAAAAAACATTACTTTTGGATGTTCTACTTGTACGTTCTGATGGATCCACTGCTTCTTCATCATCTGAAGAATCACTGGAAGATGAAGTAGAGACATTAGCTGGTGGCATGTACTCTGCATTGGACAAAGAAAGTTCACTGTCTTCATCACTATCAAAAATCATTGCCTCGATTTCTTGGTCAGTCAAACCCCTATATGTAGACTGTGCCATTGTATCCTTAGATGTCAGTAAACTAAAATGAAAAGAAAAAATAATTACAATCAGGGTTGTGCACTCTTTGTTAGTGTGTACTAAAGGTAAAGTGCAGCCCCCCTCCTCTTACCTACAGCAGGTCACCACTTTCTTTTAGGTGCAGTATAAGCCTCTGGGTTTTTGAAGCTCAGAAAGTTTATTTTTCCAGAAACAATAAAGCTGACTCCTTCCTCTAAAGTATCTACAGCAAGTAGCACACAAAGAACAGGATGTTGTCTGTCCTCCTGTTCCTGTGTGTTCATGACCTGTGATGATGTCAGAGATGCATGACTTTGTGAGGCAGCCTCCCTCCCAAGATCACATGATCATGTAGTCAGGCAGAATCCACACACTTCCCAGCAACAGCAGAGTCATAAAGACTGAGTAATAAAGACAGTCTTCCCCAGCAACAGTACAGACAAAAAGCCTGAGGATCACATGTAAACCAGGTACAGGCCTAAAAGGCCACAGGTGTGTGAATATGGGGTAGTTCTACCTCTTCACGGTGACCGTTACCAGAACGGTCCTATCTAACTAATTTAAAACCTGATCCTGTATAATATACCTCATGGATGCAGGGTGAAGACAGGCCAGAGTCCAATATGGACACAGTGTAGCAGACGGCTTATGTGCCTGGCTCAGAATGGGAGGGGGGTGGGGCACTTCCTGTCTTGCTAAACAAGAATAATAAAGAATGAACCTGCGCAAGCCTACCGTTGTGACAGGAAGCTGAATGCTACCGGAAGGAATAAAGTTTGGTTTTGGTGTACATAACAGTTATATATGCCATGTCCAGAAACTGTCCCGATTGTAATATAGTATATCCTTCTTTTAACATACTCTTCCTCTTCATTAGCATTCATTCAGCACCATAGGTGCAGAAACTCTTTTTTTCACTCACTTAAAACATGAAAAGTTACTATAGTGGTCCAAAGGCTTGCCTGCCGTAAACTGAAAGCCCACCACGCTGTTACATTTGTATGCAGACACAGATGAAAGCAGGAACAGAAAGACAAAGACCCCCAACCTTCCCATTTACATCTGATAATCTGTCTTGAGGTCCTTTCCTGAAGCAGAGTATAAGGCCACGTGCACACGTTGAGTGTTTGGTGAGTTTTTTTTTACCACAGTAAAAAATTCACCAAATCTGCAATGTGTGCATGTGGCCTAAGGCACTTTTGATATTTGGTTGTAAAACATCAGTTTTCCCAAAGAGATTTGCAGATTCCCTATCTACCACATTATCTTTCAAATGAGATCAAGTTGTAAACAAAGCATTCTATAAAACACTGTCCACAGTAAGGCTATGTTAACACGCAGCTTTTTTGCAGCACTTTTTTCTACAACCAAAACCTACTTGCGTTTCAGTGTTTTCCTGGAGTTTTTACACTTTTTTTTGCATTTTTTTTGGGTGCAGATTACATGTTTATACCGTGTTAGCCAGTAGATAGAAAACTATTGGAATCTGGGAGTCCTCAGTGATTGATACCTTTAAATGGCTAACTGAAAATATGGTAAGCATAGCAAGCTTTCGGGACACTATGGCCCCTTCGTCAGGCTGAAAATGACACAAATTCTGAAGACACAAACATATATATAAGCAGGGTTAGGTGATGTAGTAAATACGATAGGTGATGTAAAACAGAGTAGGGCTAGGGAGGGGGAGATGAGCTGGGAAAGTAAAGTTAAAATTCTAAGATAAGAGGAACAGATTGTATTATTGTACAATGAATAGTGGCCTGTGGAGACCTGAAGATTCCTCAGTGAGTTGTAGATGGCCATAAATCGAAGCGAGACAGTTCACATAAGAAGTGTCAAACGTTCATTGTCCTCTAACTTGAGACTGTTGCAAGATGTAATATCCCCAAATGCCCTTTCATTTTATATAAAAACGCATGAATCTGATATCCCCAAATGCCCTTTCATTTTAGACAACCTCCAAATCTAAAGGTACCATCACACGCGGCAATTTGCTGGTTGCAGTGAAATCATGAACACATTGTTCCATTTGTACACGGCAACAAAATGGAACAATGTGTCCATGATTTCACTGCAACCAGCAAATTGCCTGTGAAATTGTCTAGGAATATTGCCATGTGTGACAGTACCTTAAAAACATCATTGTCAGAAGCACCCTGTCCTCTCCAACAGCAACAGGAACATTTCCGTGCAACCAGAAAAGGTGCAAAACCTGTTCATCTATAATGACAACGGACAAGATAAGGATTCCTGGGACAGATCAGGACTACAAGATCCCAGGTAGCTTCAGTTGCATCACAAGCAATGTGGTGTATTTAATTATATGTACCAAATGTCCAACAGGTGGCATGTACATAGGGGAGACCGGACGAAAATTCAGAACAAGAATGAATTCTCATCGCCACTCAATAAAAGAAAAGCGTATGGACCTACCTGTAGCAAAGCATTTTTGCAACCCTGACCACAGCAACGAATCCGATATGAAGCTGCTCATTTTAAAAAGCAACTTCAAGTCTCAGAAAGAGAGAAGAATTTGGGAATACAAATTGATAACAACCTTTGACACATTCAAAACAGGATTAAATGTTTCACATGGATTCATGCGTTTTTATATAAAATGAAAGGGCATTTGGGGATATCACATCTTGCAACAGACTCAAGTTAGAGGACAATGTGTAGTGAGGTGAGCAATTCAGATTGTATCATAGAAATGGATATGGAAATGAACTGTGCACAGTCCGCTACTGCCCCTTGTGGACAAGTGCTGAAACAAACGCAGGGAAGTGGGAAATTCCCTTTTCAGCAAATGTGTTTACTCAGGAAGAGAGAGCAG
This sequence comes from Allobates femoralis, assembly GCA_033576535.1. Lineage (NCBI taxonomy): Eukaryota > Metazoa > Chordata > Amphibia > Anura > Aromobatidae > Allobates > Allobates femoralis. Next base: position 287,393,806 of record JARQOC010000001.1, read on the forward strand.
CAGGAAGTCAGTGCAGATCCAGAGCTGAGCCAGGGGAGACCTGCTTGTGGATGTCTGTTGAAAGAGGGCTACTTTGCTACACCTTGCCGGAAAAATCACCCCGCAGAAGCCCCCGTGACTGATCTTGGGCCACTGGACTTTGGTGCTGTGACTCTGGCCGCTCTGCAAAAGACCAAAGAAGAAGACTGAGGAGTTTCCCCCTCCAGCGCTGCACCGGGACCCGTCCTCGTGAGATCCCCAGGCCTGCGACGTGGGAGCGACATCTTCTTCTGTGATAGACTGGTACGTGATTTTAGGGAAAGTTAGGGAAAGATACTTTCATTGTTGTGTTTTTTTCTTTTCTTGCGGCGTACCCGGAAGAAGTGAAGATCCAGAGACTCTAATATATACAAGTGCGCATATAGTTCGGTTGACTGTGATATAAACATGTTTGCCAGTAAAGAAACGTTATGATCGGTTACACCTGAGTATGGGGATTCTGTTGAGAAAGATCATACACACACACCCGCGGCCTTACCACCGGTCGCTTCATCTGGCGTAGTCGGCAGGATGTGTGATCAACAGAATCTCCTCCCGGTAGTAACTTATAACCAGACTTATACTACGGCCTGCAGGTCCATATCCGGTGCCAGCACTCCGAACAGTGACACGGAAGAATTGAAGCAGATAGTAGCAGAGTTGCAGAAACAGATACTACAGCTACAGCTCATGCTAGACCAACAGGCGGACAGGCAAGCGAGACAGCAACCCAGCCGGCCTATGGGAAGGTGCTGGACATGCGGCGACCCCCGCCATAGGGCAAACCGTTGTCCGCATCCTCCACCCGTGGTCCGATATACCAGAACCAGCAAGTCATGCCCCACAACAGCAGCCACCTTTAAACTAGACGCCCCGCCAAAGCGGCTCGCTCGGCAGGGGAGATCAGGGAAAAGGGTGTGAAGAGACACAACCAGACCGATAAGCAAGTGCTGGCCACTCGGGTCCAGGGGACGGTGAAGTGGTTTAATGTCCGCGATGGGTATGGCTTCATCAACAGGAATGACACAAAGGATGACGTGTTTGTACATCAGACTGCCATAAAGCGTAACAATCCTCATAAATGCCTCCGCAGCGTTGGTGATAGGGAGGTGGTACAGTTTGATGTTGTGAAGGGAGAGAGGGGTACAGAGGCCGCCGACGTCACCGGTCCTGGGGGTGTTCCCGTTAAAGGAAGCAGATTTGCCCCCAACCGGCGCCGCTACCGCCGGCGATCCTACTCTCCCCGGGTAGAAAACGGGACTGAGTTTATTGGAGATATTGTGAGCCCTGAACAAGGGAGCGAAGGTGAACGGGGGGATGACGGTTTCCCCCAACAGAGGTCCCTACCCCGCCAGAGATCAATCCCTGTGATATCCACAGCCATCACTGCCTTGGAGCCGATGGTTGTTGACAGGGACTGTCAACCTTTAAGTGGGGGGGTATGTAGTGAGGTGAGCAATTCAGATTGTATCATAGAAATGGATATGGAAATTAACTGTGCACAGTCCGCTACTGCCCCTTGTGGACAAGTGCTGAAACAAACGCAGGGAAGTGGGAAATTCCCTTTTCAGCAAATGTGTTTACTCAGGAAGAGAGAGCAGCAGGAAGTCAGTGCAGATCCAGAGCTGAGCCAGGGGAGACCTGCTTGTGGATGTCTGTTGAAAGAGGGCTATTTTGCTACACCTTGCCGGAAAAATCACCCCGCAGAAGCCCCTGTGACTGATCCTGGGCCACTGGACTTTGGTGCTGTGACTCTGGCCGCTCTGCAAAACCTTGCCCGCTGAGCACCCGGAGTGCATGTGCAGTGGCCGTGACCGACATAAGGGAGCCATTTGTACTGCCGTGATCTCCCTCCTGCTGCTCGGGGTGCCCCGAGACTGAGAGAGACTTCTGTGCTGCTGTGGGCCCCCTTCTGCTGCTCGGTGTGCCCTGAGACTGGGAGAGACTAACAAAGAAAGATTCCGTTACCTGCGGAAGGAGACCAAAGAAGAAGACTGAGGAGTTTCCCCCTCCAGCGCTGCACCGGGACCCGTCCTCGTGAGATCCCCAGGCCTGCGACGTGGGAGCGACATCTTCTTCTGTGATAGACTGGTACGTGATTTTAGGGAAAGTTAGGGAAAGATACTTTCATTGTTGTGTTTTTTTCTTTTCTTGCGGCGTACCCGGAAGAAGTGAAGATCCAGAGACTCTAATATATACAAGTGCGCATATAGTTCGGTTGACTGTGATATAAACATGTTTGCCAGTAAAGAAACGTTATTATCGGTTTAACCTGAGTATGGGGATTCTGTTGAGAAAGATCATACACACACACCTGCGGCCTTACCAACTTTTGACATTTCTTATGTGAACTGTCTCGCTTCAATTTATGGCCTTCTTCAACTCACTGAGAAATCTTCAGGTCTCCACAGGCCACTAATCATAGAATAATAATACAATCTGTTCCTCTTATCTTGGAATTTTGACTATACTTTCCCAGCTCCCCTCCCCCTCCGTAGCCTTACTGTGTTTTATATCACCTGTCGTATTTACTACATCACCTAACCCTGCTTATGTATATATGTATGTGTCTTCAGAATGTGTGTCATTATCAGCCTGATGAAGGGGCCATAGTGTCCTGAAAGCTTGCTATGTTTACCATCTTTTCAGTTAGCCATTAAAAGGTATCAACCCCTGAGGACTCTCAGATTACACTATTTTTCTTGATTACAGTACATGATTAATAAAATTATTTATATTCAGCATTAAAGAGAAATATGTGAGCATAGCTTAAGTATGAAAAATAATAGTATTAGTAATATTCACATAATAAAGAATATTACGCAAATCGATGGGATCAAAATTAGCAGACCTAAAAGAGTAATATGGGCAAAAGGATTTAATTTATAAGTTAGACAATTATTCAAGTAAAAAGTCAAAATGGATTTCTTACTTATTTCCTCTTACTCATATAGTTCTAACATAGTCTGCAGCATCGTACAGAGATTGCCATCACTCACAACAGTCTCCTTCCCCATTGAGGTTTACAATCTAATTCTTTCTATCTCATGCTCTATGGATAATTTCTTATCAATGTAATTAACATCTACATTTTTTAAGGGTGAAAGCATATCATCTCTTGAGAAAGCCACATAAACACAGGGAGAACATACAAATTGCATCCAGATGTTATTCATGATTGGATTAATGCCCATGATGCTGGTGCTCCTAGCCAACATTAATAACCAATGAGCCAGTCAGAAATTCTTCATGCCTATCCTGTGATGCTGTAGTTATCCTGCTATATATAGTACTATATACTGTAAAGCAGCATTTATAAACTGTAAAGGGGTTGTCCAATGAACTAAAAAGGTCTTGAGAATAAGTTCCACAATTGGATATATTAAAAAAAATGTTTGTTTGTTGAGATAATTTAAGCAAATGTGTCCCTGCTATGTACTATGTAATAGTGATGGGTTGTTCGTTAACCTTTTGAGACAAATAGCTGTCTCCCTGCTTAAGACGGGAGCTGGCACCCTAGTGAGAGCCACTCTTAATTCTCATAACGGCTCTCATTGGACGTAAAATTATGCTGTTCAACAGACAAAGCACCATCCACTCAATTTAAACCCCTCCTAGTTTATTTAGCTGTTTGCAAGTGGGTGGCATTTTAACCACATTAACATCATGTTACATACAGTCTTTTTTTGGTGAGTTGAGATATGTGAGCTAGATCACCAAAAAGAACCAGACTGCCCATCGGTAATGTAAAATGGCTGTGTCTGACCATGCAGAAACATGGTCTGAACATACTACATCTCCTAGGTAGAGGAGGAAGCAAAAAAGAGTATACAGACAAGATAGCATGAGATTGTAGCTGCTGCCTTCTGTGAGGTAAAATAGTCACATGCCCATTTCAAAATATGTTTTACCTCACAGAAAAAATCAGCTGCAATCTTATCCTGCAATGTCTGTATACTGTTTTACTTCCGCCCTGGCCCAGGAGATGTAGTATGATCAGACCGTGTCCCTGTAAGGTCAGACCCGACCATTACACAGTATATAGCAGGGCCACATATATAAGATTATCTCAGCAGAGGAGATGTAGTATGATCAGACTGTTTCCCTGTATGGTCAGACACGGCCATTACACAGTACATAGCATCGACACATATATAAGATTATCTCAGCACAGGAGATGTGGTATGGTCAGACCAAGGGCAGGGTCACATATGCGTTTTTTTTTTTTAAATCCTGATCCGGTTTTGAGCTTTCAAAAAGCTCAAAACCGGACCAGAAAACGCTCCTCATAGGAGCCAATGCAAAACACCGGATGGCTTCACAAGCCATCCGGTGGCCGTATCCGGCACTGCTGCCTGCGTTAAAAATCATGCAGGCAGCAGTTTTCGCAGCGGTTCCCTGTACCGCTGTGCAGTAACCGGATGGCTCAGGATGTGTAATCCTGAGCCATCCGGTAACTGCATAGGTTGCTGATCCCGGCTATTGCCGGGACAGCAAACTGTCCTATGAGTATTAAATAGTTAAAATAACTAACCAAAGTAATGTTTCAGGTCTATAGGGGGGGCTTAGACCCCCCTATAGACCGGGCGCCCACTCCAGTGGGCTGCTACTACAATATCCCCGATGGCACGGGCTCCTCGGAGCTCCGTGCAAGTTCCCACAACTCCCGCCCCCCATGAAAGGGGCGGGGCTACGGAATGACGCGACAGTAGCCCCGCCCCTTTCATGACGCGGCCGCCCTGAAAAGACAGGGAGAAGGCCAGAGGAGGCGGCCATCATCATTCCATGGGCGGCGGCAGAAGAACAAAGCCCCGCCCATACAGAGATCGTGAAGAACTACAATAATGCCGTAACTATACCAATTTATTACTGTAATCTGTGGATGCCACATTTAGGGATAATTCTAACAGAGGGGTGCAGGCACCCCTCTGTACAGATACGGGGGACGGGAGTTGTGGGAACTTGCACGGAGCTCCGAGGAGCCCGTGCCATCGGGGATATTGTAGTAGCAGCCTACCCGAGAGGGCGGCCGGTCTATAGGGGGGTCTAAGCCCCCCCTATAGTCCTGAAACATTACTTTGGTTAGTTATTTTAACTATTTAATACTCATAGGACAGTTTGCTGATCCCGGCAATAGCCGGGATCAGCAACCTATGCAGTAACCGGATGGCTCAGGATTACACATCCTGAGCCATCCGGTTACTGCACAGCGGTACAGGGAACCGCTGCGAAAACTGCTGCCTGCATGATTTTTAACGCAGGCAGCAGTGCTGGATACGGCCACCGGATGGCTTGTGAAGCCATCCAGTGTTTTGCATTGGCTCCTATGAGGAGCGTTTCCTGGTCCGGTTTTGAGCTTTTTGAAAGCTCAAAACCGGATCAGGATTTAAAAAAAAAAATGCATATGTGACCCTGCTCTATCTCAGCACAGGAGATGGGGTATGATCAAACCAAGTCCCTGTACGGTCAGACACGGCCATTATACAGTACATAGAAGGGACACATATATAAGATTATCTCAGCCCAGGAGATGTGGTATAATCACACCGTGTCCCTGTACGGTCAGACACGGCCATTACACAGTACATAGCAGGGACACATATGTAAGATTATCTCAGCACAGGATATGTGGTATGATCAGACCATGTCCCTGTATGGCCAGACACAGCCAATACACAGTACACACCAGGGGCACATTTATAAAATTATCCCACAAAAGGAACAATTTGTTAACACATCCAGTTGTGGAACTTATTATTATTCCAAGATATACGGATTAAAATTTACCTTGTTCATTTGATTACTCTTTTCATAGAGCAGGTGATGGCAAGTAATATTAATGTTTTGAAGAATGTTTTTTCTTACTTGCTTAGTTAGAATATTACTCCATCACATAAAAAAATACATCTTATAACTGTAAGCTGAAACTGTATTACTAAAATAGAAGTGTAGCATCACCTTCTAAAATAATTCTTTGCTTTCATAGACCACATCAACTAATAACTCTGCTCATATTTGGGTTCAAATTTGGCAGATGGCTTGGATTTACTTGAATGTTTCTCATTATGGTCTGGAATCTCATAAGACCCAGAGCAAAATAAGCATAGAGTAAAAAAAAAATAATATTCACCTCCCTAGCATTCATTGTGTCTTCACAGTTCCCATCTTGTTTGCTCTGATCTTCTTTCATAAGCTGGTGTCTATCTCCATGCCACAGGTCCTGTCGGCTAATGTTACATAAAGCTTAGTCAGTTTAGGCCTCACGTGATGTCATGATGCATCTTGCATTGTAACTCTACGATGTTGCAAGACTGAATAGGTGCTAGAAGTGCGAAAGACCCAATGGGACTGGTGGTATAAAACAGACCTTGAGGCCAATAAACGAAGACTGGACTGGAACAACAAAGGTAGTGCTGTGCATACAATGTGTGGGGATGTGAATATACAGTATATATTGTGCAAATCAATAAAGATACAGTATTATAGATTGTGCAAATCAAATCACAAAACAATTGGGCCACGTGCACATGCTGAGTATTTGATGAGTTTTTTACCTCAGGATTTGTAGCCAAAACCAGGAGTGGATGATTAAATACAGAAATGGTGCAGGTGTTTATTAGACTTTTCCTCTGATTGTTTCAGTCCTGGTTTTGTCTGCAAATCCTGAGGTAATAAACTCAGCAAATACTGAACGTGTGTGTGGCACCCCTGCGGGGGATTGCCACAGGTTACACTGGTGCAAGGAAGGATTGACACCTTGGTTTGTTCAGCACACAACACCTTCCACTCCAGACCTGAAGGGGGAGCTCTACTGGCTGCATTAAGTCAGTTCCCCTTTAAGGAGATCCAGGCTGAGAGGAGGAGACAGTTGGTCCTAGGAGACGGTTGCTAGGGAGTAGTTCGTGTGAGGAGAGGAAAAAGGTGGAGGCAAAGCTGCTGGTCTCTGGAAAAGACTGATGCCAGGACCAGAAGGGACCATTTTGTCAGCTGTTCACACCCCAGGGAAGGGGCCGGAGGCAAGGAGAAGAGGTAGGGAATAAGAAGAGGGATTAAAGACATTCCCCTTGAGCACAACCGGACACTGGAGTCCGATGCTGTGGGCTTACAGAGCCACAGTAAAAACCCCAGCAGTTTCAGGTGAAGTTTAGCCCTGAAGGAAGATAGTAAAGACATTAAAAACTAACCAAACAGAGGACCAGGGGCCACAGGATAAACCGGGTTCCCACAGAAGGGCCTAATTGTTAGTTTTAGATAATAGATAATTGGAGAGTTCAAACTCAGGCAAGACTCATCCCTCAAGGCAAAGAATAGAGATAAAGGAGGCCTCAAATCCTTCCAAGGAGCTGATCCTAAATTGCACCAGGGACCTGGTTATTACTCAGAACTGTACCTGTTTTGTGACTACCAGTAAAAGGTACCGGAACAACTATCCCTGTGTGTATGTGTGACTGTTCATTGGCTATAACCCACCATCTTCCTCCTTCACTGCTCTCCCTCACCATCTTCCTTTATTGCTGCCCTGAGGTAAAGCTCCACCTGTGGGGAGCTGTACCACACTTTGCTGCCCCCTCCATCACCTCAGCGGCCGGCTGGCAGCGCTGGTACCAAATTACCGGACACTACAGGTGGCGTCACGTCCCCCTGTAAATAATTCCCTCACATCCCCCTTCAAATGATCCCCAGGGCACGGCACCGGGATACCGTCCACCTGTGACTCCCTACTCAGCAGACCCAGTGACCGAGTACCCCCCACAGCCCTGGCCTCATCATTTTCTGGCGTCACGAACAGGATTATCTTCAACTACAAATAACCCTTGACCTTTCAACTCCTCCCTCCCCAACTTTATTGTAGCTGCTCTGTACCCCACCTGTTTCTGTGGTTGGCCATTAGCTGCAATAATATAAAAATTGGGGTTTGGGGGTTCAAGATCATCATCAGACCAATACTGCTTATAAAGGATATGCGGGATCGTAGTAACCTGCGACCCGGTGTCCAATAGGGCCGACATGGGAATTCCTTCTAGTGTAATGTTGAGGTACGGACGGCCTCCCACGTACCGCTTACACCAGTCTTTTGGGCCCAGTTGCTCTACTCCTGGGAGTTGGCCCTCGGACCCAGGAAGCTCGTGTTTAAAGGGCATCCTCTTGCAAAGTGTCCTGGTTTGTTGCATCGCAGGCAGATGGGTTGTCCTGAAGAATCTGTGTAATCCCTGGCAGTTGTAGAGCCGGTATTTTCAGAGCACAGACCTACACTACTGACAGCCAGAGGGGTGGTGGATGTACGCAAGGGACGAGTACCAATCCGTGTGTTAAATTGTGGGGCAGAAGAAGCAAAGTTACCCCGGTATGCTACCGTAGCAAAGCTGTATACTGTTTGTAACAACAACATACAGGCAGTAGAACCTGTTTCCTCGCCTAGTCCGGCGGAGGATAGTAACTCTAAAGGACAGCAGGAGGAGTGGTGTCAGCAGTTGCATGTAGGAACTGATGCCACCCCTTCTCACCTGAAGCATGGAGTGTACCGGGTAGTGCAAGAGTTTGAGCAGATATTCAGCAAACATCCATTAGATTTTGGGAGGATTAAAGGGGTACAGCATCACATACCCACAGGGAATCATCCACCAATCAAGTTGAGACACAGACCCATTCCACCAGGTCACTACCAACATGCCAAAGAAATGCTGAGGGACATGAAGGAGGCCGGGGTTATAAGAGATAGCCACAGGACTGGTAGTGGCAAACCCCTGTTTCAACACCCCCTAAACAGCCTGCAGCGAATGGACTAGCGCTGTATGGACTGGTAACCTGTTTTCTTATTTTTTTCCTTGGTTTTTGTAAATTTTTCATTTTTAAGACTTTGTTCAATAATCAAATGTAAATAGTTATAACATGTTGTGTTTATGAAAAATGTTTCAGTCCCGGAGGACTGTATTTAACTAGGGGGGAATGTGGCACCCCTGCGGGGGATTGCCACAGGTTACACTGGTGCAAGGAAGGATTGACACCTTGGTTTGTTCAGCACACAACACCTTCCACTCCAGACCTGAAGGGGGAGCTCTACTGGCTGCATTAAGTCAGTTCCCCTTTAAGGAGATCCAGGCTGAGAGGAGGAGACAGTTGGTCCTAGGAGACGGTTGCTAGGGAGTAGTTCGTGTGAGGAGAGGAAAAAGGTGGAGGCAAAGCTGCTGGTCTCTGGAAAAGACTGATGCCAGGACCAGAAGGGACCATTTTGTCAGCTGTTCACACCCCAGGGAAGGGGCCGGAGGCAAGGAGAAGAGGTAGGGAATAAGAAGAGGGATTAAAGACATTCCCCTTGAGCACAACCGGACACTGGAGTCCGATGCTGTGGGCTTACAGAGCCACAGTAAAAACCCCAGCAGTTTCAGGTGAAGTTTAGCCCTGAAGGAAGATAGTAAAGACATTAAAAACTAACCAAACAGAGGACCAGGGGCCACAGGATAAACCGGGTTCCCACAGAAGGGCCTAATTGTTAGTTTTAGATAATAGATAATTGGAGAGTTCAAACTCAGGCAAGACTCATCCCTCAAGGCAAAGAATAGAGATAAAGGAGGCCTCAAATCCTTCCAAGGAGCTGATCCTAAATTGCACCAGGGACCTGGTTATTACTCAGAACTGTACCTGTTTTGTGACTACCAGTAAAAGGTACCGGAACAACTATCCCTGTGTGTATGTGTGACTGTTCATTGGCTATAACCCACCATCTTCCTCCTTCACTGCTCTCCCTCACCATCTTCCTTTATTGCTGCCCTGAGGTAAAGCTCCACCTGTGGGGAGCTGTACCACACTTTGCTGCCCCCTCCATCACCTCAGCGGCCGGCTGGCAGCGCTGGTACCAAATTACCGGACACTACAGGTGGCGTCACGTCCCCCTGTAAATAATTCCCTCACATCCCCCTTCAAATGATCCCCAGGGCACGGCACTGGGATACCGTCCACCTGTGACTCCCTACTCAGCAGACCCAGTGACCGAGTACCCCCCACAGCCCTGGCCTCATCATGTGCACGTGGCCTTGAAGTGAATTGGATTCTTTCACTTCTGCCACCTACCTTTCCACCTAGCTACATAAGATACCAGCCCGTGAAAGTCTCAAAGCAAATACATAGCTCAAGATATGATATTTACCGTGTCTCCAAGTATTAATCTTTGAGAAATGTTACCAAATTAGAACCGACAAGTAAATTCTAAAACGAAAATATTTTTTGAACAAAAAACTTTCATATTTTTTCAGTTGCCATAGCAATGTTTCTTGCTAGTGATTTCTTTATAAAACAATGACAGTTTATGTCCTGAGGAGAGATTATATCGGGTCATAGGCAGCCGAACTGTCCACCCACTGGAAATAGAAACAGGGGAATTCATTTGAAAAACGACTTACACTTTTAACTGAGGCATAATGAGGATATGAAGAATATGTCTGCTCCACAGCATGGCCGCCGCAGACTGACATACATGAGATTATAGGTATCCATTATGTAATAAGGAGATCCATTTCACTGCACAAAGAATAAGGAATAGTTCTACAATTATGTGAATTTCTGAAATAGTTAAAATTGTATAGGAAAAAAGTAGACTGCAGACAGAGGAAAGCACATTAAAGCTTAACAGTCATTTCATTCTTTTTTTCTATAAATCAATAGTACGTGTGAAAATAGAAAACGTTATAATATACGGTATCCTATAATACAAAATGGCATCTATCTCCTCCTGTATGGATCATTTATTCTCAAAATTCTCAATTCAGGGATAAAATCTGTCTTCAGTGAATAGAGATTTACTGGGATAAAGTTCAATATAATGTCTGTGTCTGCCTCTAGCTTTCCCCATATCCCCTCTACCCCCTATAGCTCTCCCCATCTCCCCTCTGCCCTCTATCTTTACCCCTTTACCATCCCGATACAATGTGCCATCTCAGTAATGTAAAAATCTGTCTTCACTGAATGCAAATTTTACCCATGAAAAAAATAATTTCTCAGCTAAGATACAGTATATTACGTTACTGATTTTCATGCATACCATTGAATTGTAGAATAAAAGTTAATACTGCTGTTACTTCTGATAGAATCTTACACATAATATCAGCAATATATTGTTGTGATTATTAATATTACTAGTAAAAAGGCCCAATGCAATTGCATCGGGAGCGGGGTGAAATGAATTGTGTGTATAACAGGCGGGTCAGTGGGTATCAGAGTATACAGGCGGCTCTGTGGGTAGCAGAGTATGGAGGCGGCTCTGTGGGTAGCAGAGTATACAGGCGGCTCTGTGGGTAGCAGAGTATACAGGCGGCTCTGTGGGTAGCAGAGTATACAGGTGGCTCTGTGGGTAGCAGAGTATGGAGGCGGCTCTGTGGGTAGCAGAGTATACAGGCGGCTCTGTGGGTAGCAGAGTAAACAGGCGGCTCTGTGGGTAGCAGAATATACAGGCAGCTCTGTGGGTAGCAGAGTATGGAGGCGGCTCTGTGGGTAGCAGAGTATGGAGGTGGCTGTGTGGGTAGCAGAGTATCGAGACGGCTCTGTGGGTAGTAGAGTATAGAGGCGGCTGTGTGGTGGAGGGGTGAGGAGAGATGCGGCTATGTGGTGGAGCGGTGAGGAAAGATGCGGCTCTGTGGTGGAGGGGTGAGGAGAGAAGCAGCTGTGGAGGAGGGGTGAGGAGAGATGCGGCTGAGTGGTGGAGGGGTGAGGAGAGAAGCGGCTTAGTGGTGGAGGGGTGAGGAGAGAAGCGGCTAAGTGGTGTAGGGTTGAGGAGAGATGCGGCTCAGTGGTGGAGGGGTGAGGAGAGAAGCACACAGTATATACATACATGAAACATTGTATAGACACACAGTATGCAGAGATTACACAGAGTGAAGACACATTACACAGAGTGTAGAGACATTAGACACAAAGTGTAGAGACATTAGACACAGAGTGGACAGAGAGACATTAGACACAGAGACAGAGAGACATTAGACACAGAGTGGACAGAGAGACATTAGACACAGAGTGGACAGAGAGACATTAGACACAGAGTGGACAGAGAGACATTACACACAGAGAGGACAGAGAGAGATTAGACACAGAGTGGACAGAGAGACATGACACACAGAGTGGACAGAGAGACATGAGACACAGAGTGGACAGAGACACATGAGACACAGAGTGGACAGAGACACATGAGACACAGAGTGGACAGAGACGCATGAGACACAGAGTGGACAGAGACACATGAGACACAGAGTGGACAGAGAGACATTAGACACAGAGTGGACAGAGACACATTAGACACAGAGTGGACAGAGACATATGAGACACAGAGTGGACAGAGACACATGAGACACAGAGTGGACAGAGACACATGAGACACAGAGTGGACAGAGACACATGAGACACAGAGTGGACAGAGACACATGAGACACAGAGTGGACAGAGACACATGAGACACAGAGTGGACATAGACACATGAGACACAGAGTGGACAGAGAGACATGAGACACAGAGTGGACAGAGAGACATGAGACACAGAGTGGACAGAGACACATGAGACACAGAGTGGACAGAGACACATGAGACACAGAGTGGACAGAGAGACATGAGACACAGAGTGGACAGAGACACATGAGACACAGAGTGGACAGAGACACATGAGGGACAGAGTGGACAGAGACACATGAGACACAGAGTGGACAGAGACACATGAGACACAGAGTGGACAGAGAGACATGAAACAGAGTGGACAGAGACACATGAGGGACAGAGTGGACAGAGACACATGAGGGACAGAGTGGACAGAGACACATGAGGGACAGAGTGGACAGAGACACATGAGGGACAGAGTGGACAGAGACACATGAGAGACAGAGTGGACAGAGACACATGAGGGACAGAGTGGACAGAGACACATGAGGGACAGAGTGGACAGAGACACATATAGACACATGAGGGACAGAGTGGACAGAGACACATGAGACACAGAGTGGACAGAGACACATGAGGGACAGAGTGGACAGAGACACATGAGGGACAGAGTGGACAGAGACACATGAGGGACAGAGTGGACAGAGACACATGAGGGACAGAGTGGACAGAGACACATGAGACACAGAGTGGACAGAGACACATGAGACACAGAGTGGACAGAGACACATGAGGGACAGAGTGGACAGAGACACATGAGGGACAGAGTGGACAGAGACACGAGGGACAGAGTGGACAGAGACACATGAGGCACAGAGTGGACAGAGACACATGAGGCACAGAGTGGACAGAGACACATGAGGGACAGAGTGGACAGAGACACATGAGGGACAGAGTGGACAGAGAGACATGAGGGACAGAGTGGACAGAGACACGAGGGACAGAGTGGACAGAGACACATGAGGCACAGAGTGGACAGAGACACATGAGGCACAGAGTGGACAGAGACACATGAGGGACAGAGTGGACAGAGACAGAGTGTGTGCTCCTGCAGACTCCTCTGTCCTCTTGCTCCAGACGCTTCCTTTGAAGAGGATGTAAGAAGAGGTTGTGGTTGTGAGGGCAGACTCCTGTGTCCTCCTCCAGACTCCTATGTCGTCCTCCTCCTCAGTCCTCCTCCGCAGCGGTGATGAAGGGGACCGCTGATGGTGCCGGCAGCCACTTCAGTAATAGGGCTCCCCCGGGCTGCGGCGGGCGGCGGGCCCTTGTGTAATGTGGCTTAGCCGGCGGGCCTGGAGGCTGTAAAGAGAGTGCGGCGGTGGTGGAGGCAGCAGCGTGCGGGGTTGTGCAGTGACGGGAGCATGCAGGGAGCCGGCGCCAGGCAGCGTGATGGGTGTCGCAATATGGCGGCGCTTCCGGGGTAGGCAGGCATAATCTGCAGTTTAGCGCAGGCGCCCTTGCTCCATAGCGGCACAGTGGCCGGAAGCTCTAAACTGCAGATTATGTATAGAGATTGTGATCATGTTGTTAATTTTCTCATAACATTGAAAAATCTTTGTAAATTTGGCATATATTAGGGTCCTGAAGATTGTGACATGTTGTGCACGCAATGTCATATTTCAGGTTGGGTTTGTGTACAAATGAAACAAATGTCAGCAATGTAGTTGCTATTAATACTAACACTTCGATTTCCATACTAAACCACCATGTACTGTATAAGGCTAAGGCTAGGGTCACATTTGCGGTTTTGCTTTCAAAACCAGATCCGGATCAGCAGCCATAGGCTACAATAGAAAAACTTAATGCAATCCGGTTACCGCATCTGGTTTTGCAGCCTGCAGTAAAAATCATGCAGGCTGCATTTTTCAGAGCAGTTGAAAAACCGGATCCGATTTTTTTATAGTGGCTGCCTATGGCAACCGGATCCGGTACCGCAAGGTACATGAGTGTTCCTTGCGGTACCGGATCCGGTTTTTGGTGCCACAATGTTTTCTCATTGCAGATCTGGATCCATTACTGGATTACACTAGCGTTTTTGTCTGGATCCTGCCGATCCATACAAAAAAACGCATCTGCCGCATGTGCCACCTAATGGCCTCACTTGGGGCACACTTGTGGCAAGACCCATGCATTGTCTATGGGGCTTGCGGCAAGTGTGGTAAGTGCGGTATTGCCGCGATCCGGCACTTGCGGCAGGTGCGGCCGCGCAAAAAAACACGGCTGACAGCAGTTTTTTTTGCAGCCGCAACTACCGGATCGCGGCAATACATGCACTTGTTGCAAGCCCCATAGACAATGCATGGGGCTTGCCGCAAATGTACCGCAAGTGTACTACAAGTGTGGCCATTATGCGGCACAAGCGGCAAATGCATTTTTTTGTCCGGATCATGCCGGATCCAGACAAAAACACTGACATGAAAGGGACCTAAGGCTGGTTTTACACTAGCATATTTTTTAATCTGGGGCATGCAGGAAAAGCCCTGCAATGATAAACTGGATGCACCCACACCCAGTGCGGAAGCATCCATTTGCATATTTTTCAGGGATACGGTGGATGGTACATGTCATTTAGAATTGTGTTCTACGTATACCCTGTACATGCGCAGTTCATAGAACACGGACTGGAAATCTGGATCCACTAGGATCCGGAGTCTGGATGATTCTGTGTCACATAGACCCCCATTCAGATTTCAAACTAAGTGCCCCGGATCCAGATGGATCCGGGGCATCACGTTTTTTTTCACAGAGACCAAAACTGCAACAAGATGCAGAGTCTCCGTGAAAAATATGTGAACACCTGCATCCACACGAATCCAGGGTGAATCGTACACAACTGCAGCACCCACAAGTGTCTCAAAGTCAATGGGGCCGAAAACTGATGCGGGTGCATCCAGTTTGTGATGGATTCACACTGATGGTGAATAATGCCAGTGTGAAAAAAATCTAGAAGTATGCTGGAATTTGGCTGGTTGGTTGGTTCACAAATAAGAATGTTGCCCTTCATCATCACTTTAGAGACATACAGTGACTACATTGCACCTAGGATTTCACTGTGTTTGAGCGCTTTTGCCAGCTGCCCGCAGCTTGATGTTTTCCTTGGTGTTTTCCTTGACTGGTCTTCCTGAGATCAGTGAGTGCTTTGTTAGGCCGGCTTCACACCACGGCCAGATCCGATCCGAGGCTGTCAGGGGTGATCCCATAGTATGCTATGGGGCCAGATAGAGCCGAATGGCAGCTATCTGCCATCCGGCTTCCATCTGTCCGGGAGTATCCAGGAGGATTCGTATTTTTCTCCAGGACTCAAAAATGCTGCATGCAGTATTTTTGTGTCTGGGGGAAAAAAGCTGATCCTCCCGGATCCTCCCGGTCCGGTGTGATCCGACGCCCCTTAACATGGGGGTATATAGCGCCAGATCGCACCGGAGCCGCACCCGGGAGCCGGACACCAGGTGATGGAGCTTAGCGCCGATTGACGCTGAATTTCAGCACCGCGGAGCTGTCCCCTGCTGACAGGTCAGGACCGCGGCTCACTCGATCTTGAATTATCAGCAGCTGTGGCGCCCCGCGACGAGTGCGTCACAGGAGGGTATTGCAGCCATAAATGCAGCCGCAATATTCTCCGACCCAGCAGTCATATGGTTAACTTAGAGATCCAAACCCTGCATGCATCACTTAATATAGAGGGCCAATCCAAGGTCCTGGTGGGCGGAGTGCAAGGGTAGTGTTAGGAGTAGGAGTAGGAGAAGTACAGACTTTAGTTAGTTAGGAGTCAGGTCTAGACAAGAGAGAGACACAGACTTGAACTTGGAGCAGGAGCAGGGGCTCTGCACCCCGTGCAGCCCCTGGGCCGTCACCGGTCGGGTGTTAGCACCTGAGGCCTCAACAACCGGGATTGGGCATCACCAACCACGGGTTCCAAAAGACCCCCGTGCCCAACTCACAGCCGGTTCACTGGTACCGAAGCTGGCAGCAGTTCACCTCTGCTACGCGAACCAGAAGCGTGGAGGAGCAGCTTTACAGGAGCACCCCACCACCAGCCAACTTCCAGTCATCTAACCAGCGGTGTACCCACCAAGGGACCCAAGGCTCCCCAGAACATCCATAACGTACATCTTGGATAGGGATTGAAGCAGCCTCCCCGTACCCGACCTGGTATTCCTGGGCGACAATGGCAAATACTTAGCTAGAATGGAGGAACACTACGGATCTCTGAGGGACACCTATCACTGCTGAGTCCGCCCGGTCTACTACCCGTTAACTGTATACCATATACTGCCTGCTGGTTACAGTAAAGACCCGTTACAGAGACTTACAGTGTCCGTGCTTCCTTATGATTGCATCTGTCCGCACACAAGGTAACCGCAGCTGCCGCACAACATCTTAAGCAGCTCCAACCTCCGGGGATCACCGCTCAGCCTGTGGGGAGCGTTCCATCTTGCTGCTATCCATCCCCCGGAGGTTCCGCAGCGTCGGTAGGACTTACCGAACTACTCATAGGTGGCGTCATGAATAAATTAACCCCTTTAATCTGTTCCTACAAGACGTCTTCAACTTTTGATCTGCACTCAACTGGGCCTCAATACCGGCAGGCGCGGCCCACCCGTGACAAGGAGGAAGGAGCTACAGCCTGTCTAAACCGGAGTCCACAGGCCTGCGGTGAGTCAGAAAATGGCATCACGAACAGGATACGAGCAGGCCCGTTCCCTAACGGGGATAATGTGCTTAAAAATAACTTTAATGTCTACCATTTGGACTTTGTTCGTCCCTAAAAGAACTTTCCTGCCTTTTCACCGTGGGCCAAGATGGCGTTCCCGCCATAAGGATCCGCCACGTGCAAGCCCAGGGGTGAGCCACCGCCCCTCTTCGTGGGAGGGCTAAAGGCAAAGGCGCCAAAACTCTTTGTCCGCCCTGATTGCTCGAATCGACCATGGGGGCGGACCCCAAAGACTTTTCCCACGATTGGACTACAAAAGCCAAAAGGAAATGGGAGTGTCAGACAGACCGTTATTCACCAGCTCTTCACCAGTACAGCTACCAGGTAGAGACGGGTGTGGTTCCTCCAAGAAATATGGCCAGCTTAAGACTGAGAGACCTGATGCAAGAAGTGGAAGCCGAGGCCAGAGCAGCAATAGGCCATCCGGGTCCGGGTCCCGTCCTCCATATTGACGGCAGCCCCGACTTCTGGCAAGAAGCTCTACAAGACCTCCGGGTACGGCTCCTAGAAACCGTAGAATGGACAATCCGCAGTTGGAGCGCGAGCTTGGGCAGCAGACTACATCGTGCGATGCAGCAGAGCCGCTCGGGTGCAACCACTCCAGGTCCGGACGACATCTCAAGTTTCAGCACCGCCTCGCCCACGCCGACCACTTGTCCAGCCTCGTCTCCAGAACCAATAGACTGTGTCATTCCGGTCGAGACCACCGCTTATCCTGCTCCAAAGCCTGGAACAGCGACCGTGTTTGAGCCGGAGCTTGCAACTCGCTCCAAGGAAGAACCGAATACTTACCTGGTTCCCACTGCGGAACACGCGACTAGTTTCACCACTGCCGAGACTGTCGCCTGTTTCTCCCCTGATCCGGAGGTCTCCTCTGCAATTGCCGAGGCCTACCTGGTGACTGGGATTGAAACACCACTTCCCGCTGCTACAGAAGAAGAGGCAGGCAGCCTGGAAGCCCTGCAGGACGACCTCGAGGAGAACTTTGCAGCACAGCCACCCATCGACCCAGAGGATTCCATTCCAACATCTCCGTCAGCCGAGCAGCCTGATGTGGTCATCGAGGGAGAGATCAAGGATGATGACGACGAGACCTACAGCCCAGCTGAGGACCTCTACACCAGGTTCGCCTGGGGAGACACCAAGAATCCTTCTGCCGGGCGATCTGCTCGGGTACGCTGGTCGGGTGCCGCCGCAGCAACATCTTCTCCGGTTCCGTTCAACCGGGCTCCGCTCCAGACTGCCCACCAGAGTCAAGCCGTTCAACAACCAGCACGCCGTAGTGACTTTATCCACACGCTGCACCACTCCGACGAAGAGGTACGTCACATCCGAAGGGAGGAGTGGCACGCTCGGCTGCGCGCCAATATGCAGGCCCGCGCTGAAGCCCGCCGCCAACCTCCATTGCCTGATGAGTTCCGTAAAACCGGACGGGTGAGCACCTTTAACTTATCCACCGGGTGGGGATTCGTAAGGGAGGAGGGTGTGAGTACTGAAGTGTTTGTGGGGCGCCGTGATGTGGAATCGCACCTACCGCGAGGGCATCCTAACCGAGACTTATATAGAGGGGACATTGTAACCTATGAGCGATATGTATGCTGTGACGGGTGGTTCGCTATACGAGTCCGGAACCCTGCCCTCTACAAGTGACTTTATTGTTTGAACTTTCTGCCCAAAGACTTCTTTCTGTTTACAAAATAACACCGCGACTTGGCGACTACAGCCTGGACTTTTACCTAAGGACAGCCGACCGCCCGCCGGGTCCGCGCAATGTGTTAACCTCTTCATTTTACTTGCCTCACTTTTTATGCAAAATAAAGACCTGTCATTAATAAAAGTGTTTATTACCTGTTATAAAATATAAAAACCTCTGTAATGTGGGTAGTATGACGCTTGGGGACAAGCGAATTTAACCAAGGGGGAGTGTGGCGCCCCGCAACGAGTGCGTCACAGGAGGGTATTGCAGCCATAAATGCAGCCGCAATATTCTCCGACCCAGCAGTCATATGGTTAACTTAGAGATCCAAACCCTGCATGCATCACTTAATATAGAGGGCCAATCCAAGGTCCTGGTGAGTGGAGTGCAAGGGTAGTGTTAGGAGTAGGAGAAGTACAGACTTTAGTTAGTTAGGAGTCGGGTCTAGACAAGAGAGAGACACAGACTTGAACTTGGAGCAGGAGCAGGGGCTCTGCACCCCGTGCAGCCCCTGGGCCGTCACCGGTCGGGTGTTAGCACCTGAGGCCTCAACAACCGGGATCGGGCATCACCAACCACGGGTTCCAAAAGACCCCCATGCCCAACTCACAGCCGGTTCACTGGTACCGTAGCTGGCAGCAGTTCACCTCTGCTACGCGAACCAGAAGAGTGGAGGAGCAGCTTTACAGGAGCACCCCACCACCAGCCAACTTCCAGTCGTCTAACCAGCGGTGTACCCACCGAGGGACCCAAGGCTCCCCAGAACATCCATAACGTACATCTTGGATAGGGATTGAAGCAGCCTCCCCGTACCCGACCTGATATTCCTGGGCGACAATGGCAAATACTTAGCTAGAATGGAGGAACACTACGGATCTCTGAGGGACACCTATCACTGCTGAGTCCGCCCGGTCTACTACCGTTAACTGTATACCATGTACTGCCTGCTGGTTACAGTAAAGACCCGTTACAGAGACTTACAGTGTCCGTGCTTCCTTATGATTGCATCCGTCCGCACACAAGGTAACCGCAGCTGCCGCACAACATCTTAAGCAGCTCCAACCTCCGGGGATCACCGCTCAGCCTGTGGGGAGCGTTCCATCTTGCTGCTATCCATCCCCCGGAGGTTCCGCAGCGTCGGTAGGACTTACCGAACCACTCATAGGTGGCGTCATGAATAAATTAACCCCTTTAATCTGTTCCTACAAGACGTCTTCAACTTTTGATCTGCACTCAACCGGGCCTCACTACCGGCAGGCGCGGCCCACCCGTGACAAGGAGGAAGGAGCTACAGCCTGTCTAAACCGGAGTCCACGGGCCTGCGGTGAGTCACAGCTGTGGCTGCAAATGAACCATACGGCTGCACACCGAACCGGAGTGCATAATTGGCCCTCCGGTTCTGTGTCCAGATACGGTCCAGGGCTGTCAGGCTCACCCCTGACAGTCCCGGATCAGATATGGCTGTGGTGTGAAGCCGGCATTAAATTGCTAATCAATCATAGTCAGAATAAATATTTACATCAGGTTATCTTATAAGTGATGTTTACCCTGAAGGTGTTCTGTTTCTTTCCTTTTCCACCAGTTCCAGCCATTCATAATTGCTTTGACCGACCAAGAAATTTCTTTGTAGAGTTTGCCACACAGATGTCCATTCCCCTGAAAATCACATTGTCACATACACGTGGTCAAAATTGTTGGTACCCCTCGTTTAATGAAAGGAAAACCCACAATGGTCACAGAAATAACTTGAATGTGACAAAAGTAAAAATAAATAAAAATCTATGAAAATGAACAAATGAAAGTCAGATGTTGCTATTTAACCTTGCTTCCACAAAATAAAAAAAAAATGTAATCTTGTGAAATAGGCCTGGAAAGAAATGATATACGATAAACAAAGGAGACACAAGAGGCGCAGATTGTGCCTTATCACAAGAGACACAATTCACAATGCACAATGGTCGCAATGAGTCTCACTCACCTTTTCAGGTTGTGAAACCCACAACCAGCTTGAGCGCTTTAGATGGCAGCTGCTGCAGAACCTCCACCGCCTCGCAACCGCGAGAAAAAACAGAAGTTCGAACAGAAATGGTATCAACGATCCGCGCTCCTGCTTCAAACAATGTATTCAAAAAGCATTGCTTTCTCCATCTCCTTCTTTATTCCTCCACACACCAACGCATTTCGGTGCTACCCTCGCACCTTTCTCAGGGTACATTCTACATGAACGAAACACACCGAAACACATTGGTTGTGTGGAGGAATAAAGAAGGAGATGGAGAAAGCAATGCTTTTTGAGTACATTGTTTGAAGTAGCAGCGCGGACCGTTGACACCATTTCTGTTTGAACTTCTGGAAAGAAATGATGGTACTCCTGAAAATAATGTGACAAAAGGGACATGTGAAATCAAGGTGTGACCACTAATTAGCATCACAGGTGTCTATGTGGCACCCCAGGGTCAATTGCCACGGTGTCATTATCGCCCCCGGGTGGTAGTGTCACGCTTGAGAGCAACAGAGTGGTATCCATACCAGACTGTAACAGCACACAACACCTTTCTGCCTCCAGGCCAGAAGGGGGAGACCTAAACCCGGCTTCAGAGTGAACTCCCCTATAAATTCTGGTCTGGAACAGAGCTAGTCAGTTCAGTTCCTAGGAGGATTGAGGAAGACATCCTGGTGGACTGGTAGCTACACTAAGCTCGTCCCAGGGTAGTCCCCTATACAGCTGCCCCCAGGGTCACAGAGCTGAGTCTCGATCCCTGTGACTCCCCGGAACCTGTATGATAGCCTGATTCTGAGTATCTCATACATTGGGGCGGGTCAGTCTTTCTGGCATTACAAACAGGATCCCATAGCCCGGTATTACCGGGTGCTGTGTGCCATGAACTGGGTAAATACATGTTTCTGACTGTCACCATTATTAACGGGCGAGGCGTGTGGGTGTGTCATCATGGGCAGTGACCTCCCAAGAGCGCAAAGCGAGGCCCAACCTGCGCTCTGACCACATCTGGTGGGGGCCAGAATTCCTGTCCCACCGGCGGAACTGAAGTTGTACATCCCTATGAAAGTGAAAGACCGGAAAGGTTGAGATTCATTAAGGGGGAGGAAAATGTCAGAGCCGAGAAAAGAGGAGCCCGCACGGGGGTGGTCGCAGCCAGTCCCACAGTACTAAATGCAGCCCCAGTAGTGGATGGAGCACCCGACCGCCGCGGCAGTGCAAGCCGTGTCACCGGTAATGCCGCTCCTAATGCCGTACACGACAGGGGCAATGTGGTTGCCGCAATACTCAGGGAAACCAAACACCCTGACAGACTTCAGGGAGAGGTTGGACAGTTACTATAGAGTGTACCCCCTGACGGAAGGCCAGCAAGTCAGTATACTAATGGGACAATTGACTGGTACAGCACAGCGGGAGGTGAAGTCCTGGCCGGACACTGGTAAAGACACTGTTGAACATGTAATCGCCTGGCTGAAGGTTACTTTTGATATTAGTACCGCTGCGCAAGTGAAGATGAGATTCTTTGGGTGTAGGCAAAAGCCGCAGGAGAGCACACGGGACTTTGCATTAAATCTACAGGCAGCGCTCAGGGCATTGAAACAGACAGGCCCTACTCTGGTGCAAGAAGAAAATAAATTGCTTATTGATCAGTTTATTGATGGACTCCTATTCCCTGCTCATAGAGCACAACTGTAAATGATGGCTATACAAAACCCTGATCTGGACTTTGTGCAGCTTAAGGACATCTGTATATTGCAGGAGAAAGCACCTCGTGGTACAGAACCTGCACAATGCCTGGCTATAACGTATCAACAGCCGGGGATGCAAGATTTGCAGGCTACAGCAGGAGGTAATACACAGACTCCGGGGTCTATCACCAATGAGGCTCCAAACCTAAAGCTCGAAGCCTTGACTAAGAGCGTTGCTGAAATGGCCAAGGCGATGCAAAAGCTGCAAGGATCCAAGCCAGTGGAGAAGATCGAGTTGGCTTCCAGCAGAGATGACGTCCTGTGGATGTGACAAAGAAGATACCCAGCGACCGAAGGACGACCCAGCGATTGCTATAACCTTGACGGACAGCCAATCTGTCGCCACTGTTAAAAGCCACTTTGCCAGGCAATGTACTTTAAACGAGAATGCCCTGGGGCCACCCTCATGCATAAGACCCCCAGGCCCACGAAACTGGTGTGACAGGTATGAGGGAGGACCCCGATCCTGCCTGTCGTGCTGGATGGTATCCCCATTAACGCTTTGCTGGACACTGGTTCACAGGTGACATCAATACCATATATTTTTTACAAACAATACTGGGCAGATTCAGACATTTTACGCGGCCCAGATGATGACTTTAATATAGTGGCTAGTACCGGTAAACCTGTGACATTAAGGTGGGGTGGGTGGAGTTAAAAGACCAAGGGTTGGTTATTGTTGATGTTGACCGGCATAAACGTAATCCAATGATCATTTTGGGCACTAATGTAATAGAAAATTGTCTTGCCGAAATTATTGTTGTGTTACAGGAGATTTCCGAAACTGCCAACCGTGAACAGCAACGAGTCCTGCAGAAGGAAATAAAAGCATTGATGCTGAAACAGCATGTGGAGTTGTCCGGAGGTGAAATTGGCAGCGCAAGAGTAAGTGACCCGGGACCAATTGCAATATCCCCGAAAACTGAAATGTTGGTCTGGTGTAGGGAAGCAACAGGCCTTAAAGGGTGAGATTACCAAGCCCTGGTAGAACCCGTGTACTTAGACAGTAGGCCCACTCTCCTGACAGCCAGAGGGGTAGTTGAGGTACACAGGGGGAGGGTACCGATACGCATTTTAAATTGTTGGGAAGCAGAAGTCACCCTGCCAATGTATGCTACCATTGGTAAATTGTATATTGTCGATAACAAGTCTATTCAGGCAGTGGAACCCTTGAACCCATCTGAATCGGCGGAGTGCAATGGCTCTGAGGGAAAGCTGGAGGATTTGTGCCAGAAGTTACATGTAGGTACCGATTCTACACCCTCCCATCAAAAGCATGGAGTACGTCGGGTAGTGAAATAATATGAACATGTCTTTAGCAAACATCCGTTAGACTTTGGGCAGATAAAAGACATGCTGAAGGAGTTGAAGGAAGCAGGGGGTGATAAAAGATAGTTGTAGCCCCTGGGCAGCTCCTCTAGTCTTAGTTAAGAAGAAAGATGGTACTATGAGGATGTGCATGGATTATAGACAGATCATTCACATTACACACAAGGATGCATACCCACTAAATAGAATTAAGGAATCACTAGCTGCACTAAAATCTGCTAACTACTTTTACACCTTAGATCTTACTAGTGGGTATTGGCAAATTCCTGTGGCAGAGGTAGACCGAGAGAAAACAGCGTTTACCACGCTGATGTGCCTCTGTGAATTCAACTGTATGTCATTCAGGCTCTTTAACGCACCGGGAACATTCCAGAAGCTGATGGAGTGCTGCCTGGGGCACAAGAATTTTGAAACCGTCTTATTGTATCTGGATGACGTCATAGTATACTCGAAGACATATGAAGAGCATCTGGAGCACTTGGCAGAAGTGTTTGAAGCCTTGTCCAGCTATGGCATGAAAGTAAAGCCATCCAAGTGTCACCTGCTGAAATCAAAGGTACAGTACCTCGGTCATGTAGTGAGCTCTGAAGGTGTAGTACCTGACCCTGAGAAAGTAACAGTCATTAGGGACTGGTCAAGATCCACCAGTGTCAAAGAGGTGAGGCAGTTCCTGGGGCTGGTAGGATACTACAGAAGATTCATGAAGGGGTTTACGAAGATGACGGCACCTTTACAAGACCTCCTGGTAGGGCAATCCAAGAAAACTAAGAGCCCAAGTCCTCCATTTGAATGGGGCAGTCAGACGGAAGAATCCTTCAAGAAGTTGAAGTGGGCTTTGATGGGGAAAGAGATCTTAGCATACCCTGATTACAGCCAGCCATTCATCTTGTACACTGATGCCAGTAATGTGGTATTGGGAGCCGTGTTGTCTCAAATGCAAGAAGGTAAAGAAAGAGTAATAGCTAGGGATGAGCGACTATACTCGTTACTATTCGGTATTCGCCGAATAGTAGCGGTATTCGGGCTACTCACTACTCTCCGAGTACTTGTGTGTACTTGGGAGTAGCGAGTAGTCCTAATACTTTCGCAGTGTGTCTATGGATACACTGCAAAAGTAGCCTAAAAGTGAAAAAAAGATGTTAAAAAACAATAAACTTACATACTCACCTGTCCTGCACCGGGACCGGAAAACCTAACCTCCGCTCGCTGGACAAGGACCTTTCACTACCAGCCAATCAGATGGCCGGTAGCCTTATTGGCCAATTTGCAAGGTCCTAGATGTACTATCAGGACCTTGCAAACTGGCCAATCAGGTGGCCGCTAGCGATGACATAGTTGTGACATGGCGCCATCTGATTGGCCAGATCGCTACCGGCTATCTGATTGGCTGGTAGTGAAAGGTCCTTGTCCAGCGAGCGGAGGTGAGGTTTTCCGGTCCGGTGCAGGCGTCGGACAGGTGAGTATGTAAGTTTATTGTTTTTTAACATATTTTATTCACTTTTTTTCTATAGATACACTGCGAAAGTATTCGTACTCGCTATACTCGCAATGAGTAGCGAGTACCGGTACCTACTCGTTGCGAGTATAGCGAGCACGATTATTAAAGGTACTCGCTCATCCCTAGTAATAGCCTTTGCAAGCAGGAAGCTCTGTCCTACAAAGAGAAACCCAGAGAATTATAGCTCATTCAAGTTAGAATTCCTGGTCGTAGTCTGGGCCATCACAGAACGCTTCAAACACTACCTGCCTGGCGCGAAGTTTACCATCTTTACGGATAACAACCCGCTTACTCTCTTGGACTCTGTGAAACTAGGTGCACTGGAGCAGTACTGGTTGGGCCGGCTGTCCATCTACAACTTTACCATCAAGTACAGGGCAGGCCGCAAGAATGCCAACGCTGATGCCTTGACCAGGATGTCTCACTTGCAGGACGTGGAAGAGGAATCAGAGGAGCTGGAAGAAATAGAGCTACTAGCCTTTCACCACCCTCATGTGACACAATACAAGAGCTCTGTGTACAATAAACGTCAAAAAGAAACATTGAACCCATTAGCTCACCATGGATGGGCTGAAACGCAAAACAGTGATCCAGCTGTACATCTAACCAAGGAGCTAATGACGCAGGAGGGTTCATATCCTAGTCCAGATGCCCCACCTGAAGTTCAATAGCTGTGGAAAGAGCGGAGTAAGTTATTCCTATACGAAGGTAAATTGTGCAGAAGGCATACTAACCCTAAAACCCACGAACTTGTCTGGCAAATTGTCGTGGCAAAAAGAGATGTCAAGATGATCTTAGAAGCCTACCATAATGGCGCAGGGCATTTTGGTTGGAAGAAATTACAGGTTCTGCTGAGAGAGAGATTCTACTGGGTTGGCATGAGAAAATCCATTGAGAATTGGGGCAGCAACTGTGGCCCATGCAACCTAAGGAGAAAAGACGAAGATAGTCAGAGAGCCCCATTCCAGCCCATTGTGACAAAACAACCACTTGAGTTTGTAGCCTTGGATCCTGTCAAGTTAACCCCTTACCATAGTGTACCACTATTCCCGCTTCTTAGTGGTAGTGCCCGTGAAAGATCTGACAGCGAGAACAGCAGCTAAAGCCTACTTCTGCAGACCTCATGGCTATCCCGAGCAGGTCCTCACAGATCAAGGACCAGCATTTGAAGCAGAGGTGTTTCAAGAGTTTTATAATCTCTACGGGTGTAAGAAAATCAGGACAACCCCGTACCATCCGAAAACAAATCGCTTGTGTGCGAAAATGAATCAGATAGTGATGGATTTACTGAAGACCTTGCCAGCGGAAGAAAGGAACATGTGGCCAGAGAAGCTACCAGACTTAGTGGACTATTATAATCATGTCCCGGTGAGTTCCACCAATGAGAACCTGATGAGAACGAGATCTGGTAAGCTGCCTATTGATTTGGATATGGGTATTGTGAAGCCAGTTGTTGATGCAACAGAAACCAATTGGGATACCACTCGTAAACAGAAGTATTGTCAAGTACAAGACTGTGTGGAAAAGAGCTTGTCACAAGAAAGAGAAAGACAAGAGAGAGTGTATAACCAACATGCTCCTGCAACCCCTTTACAACCAGGTGAGCATGTTCTCAAGAGAAAGAGACGCACCAACAAACTGGATGACCAGTGTGAAGCAGAGCCATTCACTGTGTTGCCATCCAACTTTGATCATACCAAAGTTTGCTTAGTGAGTAAGGATGAAGGAAGAACATTGGCAGCAGTGTCCAGAGACCATCTCAAAACATGTCCTGCAACACTGAAATCCCAAGAGAGGATTCCAGAAGTACCAGCAGTTTCCGTACCAGTGAAACCCCAAGAAGAAGAAGTGTTCCATATGGTTCTAAGAGACTTTCCCAAGACCTGGACCCAGTATAATGGAGCATTCATAGTTCCTATGTTACCCTTTCATCAACCAGTGGTTCCTGAACCAGCCAAACGTGAAGAACCGCCAGCTGAGGCATCAGAAGAAGCCCCACAAGTGGAAGCATCAGAAGTAGTACCTGCAGAAGAACAGGAAAAGCAACACCCTGCTACCAGAGAGCTTGTCAGTCTCATGGTAAGACTAAGAAGACACTCTAGTGCTACATAGACCTTCACGTAGCATAGTGGATAGTGCACGCACAACACCAGTATGAGACACTAGAAACCAGCACAGATCATCAGAAATACCTATACTGCGTAGATCAAACCATATTAGGTCAGATTCCAGCCCGTTATAGGGATTAAAGTGTAGTATGGCATAAAATGTAAATATGTTTCTTGTATATGGAAAGTAAATACGTAACCTTGCAAGCACCAAGCGTATTAACCTACAGAGACTTTACTATATGAACTCTTAAATATTCTTGAACTTTTATTAACTATGGACCATAATACCACTGGACTGGTTGTGGTAAAAACTTTAAATACTTTAAGCCAATGGTGGAAGGACTAATCACCAGAGTGACTGTTTTTTACTTTTGATTTTTTTCTTGGTTTTTGTAATTTTTACTTTTAAGACACTGTTCAACATTAATTGTAATTTAACCTTGCATTGTTTATGTTTCTTTTACCAAAAGATTATCACAGTCCCGGAGTACTGTATTTCACTAAAGGGGAATGTGGCACCCCAGGGTCCCATTGCCACAGTGTCATTATCGCCCCCGGGTGGTAGTGTCACGCTTGAGAGCAACAGAAGGGTATCCACACCAGACTGTGACTGCACACAACACCTTTATGCCTCCAGGCCAGAAGGGGGAGACCTAAACCCGGCTTCAGGGTGAGCTCCCCTATAAATTCTGGTCTAGGGCAGAGCTAGTCAGTACAGTTCCTAGTAGGACTGAGGAAGACATCCTGGTGGACTGGTAGCTACACTAAGCTCGTCCCAGGGTAGCTAACTCAGTGGGAGAAGACGAGACAGAAGCCTGAGGAAGTGCAGGAACACCTGGGGAGTGGAGCGGTATCGTGCTCACTCCAAAGGAACGGTGCAAAGTACGGACACCGGAATCCAAGGCTGTGCAGGGCCTAACGTCCCGGCAGGCAATATCGGAAGGTGGGGAATTCCAAGTTCCCCAGCCACACTGTGCCCGGAGGCAAAGCAGCGTATAGAGCCCAGGGACAGCCGCCCGAACCGAGGGGCTAATAAAGGACTCGAGTTGCCTGCCATACCGGCACCTATCAGGAGAGAGAGGGCCAGCAGCTTAGCTAAAGCAGCAGCAGGAACCTACACACAAATCGCAGCAAGGAGGCCTCAGAACCGGTCGGGTGAGGAGTATCCCGAGTTCTTCTCAGGTGCAAGGACCCAACTTAACATCAACCGGAATTACATTCGCACCAGTAAAAGGACTGAGGAACCACAAAATCGTAAGTCTGTCTGTTGGTTTGCGCCCGCCATCCTGAACCCTACACTTTTACTACATCCACTGCCCCTGGGATCTGTTCCGACCATGGGGAGATGCTCCATCCCAGCTGTCCATCCATCATCCCCGGAGGATCTGCAGCAGCGGTGGCCTCCTAAAGCCACATCCCATGGATGTCATCACGGATAACTCCGTTTACCATTACCCCTTTTCCTACCAAGTCAGAATCCTCCTTTACAGCAGCCCCCAGACCACGGAGTTGAGTCTCAACCCCTGTGACTCTATGATAGCCTGGTTCGGAATATACCCTGGGGCCGGTCATCTACAATTTTGTAATCAGTCAGTTTGCCTATATATAGGGCTACAGATACTCACTGTTCTGTTTGGTGACATGGTGTGTACCACACTCAACATGGGCCAGAGGAAACGAAGGAAAGAGTTGTCTCAGGAGATTAGAAAGCAAATTATAGACAAGCATGTTAAAGGTAAAGGTTGTAAGATCAAAGTACAGCTTTCTAAGTACAATACTTTGAATTAGACTTGAATTGAACTGGAATGGACTGGAAGGTAATGGAATAGAAAGCCACTACCATGTTTCTGTTTCTGTTCAATTTCACCCCCATACTACTCCATTTCTTACTAACTCCTCTAATCCCTCCATCTACTAAGGAGCTAGTCACCTCTCCCTCCATTATCTCCAGCCATCTCACCTCCTCCTCAGAACTGTTCCTCCACATACAATCCTTTTTCTCCAGACAACCACGGCCACATTATGTCCTATCCTGCTCCCACCTTCGCTCTGTCTGCTGCTCCTCATTGCTGGCGACGTATCCCCAAATCCTGGCCCTCCTCAACACATCCCCACACTTATTTCCAACACCCTGTCATGATCCTCTACAAGTTTTGCAACCCTGATAACCTCATACCCATTCAGCCAGCCCCCGCTCCCCCATTCTACCTATCTGGAGCACTATGGAATGCACGCTCTGTCTGCAGCAAACTGTTTATCACTAACAAACTCTCCTTCCTCGGCATCACTGAAACATGGCTCACCCCCTCTGACACTGTCTCTCCTGCTGCACTTTCTTATGGTGGATTCCATCTCTCACAAACCTCGGCCCAGCAACAAATATGGTGGAGGAGGTGTCTTGCTCCTGTCTGACAACTGCTCCCTTACCCCAATTCCACTACCTTCTTCCAATACTCTTCCCTCGTTTGAGGTGCATTCTGTCCGCATCTACTTCCCCTCCAACCTCCAGCTGGCTGTAATCTACCGTCTTCCAGAGCTAGCCATCTCCACCTTTCTCAATCACTTCACCACCTGGCTACTTAGTTTCCTTTCTGCTGACATCCCCACTATCATCATAAGTGACTTCAACATCCCCATTGACTCTTCCACCTCAGTTGCCTTTAAACTTTTATCCCTGAATGCCTCCTTTGGCTTTACTCAATGGTGCTCTGCAGCCACTCACAAAGATGGCCACATGCTGGACCTTATCTTCACCCACCTCTGTTCCCTTACTAACCTGTCTAACTCACCCTTCCCCTGGTGTGAACACAACCTACTGGCTTTTTCTTCACGCTCCTCCCCTTATGCGCATCAGCCACTTCACAAGCTCAATCATCCTCGCAGAAATCTCAAAAACCTTATTTACACTCATTCTCTGAGTCCCTTCTCCCTCTTACAGACATAGCTTACTTACATGGCACAGATGCTGCTGCCACTTTATATAACACTACAATAACAGTAGCGCTCGATTTGGACGCCCCCTTCGCACATAGCAAAACTCCCACAATTAACATGAAACCCTGTCAGTCCAGCCTGACTAAAGAACTGAGACAGACTTCCAAGGTAGATGAGATGGAAGAGATACCATTCTGCTGAGCACTTTGCCGCATACAAGCCGTTCCTCACCAACTTCAAATCCATACTCGCTGCAGAAAAACAAACTTACTTCTCATCCCTCATATCCTCCCTGTCTTGCAACCCTAAACAGCTTTTCAACAATTTCAGTTCTCTACTCCATCCCCCAGCACCTCCTCCCTCTCCTCTCATTTATTTGCCTCTTTCTTTAAGCAGAAGATTGATAACATCAGAGAAAGCTTTGGCCCGCAGTGCCCTATGACCCTCAGCCCTGTTCTTCCAAAGATAGCTTCTCCACCCTGACAGAAGATCAGCTCTCATCCCTTCTGTCAAGATTACATCTCATCACTTGCACGCTCGACCCTCTCCCTTCCCACCTCATACCCAACCTCGCCACAGTTTTCATCCCAGCCCTAACATATCTCCTCAACCTTTCACTTAAGGCCACGTTACACACCCAGATGTCTGTTCAGATATTGGTCACAGATCTCTGATTGCAGTGAAATCATGGACACATTGTTAAATTTGTACACAGCTACAAAATGGAACAACGCGTCCATGATTTCACTGCAAACAGAGATCTGTGACCAATATCTGAACAGATATCTGTGTGTGTAATGTGGCCTTTACAAATGTCATAGATGTACTTCAGACCATTATCTCACATGGTGCCTTTCTTTAACTAACTTAAGGCTGCTTTCACATTGCGTATTTTTCCTGTCCGGGGGATCCTACTTTTTGCACGACCACACGGACAGGAAAGGATAGCATTGGAGGTGACCTTCAGATGCCATTTCTGTGTCCGGGTCCATGATTTTCACTTACTCCGACACAGAAAGGGCACTTTCACTTCCGCAATGTATATACATATATACAGTCATATGAAAAAGTTTGGGCACCCCTCTTAATCTTACTCTTTTTTTTTTTTTTTTTTACCGTAATTGTTTTTTTGCAACAGCTATTTCAGTGTGATATATGTAATAACTGATGGACACAGTAATATTTCAGGATTGAAATGAGGTTTAGTGTACTAACCGAAAATGTGAAATATGCATTATTTCCAAAAATTGACAGGTGCAAAAGTATGGGCACCTCAACAGAAAAGTGACATTAATATTTAGTAGATCCACCTTTTGCAAAAATAACAGCCTCTAGTCGCTTCCTGTAGCTGTTATTGAGTTCCTGGATCCTGGATGAAGGTATTTTTGACCATTCCTCTTTACAAAACAATTCCAGCTTAGTTAAGTTTGATGGTCGCCGAGCATGGACAGCCCGCTTCAAAACATCCCACAGATATTCAATGATATTCAGGTCTGGGGACTGGGATGGCCATTCCAGAACATTGTAATTGTTCCTCTGCATGAATGCCTGAGTAGATTTGGAGCGGTGTTTTGGATCATTGTCTTGCTGAAAGATCCATCCCCGGCGTAACTTCAACTTTGACACTGATTCTTGAACATTATTCTTAAGAATCTGCTGATACTGAGTGAAATCCACGCGACCCTCAACTTTAACAAGATTCCTGGTGCCGTCATTGGCCAGACAGCCCTAAAGCATGATGGACCCTCCCCCAAATTTGACAGTGGGTAGCAAATGTTTTTCTTGGAATGCTGTGTTTTTGTGGCACCATGCATAACGCCTTGTTGTATGACCAAGCAACTCAATATTTGTTTCATCAGTCCACAGGACCTTCTTCCAAAATGAAACTGGCTTGTCCAAATGTGCTTTTGCATACCTCAGGTGACTCTGTTTGTGGTGTGCATGCAGAAACGGCTTCTTTCGCATCACTCTCCCATACAACTTCTCCTTGTGCAGTGTGCGCTGTATTGTTGACCAATGCACAGTGACACCATCTCCAGCAAGATGATGCTGAAGGTCATTGGAGGTGGTCTGTGGATTGTTCTTGACTGTTCTTACCATTCTTCTTCTCTGCCTTTCTGATATTTTTGTTGGCCTGCCACTTCTGGCCTTTACAAGAACTGTCCCTGTGGTCTTCCATTTCCTTACTATGTTCCTTACAGTGGAAACTGACAGGTTAAATCTCTGAGACAACTTTTTGTATCCTTCCCCTGAACAACTGTGTTGAACAATCTTTTTTTTTCAGATCATTTGAGAGCTGTTTTGAGGAGCCCATGATGCCACTCCTCAGAGAAGAAGCAATTAGGAAAACAACTTGCAAGTGGACACCTGAAATAGCTTTTCACATGATTGGATACACCAGCCAATGAAGTACAAAACTCAATGAGGTTACCAAACTAATTTAATGCTTCAGTAAGTCAGTAAAAAGTAGTTAGGAGTATTCAAATCATGAAAATCAGAAGGGTGCCCACACTTTGGCACCTGTCAAATTTTGAAATAATGCATATTTCACATTTTTGGTTAGTACAATAAACCTCATTTCAAACCTAAAATGTTACTGTGTCCGTCAGTTATTACATATATCACACTGAAATAGCTGTTGCAAAAAAACAATTTTAAACAAAAAAAAAAGAGTAAGATTATGAGGGGTGCCCAAACTTTTTCATATGACTGTATATATATACGTTGCAGAAGTGAAATTAAATGAAGCAAGTGTTAAAAATACAAAAAAAAATCTCCTCACCTCTCCAGATGCCTCCATCTAGCTCCAGACAGCTTAAGGACCTGGCGGGGAGGAGCAACCCGATCAGCTGATCGGTCACATGACTGGCATCAGCTGAGCTGTTTAAACCCCCGCCCGCACTAAAACCGATCGGCGTGCGGGTCACGTGACCACATCAACTGAGCGGATTAAATCTCCCACCCGCCAATCAGTTTTGGCTGGCGGGAGATTTAAACCGCTCAGCTGATGCCGATCATGTGACCGATCAGCTGATCGGGTTGCTCAGCTCCGCCAGGTCCTTGTCAGGAGCTAGATGGATATGCATGGCGGAGAGAAGACATGGCACATTGAGGGAGCAACACACACGAGTAGTAGAATAGTGAGAATTATAACTTTATTAGTGCAATAAACCAAACAAGATTAAAAACATTTAAAACCATAGGGTGCCACTGCAGAACACACCGCTGAACATATGTACAGAATACAATGCTGACAAAATATGAGCATGATATGACACAATATCGCTGATCACAACAGGTTAGACAAAATACAAGATTGAGTTGTAGGGAGAGACCCGAGGGTGGGGGATGAGAGCAGCTACGAGAAGTACTAGTGCTCCTTCACCACAATATTTCACATAAATACGCTTGTTAGCCCAATATAAGGTGGAAAGTGTTATGGGTAACCACATCTATGTCAAGGGACCTATTATGAAGCACAAATCATAGGGCCACAGAATGATTGGTAGTGCTGGGTGTGTTAAATATGATTCAATACTGGCCTCAGCAGCTGGAATAAACAATGTTTATAAGTGAGACAGATACCAATATCTCACGCAAGTGAAGTCTGCAGAGGCACAGACAATTAAAGAGAAAATTTCACATATTATAAGTTTACCCAAGATTCCGCAAATCATCCAATGAGTAATGCTATGAGTCGTTTAGTAGTCCCAAACACAGTGGTCCCTAGGAGTGGTCACATATGGATGATAACAAAGGTCTTAACCATCAGCTAACTAACCGTATAATTGATACAAGGACCACCCATATATATTGAGTACTCCCTATTGTTTACATATGGTCAAAACAGTGTAGGTCACCGTGTCCACTGACAGTGGAAAATAAAGTGCATATTACCAGTCCGTAAATTGTCCGAAGTGTCAGTCCGAGGTATGTAGCGAGGTGACTGCAGGGCACCCAAGCCCCACGCGTATCGTGAGGAAGCAGCGCCCTGGCAGCGATACGCGTGGGGCCTGGGTGCCCTGCAGTCAGAGCAGTCTCCGATTCAAATCAGATTCTGGGTACAGCAAAAAAAACGACAGAATCGGATCTGACACAAATTAGATGGCAATAAGGCCAAATCTGATTAGATCCATTGCCCATAGGGATACATGGCGACCAAATCGGATCGTGGCTGTCCGTTTTACAACGGACAGCCCCGGATTGAAGAAAAACACGATGTGAAAGCCCCCTAACAGGAAAACTCCCACTCTTCATGACACTAGTACTTCCCCCAATGGGCTGGTACTAGCATTAACTGTTTCTATTTCTAAAAAATCCATCTACATAACATTCCCCTCTTGTCTACCTTTATTAAAATCTATTTCTTAGTCTAAAACTTATCTAAATATGGCACTCTACTTGTACATTACTCACATTTCCTTAACACAACTTACATGATAAAAAATACAGTACATTTTACATAGACATTGACATTAGCCCAAAGTGCATAGAGACAGGGTCCATGGAGGAAGGCGTAGAACCCCCTCCACGGTCCACAGTCCTACCAATTTAGCATGGGGGGTGCAACATATGCAAAACTAACAGGAAGGAGGGAAAAAAAAACAACAACATTTCTTCCAGTTTTGGCAATCCTAAGGAATTACTTGCTGAGCTGGGGTTCTTGACCCAGTGCCCACAGAAAGGCAGAACAGTTCCTTTTTCTTTTAGTGCAACCATCACATCAGGGGGTCGCTGCAGAGGGGACTCCTTTTACAATCACACAAAATGCTTACAAAATGGCCGTAGTCAGACCCTGGATTCCTTCAGGTCGGCCGCCTTCAGTGAAGCATCCTCTTTGATTAACTGAACGTGGTCCCTTCACATCACCATGGGGCCTTGGCACATGGGGCCGGTATTCACATAGACCTTATTCTGTGTTCCTTCCTCCTGGATGAAGTTGTATCCCTTCTTTAAGTCCATGTGTCTGACAATACTAAATATCACATGATTGCTGACTGCTCCATCCCTTGGATAATCTGAGCCCGGACACACTTCTCCCTCCACTTCTTCCCCTCAATTACCCAGGGATCCCAGATTCTTTCCAGCCAGCTGTGCTTTCAACACTCACCACGACTTCAAGGCTCTAATAGTTTGGGAATGGCTGCCCCTGCGACTGACTGCTCCAGCACCAAAATCAGATTTTTTGGGGAGATCCCTTCACAAATGCAGTCCTCCATGGCTTTGCTTCCTCTGTCTCTACCTCGGCTATCCACTACTGCCAGCTCCTCTGGTCTAGGCTTCCACAGACCAGCATGCCATACCAGCAGCCATCTCATTCAGTCAGAGGCTCCATTTCCTTTGCTTCATACACCAACAATGGCGCCGGCCTGCACTGCAATAGTGTGGCGCCCCTATGGCAAGGCGCCACAGGGAGGTATTACACCCTAATTAGAGATGTGATGCCTCTGTAACCGTGGACATTGGGAATCGTCAGAGTCTGCAGCCCAACACCCAATACAGGCCACTTTAATACAGGGGACTGATATTCAGTAGGTTCCAGGGTGTGAAGCCTAGAGAGCGGGAGACGGGGAGTGACAGAACAGTCAGAGAATTGGTGTGAGGAGAGCAAGCAAGGCAGATGCAGGGGACCCTGCGGCTGCATCTGGAGGGCGCCTCTTTGGTGAGCGGCGACCCAGACTCTGGAAGGGGGTTTACCCAGGACTGGTTGGAGCCAGCTGGGGACCCAGGTCAACACCGGCATAACGGAGTGAGGTAGCTAGATTTAAGTTTCATCCCTAACTACAGACTGGCAAGCTGAGGGCCCAACACACACAAGGAGCCGAAGCACCCCTAAAGCAGCCCAACATCAGTCCCGCAGCTGGGTTCACGAGACCGACAAGTGAAAGACTTTTAGGTAACAGACCCCGTGGACTAGAGACTTGGCTCAAGGGGGGTTACGAGAGAGTGAGAGAGTAACAAGACCATGAGTGCCATATTGAGGGCATCACTGTCAGACTCTGAAGAAACCTTCATGACCCACAGTTACAATACCCGTAACCCAGAATGTAC
Source organism: Allobates femoralis (assembly GCA_033576535.1). Lineage (NCBI taxonomy): Eukaryota > Metazoa > Chordata > Amphibia > Anura > Aromobatidae > Allobates > Allobates femoralis. Next base: position 287,430,318 of record JARQOC010000001.1, read on the forward strand.
TGTGTACCTGTTTCCATCTGGTGCAAGTAAAGACCTGTTTTATCTGAAGTGGTATCTGTTCTCATTTCATTCGGCACCCGGAGGGCCACAGCATCGTCACCGGAGGTGAGGATTACTACCCCCATCCTAAACCCCGCTGCCCTGAGGTAAAGCTCCACCTGTGGGGAGTTGTACTACCAAAGCTGCCTTCCATCACCTCAGCGTCCGGCTGCAGCGCTGGTACCTATTACCAGGTACCACAGGTGGCGTCACATTATCATCCCCCATCATTACCCCCATACCTGCCACTGAGAGTCCAGGTCACGGAACTGGGAACCGACCAGCCGTGATCCCCCACTGAAGTAACCACCTTTTCCGGTATCCGAGTACCCCTACCCTGTTGACCGACTCAATAGGAGTGCCTATTATTCTGTACACACTTTCCTGCTCACCACACTCATTATTTGAGCAGGGGGCATGTCTTAATCACAGGTGCTTTCATGGACACATCTTAGCACTCTTTCTAGGTTGCGACGTCTATGATGGGCAGAATTCCTTCTCCAAAGTATGCCATCATCCACCATATTTGTCATCGCAGCAATGACCATTCTTCTAGTTATAGGAGTCTTCCCCGCATCCGCATCAATCTTGCGATACATGGATTGATCCCGCTGACTACTCTACTTGGAAAGTAGGGGCACGGGACGATAGTTGCAGGCAAGGGATTATCTCCTGTAGACTCCATGGCCACACTTTACAGGGAAAGCGTTGTGGTGTTGGCTCAGTATGTGGATAAGGGTGGTCGGGTGCAGGACATTCACTTGTACGTCTCGGTCAGCATTCATCTTCCCTCGACCACAGGGCCTGTCATACACACATCAAGAACCACTCAGTAAGTTTTAAAGCAATAACTTTACCAAACAGTTTGTTTTCATTTACTTGCTGCATGCAACATATGGCACGCCATACTTCTTCAAGCATTTCTGTCACATAACACCCATTGAGGGCTTACTTTCTGCCTATCCTGGCTGTTTCTATTACACCTTCTCCCTTCTCCTGCCATGCTCGAGCACCAGTCTGCTATACCTATGAGGAATCGTTCTAGACCTGGAGTAGTTTCGCTTTAGAATAGAGTAAATTCTGATTGCTCACTCACCTGCACATCAGATACGAGCTGTAGGCTCACTCGATAGGAATGTGTCCGGGAAGTCGCAATGAAACCACATAGCTGGACTTCAGATTGTTATCTCACATGGTGCTTTTCCTTGACTGACGTCTACAAGGAAGTCTCCTACTCTTCTTAGCACTAGTACCATCCCATGCCCAGTCAGTTGGTCCTAAAATTAACTGTTTCTATTGCAAAAAAAAAACATCTGCATACGTTAACTGTCTCCACTCTGATACCTCAATTAAAACCTACGTCTACAGCCTAATTTGCTCATTACTCACATCACCTTAACCCCTTATTGCTGAATGAAAATCTCCCAAATGAACTGAACTAGTATGATGCGAATACGCAACAGTAGGCATTAAAGTAAGGGGTTAACAGAATTTACATAATAAAAAGTACAGTACAATTTATATAGACATTCACATTACGCAGTATACCAACATTCTACATTGCAGGGATTCTGTCACCTCCTACACCGCTACATACAAATATGGAGCAGTTTTGGCACTCATTTAAACATCCACAGATGGAAAACATTAGATAGGAAAAATATGATACTTTGTATAAACAAAATACACATGCTTGCAGAATTTTAGACTTCATATCCATGATATAATCATTTATATTTTGTTTTTAGAAATGTGCTCTCATGTATTTAAAGCACATTCCATTTACTTTTACAGCATAATCTCCAGTATTAAATGTTTCTCCTTAGCAGCTTTTCACCAAAAGAATTCTAAATATAGCTACCGTAATTCCATATCCTATCGCTGAGCTAAAAATATTCTCTACACTCTGCCTGCAGTCATTTATTTCAGTTCTGACTAAATCGCTGTGATATCAATATTGCTCTTGTGTTGATTTTACAGTATATCATATACGGTACTTCCTCTTGCAATAAGTCTACCTACACAACATGAAAAGATACGGAATGGTAATTTGGAAAATCCAATAAAGTGCCGAGAGTAAATAATAGCAATTATGCGTACAGCACTCAAGTGTTAATGCCATACATTAGCTCCAAAGTAAACTTGCAAACAAGAAGGCACAGAGGCATAATTTAGCTTTCAGGCAATGGAAAATTTTACATGCATGTTCTGCCATCTGCCTAATTATGGCTGTGATGTGGCTGACTTTATCTCAATCTAAGGTTGGGGTCACACAAGCGTATGTTATCAAGTGCAAGAGAATCGGGACGATTATGCAAATGACACTCGGCTCAAACTCTGATCAGATTCAGTCCAATGTTTTGCACCTACCCATAGACTTGAACGCAGTGTTCTGATGTTAGTGTATGTATGTGTTTGTATTTAGGCCACTAATGCTAAAGATGTGATAGCCCTTTTTTTGGTATCTTAAAGCTATCTGAGTTTTTCAGAGAGGAAGTCAACTTCCTTTCTGAAGTGATATTTGCATATTTAATTTCTCTAAGGAGCATTGTGGCTCTAAAGGCCTCTTTACACATCGCAATATCGCAACGCAACTACGATAAAAAGTCACGTGGTACGGCCGTTGCAGTTGTTATCGTTTGTGCATTGTCTCGTGTAAATGGGCAACGCGATGCAAAAACGATGCAACTACGATATTGTTTTGGGATTGTGGATGCTCTTCAACCGTGCAATATTGGCTTGACGATCTGGCAGGATCGTGCTGTGTGACAGGGCAACTACGATTTGGAGCACAACTTCCCCTATTCACTACAATGTTAATTGGTCTTTCCCTGAGTTGCTCAGACACAGTGTGAAAAAGTGAAAAAGAAGCGTACTACATCGTAGTTGCGTTGCCTGCCGATATCTCCCTGTGTGACATCTCCTATGCGATCTTGGGCAAGTGCCAAAAACGTGCACGCTCCCGTGAAATTGTATGCAATATCGGAACAATATTGTGATGTGTAACGCGGCCTTAAAGTCTCCGTGTCACTCTCCAGATGGAGAAAAGCTAGACACCGTAGGCTCCAATTTGTGCTGATTTTTCGCTCTGGACACAAAAATGCTGCAAGCAAGAAAAATCTGAATACACCCGGAATCTCCCGGACAAATGGAAACCGGATGGTAGATAGCGGCCATCCGGTTCCATAGCATACTATGGGGCCGAAATCTGATCCGGGGCTGTCAGGTTCACCCCTGACAGCCCCGTATCGGATTTAACTGTGGTGTGAATCTGGCCTAAAAGACCATGTCTACAAATAGAATTTATATCAGATCATATGACAAGGCTTGTTAACCCCTTCATGAACCTGGAAATTTTCATTTTTCATTTTCGTTTTTTGCTCCCCTGCTTCCAAGAGCCATAACTTTTTTTTTTTCATCAATATCGACATATGACGGCTTGTTTTTTGCGGGACGAGTTGTACATTTAGATGCAATCATTTATTGTACAATATAGTGTACAGGGAAATTGTAAAAAAAAAATTCCAAGTGCAGTGAAATTGCAAAAAAAGTGCATTATACGATTGTTTTTTGGGTTATTTAGTCACCATGTTCACTATATGGTAAAACTGATGTGACGGTGTGATGCCTCAGGTCTTTACGTGTTTGTAGATACCAAACATGTATACCTTTACTGGTATTTAAGTGTTGAAAAAATATTCAGAAGTTTGAAAAAAAGAAATCGCACTTTTTGCACCATGTTCTGCAACACATAGTGTCCTCATTTTTCGGGATCTGAGACTGTAGGATGGATTATTTTTTGTGTCTTGAGATGACGTTTCTAACGATACCATTTCTGGGTGGATGCGCTGTTTTGATCCACCATTATTGCATTTTATAGCAATGGTTGCGGCAACCAAAAAAATATAATTTTGGCGTTTGGACCATTTTTTACGTTACGCAGTTTACGGCTCTTATTAATTGATTTTATATATTGATAGATCGGGCGATTCTGAACGCGGCGATACTAAACATGTGTATTTTTTAAATTTTTTTAATACTCTTATTGTGAATGGGGGAAAAGTGGGGTGATTTGAACTTTTGTCTTTTTTTTTCACGTTTGTAAAAACTTTATTTCACAATTCATTCTTATTTTTACACAGCCCCTTAGCTCATCAGTATATGTCAGAATCGCGGATGGTGAGTGGTTGGCAGCGCTTGCCAACCACTTACTGGAAGCGCTCTGTGACAGCTTCCGGAGTCAAGCCAGGACCCCAGGCCATCACGTGAGCGCCGGAGATCTTGCGATACTATTGCGAGATCTTCGGTGCAGGCGGGAAACAGCGCATTCCCCGCCATGGCACCTTTGGATCCTGTTGTCAATGATTGACAGCGGAATCCAAAGGGTTAACAGCACCAATCGGATCCTGGATCCAATTGGTGCTGTTAGCCCGACATCTCAGCTAATGGGATCAGCTGAGATGTCGAGTGTTTGATGTGAGCTCCACGCAGGAGCTTACATAAAACACCTGGACACGGCCCATGATGTTGTACAATGTCATGGGGCGTGAAGGGGTTAGAGGGTCACTTTTGACTTTTAGGATTGCTACTTCCAATAGGTGGCACTAGAGTTTGTCTACTTCATCTCTGAAGAGATATTCGCATATTTAATTTCCCAGCCTTAGATACTGAGACACCTTGGGTGGAAGTTGTGGTGGAGTTTTTCTTCACCATGGAATGGAATCTGGAATCATCCACCACTGTTGCCTTCCTTGGATGTCTAGGCTAGTTCCCAAGCTCACCAGTGCGCTCTTTTTTTTGCAAAATGTATTAAACTGTTGATTTGGCCATACATTTCTGCTATCTCGCTGATGAATATTTTATTTTCTTTTATTGTAAGCTAAATGATATTCTGTTTCTCTTCTATTAAGAGGTCTTTTGACCCCAATTCATAGATTTACAGCAAAAGCTTTCACATGCAAATGCCACACCTGGAATCAACTCCAGACCTTTAAGGCTGGGTTCACATTGCGGCGGCGTCCGGTCCGGGGCTGTCAGGCTACATATTAAATAGCTGTAATTCCTAAACATTTAGTCCAATTTAGATGTGAATAACCTCAAATTAAAATTGAGAGTCTACTTTCAGTACATATTGATTATACAACTTGAATATGTTTTGGTAAACAGCTAAAATGCCAAAACTTGTGTCACTGCCCAAATATTTCTAGACCGAACTATATGTGTATGGGATTTTCTGAAACTAAAGTTTTAATGTGGATTAAACTTCTTTTAAGGTACCTTCACACACAGCCATATTGCTAGGCAATTTCACTGGCAATTTGCTGGTTGCAGTGAAATCATGGAGACATTGTTACATTTGTACACGGCAACAAAATAGAACAATGTGTCCATGATTTCACTGCAACCAGCAAATTGCCAGTGAAATTGCCTAGCAATATTGCCGCGTGTGACGGTACCCTAAAATTAATTGCTCCCTGAGAATAAAATAAGTTCTATTGTAGTTCTTCCACTTGTTTAATATTTTTAGACGAATCATCTTGCTCATCATTCTTCATATGGAACGATTCCCCATGTTTTATATTATTTATACTATTTAAATACTGTATAATAAACCAATGTCACAAAGGAAAGATTGAATGACCAAGGCCTTTATCTTCATTTACAGCAGCTGCCTTTCTCACAGAGCTACATTTGATAGTTGATAAGTGCAAGGATCTGTATATTTAACCCCTTAAGGACTTAGCCAATTTTAGTTTTAGTGATTTAGTGATAGTGCATCTTCCTCCACGTTTTCCAAGAGTAGTGACTTTTTTCCCATTGAAATAGCCATATATAAGGACTTGTATTTTTGTGGGTTGAGTTGTAGTTTTAAATGACACCTTTGATTTTACCATATATACCATTTATAACATACTGAAAAATAGGTAAAATTTCCAGGTCAGGTGATATTATGAATAAAACACAATTTCACAATTGATTTTTGTGTTTAGTTTTTACAGCATTTATTATGCGGTACAAATGATTATCCATAGTGATAAGCGAGTAGCAAAATATTTGTAATCGCTATACTCAGCGAGAAGCTTTCAATACTCGCGTATTTGTCCGAATAGCGAGTCCAATGTTAGTCAATTAGCGATAGGCTCCGCCCACACACATCTGGCTATAAAATGAGTCATTCCGAGACAGGGCAGGAGGGTGGGAGGGTTTTTTCCATTTTCACAGCATAAAACACCTCGCTGTGCCCCCCAGAGAGAGCCTAACATTCAATCTGCTCTCATTGGAGTGGCAGCAAACTTTGTGCACTGAAGGGAGGTGTCAATAAGTGCCACATCGTTTACGATGGATACATCTCTCACGAGCACCTGCATTACTCGCCGACTATACTGTACTATCAGTGCAAATAGTAATGACTACACTCGCTAATCACTAATTATCTGGTACAGTAACATTTTTGTTTCTCCTAAACTTATATTGTTTTGTTATTTCTTCAATGGCTTAAAATACTGCAAAATAAGAATTTAGCTTGCGTTATCATTATATGAGATATATATCTTTAGTTTTCCTACAATGGCACTGTGTAAGGTCTTGTTTTTGTGCGCTGAGCTGTTGTTTTTATTTGTACCAACAGTTTAATACAATGTTTTGTTTGCATTTTATGCACTTTCTGCAGGTGGTGTGGTCACCAAAAGGGTTTTTTGCTCACATCGGTGTATTACTCAGAAGAGTGCTATCCGATGATTTATGGGATGGCACTTTCTCCAACATCTCATCTTGGTTTACTATGAGAAAAAAATAAAAATAAAAATCAATGCATGCTGTGATTGGAAACGTATTTTTAGATGGCGTGCACCCATACAGGTTTGCATACAGAATGCGCGCAAAATATGTCATCCAAGTTCAGTCCGATATACGCTGACACAGACAAGGGACGAGATGAAGAAATTAAGTTCTCCATCTTCTCCTCCTCATTTGGGCACTCTAAAGGTACTGTCACACGCCGCAATCTCGCCTGGTGATATGAGGCGATCTAATGTGCGCGTGCACGTTTTTCATGGTCTCCTCAGATCACCGATGGTGGCATCACACGCTGCAATTTCTCCTTGAAAGTAAGGCTAAGTGTCGTCCTGGAAATCGCCTCACCTACAGTGGAAGTAATCCTGCCTAATTCCATCGCCGCTCCACACGCCACAATCCCAAAGGCAATGTGGGTGTACATGTTCAGCGCGGCGAGGAGATAGGCGTGCCACAGTGGTTTACACCGTGCCCCATACACGCTCATTGGACAACGCAACAGCGTTCCGATTGGTCAGCCTGCTCTGGAAGGCTGACTAATACATGACGCCATTGCCATTGTGTGGTGCTGAACGGACAGCTCTTCAAATATGACGCGGTGTCAAGTGACAGCCAATGGGAACACAGACAGGGCGGACTCCAGCACGCCTGAGGCACGCATAGGCAACGCTCTTTCCATCACTATCGCCCTAGCACACGCCACAGCACGGAAATATTGCCTTCACGATTGCGGCTGATTACTGAGCACTGTTCAGGAATCAGGCGACAGGCGATATATTGCCATGAAATTCCCCAATCACACGCCGCAACCATGAGGCAATTTCACGGCGATTGCTCAGGGGCGACATATCGCCTTTTTGATCTCCAGGCGAGATTGCAGCGTGTGACGGTACCTTTAAGGTACCGTCACATGCCGCAATTTTGCTAGCAATTTCACTGGCAATTTGCTGGTTGCTGTGAAATCATGGAGACATTGTTCTATTTTGTTGCCGTGTACAAATTAAACAATGTGTCCATGATTTCACAACAACCAGCAAATTGCCAGTGAAATTGCTAGCAAAATTGCCGTGTGTGATGGTACCTTTACATATGAGAGAATAGGAACCCATTCAATGACACTCAGCTCAGACTCAGAGCAGAGTCGATTTTCACGCATGAGAGAATATATGCTATTGTTAGCAAACCCAAAAACTGCAATTCTTGGTTAAAATTTTTATTTTTTACATTGGTAAGGGTATAGGTTAAATAATTTTCTAGATTGATAAATTGTAGTTTTATTGATGTGGCAATATCTATACTTTTTATTATTTTTTTTTTTTAAGCACAATAGATCAATTTAAACTTTTTTTATTAAAAATAATTTTTTAAATCTTTTCTTCACTTTATTTTTAGTCCATTTTTAGTCCCCCTTTGGAACTTGAATCTGTGATTTTTCGATTGCTGGTACTGTATACAGCAATATTTTAACAATACAGTATATAATAAAAGTGGCTTCTATGTTGGCTGAGCATCACAAATGTCCCAGGGTGTTTGTAACAGGAGGCCTTAAGCAGACACTCAGCCCGAATGGCAACCAATCAGGACTCTACCAGGATCATACTAAAGCCAACACCAAACTAAGCCATTTGAACAGGATAAAAAAATATTTTATTAAATCAAATAAAACAAATACATGATCTGTAAAAACAAACAAAGACGTATACAAATAAGGGGTGACACAAAACAACAGAAGAAGATACATATGACAAAGGTCAACTAAGTATAGTGACAATAATTATTATCAGGTAGTAAATGAAACAAATAGTCAATTCAGGATAAGTATAAGGGTATGTGCACATCAGTCGTTTTGTGGGCTGTTTTTTAGCGTTTTCCGTCGGCGGTTTCCGCTGAGTTTTATGTTAATTTATGTTAATCCTAGCCAACGGTTGGATTAACATGCTAGTCAATGGCTTTTAGAAAACGCTGTGTACATTACAACGTTTTTTTTCTTCTCCTTTCCACTTTTTCCACCGGTTTTCCACCGGTTTTCAAAGATAGAGCAAGTGACTAATTTTTAGCGTTTTTCCAGCGGATCTAGCTTACAAGTGCACCAAAAACCAGTCTGGAAATCGCTAAGAAAAACGCCGGGGAAATCGCCAAGAACACACTGTACAAACGCTAATAAACCGATTGCAAATCGTTAGCAAAACGCTAACAAAACGAGGGACACTGCCGAGTTCAGAAAACTCAGTTTCTGCCATTCTCCACCGGTTCCCGGCCGGTCTGCAAAGATGCAAAAACGACTGATGTGTACCTTTACACGCTGCAACTATCACCAGCGATCGGAGGCAACCGAACGTGTGCGTGCACGTTTTTGATGGTTGATATTGAACGCCGATGCTATATGCACACGCCGCAATTGCGCCCTCAACCCAAGGGAAAGTGGCTCCCCGGAAGTTGCCACAGAACCTGCGGGAAACATCGGGTTGCCTCCCGACGCCGCTTCACATGCCGCAATCCACAAAGAAATGTGGGCGTACATGTTCAGCGCTGCAAGAACATAGGTGTGACAGAGTTGTGTATTCCGCGCCCCAAACACGCTGATTAGACAACGCAATAGTGTCATGATTGGCCAGCCTGTGCAGGAAGGCTGGCTAATACATGACGCCATTGCAATTGTGTAGTGTGAATGGACAGCTCTTTAAATATGGCGCCCTGAAGGGGCAGCCAATGGAAACACAGTAGCCCCCACCAATCATCGCTGATGGCGCGCGGTATCCAGCACGCTGTGGCACGCCTCTGGGAATTCACTAGGCGACGCAGATTCCATCCCTATCACCCGTTCACACGCCAAAACCAGGGCAATTCACCTTCAGGGTTGCCTCTGGTTTTTGAACAATGCTCTGAAACCGCAATCGGGAGCAACTTCGAAAATCACCATTACTTTCCCCAATTACATGCCGCAATTTTGTAGCAATTTCAAGGCAACAGTGACGGAAATCACGATTGCTTCTCAGTTGCTACACCGTAGTGGCGGCGTGTAAAGGTACCTTAAGACTACATACAGTAGGTGCCAGATAAAAATCATGTGTACATAGGATACTTAACACTGGCCAGTGGACATTATTCTTCTCCTGTTTGTGGCACATTAGTACATGGGAGGGGGAAAGGGGGAACATTTTCCAGATATGTGGTGACCATGGTGGCCATTTTGAAGTCTGCCATTTTGGAGCCAACTTAATTTTTTCAATGGGAAGAGGGTCATGTGACACACCAAATCAAATCATTCTGTAGCTCAGAATACTGTAAAATGTTCCTGTAAATGATTGTACAGTAATAGGTGCTGAGAAAAAAAACGCATTGCACACGGATATCACACGGACATCACTCAGATGTTATCTGAGAAAAGTCACACACTCGCATAGTAGTTGCATGCCACCCACATCAAAAAACGGATGACTCTCCTGGTGTCCCCACCCTTAGGCCAGAGACACACTATGCAAGATACTCACATAAATTTCACATGTCTCATATGTGTGCACATGTGTGTGGCAAGCCCCACCCACTCCATATAACCACACCCACTCTAAATATCCACGCCCATTACACATAGCCACGCCCCTCCATTATGATGTCACAAAACAATGTAGAATATTAGCCTATAAAATTCCGTGTCATGTCACTGTCTGATCATTCTGATTTTATGACTCATAAGAAAAAGAATGTGACTGGATTACTGTCATCACACACTAAGCTGTATTTTGCCTCAATAAGCAAGTCTTACAGAAATGGAAGAAAGGGAGGCAAGAATTACAAAAATGAGTTCAGAAATGGAAAAAATGGAGGCAAGAGCTGCTTTCTCAAAGGCCATAGAAGAATGGGCGTTAAAGGGAACCTATCACCTGAATCTAAGTCCCTACACTATCACTAGCTGTCCCTACACCTTCCTAGCTGCTCCCTATCTATTCCTTTCTCATCTAAAGTGGCCATATGAAACATCTCAAAAATAAGTTTAAACTTACTGCAGTCCTCGAGGTTGGGGGACTGGGAAGGCGTGGCCACGCTCCATTCATCACTCCTCCATGGTGTAGTGCACGCCCCGCTGGGCGGCATTATTCTTTGTCCTCTCTGCCCCCACCATTTGGAAACTCCCGCCCTCTATGTCATTCTATGCACCGGCCGGACGTCACATCCGGAGCGGTGCATTATGGGGCCGGTCACGTGATCGGCCCTAGTGCATTATGGGCTTGATCACGTGATCGGCCCGGCTTCAATAAGCGCATTGCGGAGATCAAGCCCATAATGCACTGGGGCCGATCACGTGACCGGCGATGACGTCATATCGCTGCGACGGCCGGAGATCCCGGATGCAGAGCGAGGACGGGAGGATGAAGAAGCAGCACCGAGGAGCGGCGCCGATCAGAACACCGGGATGGTAATATATAAGCAGCGGGTAGGGGCCCTTACAAGGGGGGACAGTGCCAGCTTTTGGGGGGCATATATGAACTGCTTCCCCCTGCCGCTAATTGACAGGGGGAAGCAGTGCATATATAATGAGCGGCCCCACGTGACGGGGCCGCTCATACAGCAGCCTCTATTTCTGCTCAGAGTTGTGGGTTGATATTTAGTCTGCATGTCTGTCTTAACCTGCTCTCTGTTAGGAAGTTTTCTTCCTAGGATTTAAGTGCTATTCATTTGTTGTTGACCTGTACAGCTTTTGATTGTGTTAGCATAGTTGGATTCACAGGAGTTCCGCAGATATAAAGGGCGTTGAGTCTTGAGGAGACTCAGGGGTATTTTTGTATTATCTGCTGTGGATATTTTTTAAAGCATTTTTATACTGACTGCAATAGTATTCTGTCCTGTCTTTATCTATTTAGCTATAGTGGCCTCATTTGCTAAATTCAGTTTTCTGCCTGAGTGTGTCTTTTCCTCTCTTACTCACAGTCAATATTTGTAGGAGGCTTTCTGTCCTTTTTGCTTTCTGCTCTGTCACATCCCATGGCTATTTCTAGTTACGGTGTTAGGCAGGGGTGCACCAAGCCCCTCTGCCGCCTGAGCCGCGGCACCGATTACGGGGGGGGGGGGCGGGGGGGGTGCTACTGGAGCCCAGCACTGCCGCCCCCTCTGCCGCCTGAGCCGCCTGAGCCGCAGCACCGGCAGTCATTGCCGCCCGCGGCCGTGAGTACCGGGGGGGGGGGTGCTGTTGACTCGCGGGCAGCGCTGCCGCCCCTTCTGTGCCTCTCTCCCCGGGTCGCCGCTTACCTCCGGTGCCATGGGGAGGCTGTGTGCATGAGGCGCCGCCCCCTTCTGCACTGCCGCTCCCCCTGCCGGCTGCCGCCTGAATGACAGGGCTCACCTTGTCCAATGGACGGTGCGGCCCTGGTGTTAGGTCAGGAACTGCGGTCAGTATAGGTACCACTTACCCCTGTGAAAAAGATTCATGCGGCTCCAAGGTCACCGGATCATAACAGTACAACTGGTCAGCAATGAATTAAATGCATCTCAGGAGAAGGGAAGAAAGGTGTTTAGGCATTTTTTTTTTCTGCAGTCTGCTTTGTCTTTTCTTCCCTCTTTATCTCTGGGTGGCTGAGGAGTCTTGTGCTAGCATGGATGTTTAGGAATTAGCTTCTCGTGTAGACCAGCTTGCTGCTAGCGTACAGGGAATTTCAGATTAAATTGTTCAGACTCCAGTTATGGAGCCGAAAATTCCGACTCCTGCATTGTTTTTGGTGACAGGTCCAAATTTTTGAGTTTTAATAACAACTGTAAACTGTTTTTTGCTCTGAGACCTCGATCGTCTGGTGATTCTATTCAGCAGGTGAAAATTGTCATCTTCCTGCTGCATGGTGATCCGCAGGATTGGGCGTTTTCTCCTGAATCTGGGAATCCGGCGTTGCTTAATGTTGACTCCTTTTTTCAGGCTTTAGGACTATTATATGATGAACCTAATTCTGTGGATCAAGCTGAAAAATGTTGTTGGCCTTGTCTCAGGGTCAAGAGGCGGCGGAAGTATATTGTCAAAAATTCAGAAAATGGTCTGTGTCAACTAAATGGAATGATGATGCTTTGGCGCCAATTTTTAGAAAGGGTCTTTCTGAATTGGTTAAGGATGTAATGGTGGGGTTTCCCACACGTTCCGGTCTGAGTGATTCTACGTCTCTGGCCATTCAGATTGATCGGCGTTTGCGGGAGAGCAGAACTGTGCGCTCTGTGCTGTTGTCCTCAGAGCAGAATCCTGAGCCAATGCAGTGTGATAATATTCTATCTAGAACTGAACGGCAAGGATTTAGACGTCAGAATAGATTGTGTCACTATTGTGGCGACGCTTCTCATGTAATTTCTGTCTGCCCTAAGTGAACAAAGAGGGTCACTAGTTCATTTACCATCAGTACTGTACAATCTAAATTTTTATTATCTGTGTCCTTGATTTGTTCATTTTCATCATTTTCTGTTATGGCGTTTGTGGACCTTGGACTTAATGGATTTTGAGTTCACCAGGCGTTGTAGCTTTCCTTTCCAGCCTTTGCAGAACCCTATTCCTTTAAGGGGCATCAATGCTACACCCTTGGCTAAAAATAAGCCCCAGTTTCGGACTCAGGTGACCATGCGCATGTTGCCAGCTCATCAGGAAGATTGTCGATTTCTGGTTTTGCATAATTTGCATGATGCGATCGTGCTAGGTTTTCTGTGGTTGCAGGTACATAATCCTTTTTTAGATTGGAACTTTATCTCTATGACTATTTGGGGTTGTCAGGGGGTACATGATGATGTTCCTTCGATGTCAATCTCCTCTTCCTCTTCTGAGATTTCGGAGTTTTTGTCTGATTTTCAGGATGTATTAGATAAGCCCAAGTCCAGTTTTCTTCCACCACACAGGGAGTGCGATTGTACGATTGACTTAATTCCGGGCTGTAAGTTTCCTAAGGGTCGACTTTTCAACTTGTCTGTGCCTGGACATGCTGCCATGCGGAGCTATATTATGGAGTCTCTGGAGAAAGGGCATATTCGGCCGTCTTCTTCACCGTTGGGAGCTGTTTTTTTTTTTTGCTAAGAAAGATGGCTCCTTGAGACCCTGTATTGATTATCACCTCTTGAATAAGAGCACGGTCAAGTTTCAATACCTTTTACCTTTGATTTCCGACTTGTTTTCTAGGATCAAGGGGGCAAGATGGTTTACTAAGATTGACCTTCGGGGGGCATATAATCTTGTGCGTATTAAGCAGGGTCAAGAATGGAAGACGGCGTTCACCACGCCCGAAGGCCATTTTGAATACCTTGTGATGCCATTCAGGCTCACTAATGCTCCATCCGTTTTTCAGTCCTTTATGCATGATATCTTTAGGAATTATATTGATAAGTTCTTGATTGTTTATTTGAATGATATTTTGATTTTTTCCGATGATTGGGATTCTCATGTGGCACAGATCAGGACAGTTTTCAGATCCTTCGTGACAATGCATTGTATGTTAAGGGGTCTAAGTGTCTCTTTGGGGTTCAGAAGGTTTCTTTTTTGGGCTTAATTTTTTCTCCCTCATCTATGGAGATGGATCCGGTTAAGGTTCAGGATATTCATGATTGGGTTCGGCCCACGTCTGTGAAGAGTCTTCAGAAATGTTTGGGTTTTTAAATTTTTATCGCCGATTCATTGCCAATTTTTCCAGCGTTGTTAAACCATTAACCGATTTGACGAAGAAAGGCGCTGATGTGGAAAACTGGTCCCCTGCGGCTGTTTCTGCCTTTCAGGAGCTTAAATGATGGTGAGATAGGGGCAGGGGCTGTTTTGTCTCAGCGGGATCCTGTCAGTTCCTCCATGAAACCGTGTGACTTCTTTTCCTGTACATTTTCGCCTGCTGAACGCAATTATGATGTCGGCAATCGGGAGTTGTTGGCTATGAAGTGGGCGTTTGAGGAGTGGCGACATTGGCTTGAGGGGGTTACGCATCGTATTGTGGTCTTGACCGATCACAAGAATATGGTTTATCTCGAGTCTGCCAAGAGACTCAATCCTAGACAGGCTAGATGGTCCTTGTTTTTTACCCGTTTTGATTTTGCGGTTTCATACTTCCTGGTTTTAAGAATTTTAAGGCTGATGCTCTCTCTAGGAGTTTTTTGACTGATTTTCCTGAGGTCTCGGAGCCGGTCGGCATTTTGATAGAAGGGGTGGTTCTTTCTGCTATTTCACCTGATTTATGACGGGCTCTTCAGGAATTTAAGGCTGACAGGCCTGAGCGATGTCTAGTGGGGAAGTTGTTTGCTCCTGACAGATGGATTAGTAAAGTGATTTCTGAGGTTCACTGTTCTGTGTCGGCCAGTCATCCTGGCATTTTTGGTACCAGGGACTTGGTCAGTAGATCTTTTTGGTGGCCTTCCTTGTCCCATGATGTGCGTTCTTTTGTGCAGTCCTGTGCGACATGTGCGCGGGCCAAGCCATGTTGTTCACGTTCTAGTGGGTTGCTTTTGCCCTTGCCGGTATCTGAGAGGCCTTGGATGCATATTTCTATGGGTTTTATTTCGGATCTTCCTGTCTCCCAGAGGATGTCGGTTATCTGGCTTGTTTGTGACAGGTTCTCTAAGATGGTTCATTTGGTGCCTTTGCCTAAATTACCTTCCACTTCGGAATTGGTTCCGTTGTTTTTTCAACATGTTGTTCGTTTGCATGGTATGCCAGAGAATATTGTGTCTGACAGGGGTTCCCAATTTGTTTCTGGGTTTTGGCGGGCCTTTTGTGCTAAGCTGGGTATTGATTTGTCCTTTGCGTCTGCGTTTCATCCACAGTCCAATGGTCAGACCGAGAGGACTAATCAAACTTCGGAGACTTATTTGAGTTACTTTGTGTCTGCTGATCAGGATGATTGGGTGGCTTTCTTGCCCTTGGCCGAGTTTGCACCTTACAATCGGGCTAGTTCTGCTACTTTGGTTTCGCCCTTCTTTTGTTATTTTGTTTTTCATCCTCGTTTTTCTTCAGGGCAAGTTGAGCCTTCTGACTATCCAGGTGTGGATTCAGTGGTTGAGCGGCTGCAGCAGATTTGGGCTCATGTGGTGGACAATTTGGTGTTGTCTCAGGAGACTCCTCAACGTTTTGCTATCCGTCGCCGGTGTGTTGGTGCCCAGCTTCGGGTTGGAGATTTGGTCTGGTTGTCTTCCAGGCATGTTCCTATGAAAGTTTCCTCTCCTTAATTCAAGCCTCGGTTTATTGGTCTGTACAGAATTTCTGAGATTGTTAATCCTGTGTCTTTTTGATTGGCGCTTCTGGCCTCTTTTGCGATCCATAATGTCTTTCATAGATCTTTATTGCGGAAGTTGTGCCCGTAGTTCCCACTGTTGCTCCTCCGGAACCTGTGTTAGTCGATGGGGAGTTGGAGTATGTGGTTGAGAAGATTTTGGATTCTCGTTTTTCGCGGTGGAGGCTTCAGTACCTTGTCAAATGGAAGGGTTATGGTCATGCCCCTGATTTGGTTCGTGCTGTTCACCTGGCTCATCCTGATAGGCCTGGGGGTTCTGGTGAGAGTTCGGTGTCCCTCCTCAAGGGGGGGTACTGTTGTGAATTCTGCTTGTGGGCTCCCTCCAGTGGTTGTAGCTGGTAATGCAGTTGATCCTGTTTTGCAGTCTTGGTCAGGTGAATTGGATAATTAGAATTCAGACTGGGGTAGTTAGGCTTGCAGGATTCCCTCAGTCCTTGCCAGTTGTTAATTGTTCCTGGAGGTGTTTCACCTCTGCCTGGTCTCTCCTGCCCTGCTGCAAACTTCCAAGCTAAGTGAATGGTTTTGTTTTCTTGTGGCACACATGCTATGTGCTTGTTTTGGAATTACCTATTTCTGCTCAGAGTTGTGGGTTGATATTTAGTCTACATGTCTGTCTTAAGCTGCTCTCTGTTAGGAAGTTTTCTTCCTAGGATTTAAGTGCTATTCATTTGTTGTTGGCTTGTACAGCTGTTGATTGTGTCAGCATAGTTGGATTCACAGGAGTTCCGCAGATATAGAGGGCGCCGAGTCTTGAGTAGACTCAGGGGTATCTTTGTATTGTCTGCGGTGGATATTTTTGAATGGATTTTTATACTGACTACAATAGTATTTTGTCCTGTCTTTATCTATTTAGCTATAGTGGCCTCATTTGCTAAATTTAGTTTTCTGCCTGAGTGTGTCTTTTCCTCTGTTACTCACTGTCAATATTTGTAGGGGGCTTTCTATCCTTTTTGCTTTCTGCTCTGAGGCAAGATAGAATTCCTGTTTCCATATTTAGGGGTAGCTAGCTCTCCGGCCATGTTGAGGTGTCTAGGGTATGATTAGTCACATCCCACGGCTACTTCTAGTTGCGGTGTTAGGTCAGGAACTGCGGTCAGTATAGGTACCACTTACTCCTGTGAAAGAGATTCATGTGGCTCAAAGGTCACCGGATCATAACAGTGGTTATATGGAGTGAGCAAGGCTTACCACATACACACACACATACATACACTCAACTTTATATATTAAATTAAAAGTGTAGTAACTGCTACTAAGGAGCATGAGGGAACAGTGGGAACAACAGGAGCAAATCCAGTAGTAGCGCTGACTGTAGAAAATGGCCATAGTCTCAAAGACCTTGAGGACTTTAGTTGGTCACCCCTGTCCTAAAAGTGTCTGTGGATGTAGCCAAAGGGCAGGAGGAATACTGAGCCCTTTCACCACAACTGCAGCTTTCCCTGGACCCTTTTAGGTCCTGTGCCCACATGATTATTTTAATAGGTGTGCTATTGTGTATGTTTCTATGTTAGTGTGTTTTTATATCAGTTTGTTGTGTGTCTCAATATTAGTGTGTATTGCTACTAGTGTGTGAAATGATCTTAGTATGTCTGTGTATATTAATATGTGTCAGTGTTAGTGTGTGTTTCTGTGGCCCACTGTGGCTGGGCGGCCACAAATGGTAATGCATACAATCCAATATATAGTGTCATGCCTGGAAGTAAGTGGAGGACACACTGCCGAGACCTCCAAAACACACCCAACCCATCCGAACTTCATGCCAGGGAGTGATGGGCAGAAGAGAGCCACCTTTAGGGCAATCCCCACTTTTGAGAGAGAAGTTAGGTGAAGGGGAGGGTGGCAATTAAGAGAGCTCTAGTCAGAAGAGAACAGAAAATACAACAGAAAAAGAAGTGCTAGGCCGAGGGCCAGGCAAAATGAATCTGCAGCCAGCTGTGGTAGCTGGGTAGAAGAGCTAGCTACAATGAGGGGAACCAACCCCCAACTCGGACAGGGGTCTTCAGGACCAGTCGTGAAGCTGGAGGTTATTGGGCTTTATGTACAGTGGCTACCTTTATGGACCTTCCGGAGGCTCACGGTGCTACCAAAGGGTCAGAGGACCAAAGCTGTTGCTTTTAGAACCTGAGTTACCTGCCTGGCAGGGAATGGATCTATGGACACTGAGGAGAGGAAAGAAGAAGCATAGTGTGAGAACAGTGGGAAGTAAACTGGAAGGCCATATACCCTGTGCCTTAGCAAAGTGGACTCCAGCTACGTTATATCCCAGCTGGGCTGTAATCATCCACATCTGCAAGTAAAGAGGAAGAACCAGAAAGACTGTTGTGTCGTCTGCTCCTTTCTGCACCCACGTGTACCACTACCCTCATCCTCTTCCTCCTTTTATACCATCCACAATACCATCCCTGTTTACACCTTCCAAGGGCTGCCATGACTGGAGAGGGCATACCATCTGGCTGCTTCATCATCTCCCCTTGGAAGCCCCTACAGCAACCCCTGGCCACCTATAGTCAGAACTCCAGCTGTCATCGCAAACTATCTCCCCTGTAAATATTCCCCTTAACAAGTCTGGTCAGGTCCACGACATCTGGAGATCACCACAATGATGTAGAACAAGAAGTGAAATTGCTGCAACACTAAACATAATAGGAATGTGGAAAAGCTAATGGCTACTGACTACAATGAAACACAGGGCTATATGTACAGCTAAAAGGGGATATATGAAATGGGATCACAGTAAATACTGCACTGGAAAAAAGAAAAAGAGAGTCTTAGCTTCAACATTGGCGCCACTGTGGAAGAGCCCGGTAACTACGACAAAGTGCTCTCATCTTACCGGTTCCTATGCTAACACTCTTTGCTGTATACTACTGCTTGGATGAATATATAAGTGTGTGAATGCAGTTAAAATCAGCTGGGATGGTGTGTCCCAGGACCTAGGCTACAGCAA
>JARQOC010000001.1:287449419-287485416 GCA_033576535.1 Allobates femoralis
GCATTGGGGGGGAATACCACCGTACCCCTCAGGGTGGGACAATTGCCTGTGGGGATTTTCCCTTTTCCCCCAAAAGGGGACAGATCCCGCCTAGAGGCCCAAAATTTAACCTAAAAGTGGGGGGGAGAAAAAGGGGGTGGAGGGACAAACCATGAAAGGCCGCTCGGGAAAATCTGCTCAGTTTAAAAGCCCCAGCCCGTTTCCCCCCAGGATGTGGGCAGCAGCCCGAGTGGAATGAGCCTTAAACCCCCCCGGAGGAGAAAGGTCTTGAGCGACGTGGGGCCGAACAGATCCCCCTTCTTGACCCGGGAAAACCCAATGGTACCCTTTGGAAAAGCTTTTTTCCCCTTTTTTTTTCCCCAAAAATGCTGAAAAAAACGGGTTTTCTGATCCAACCTCCGGGAAAGGGCGGTCACTTGGGGGATAGGGGGAGGACGGGGACCGACGCAAACCCAAAGGGTTTTGTAAAAACACGGCTTCAGCCGCGTTAGAGGGGGGGAATGCCCCAAAAGGAGGGGGAGAAAACCAAATTTTCCTGGGACCGAGGGAAAAAATCCGACACAACCTTAGGAAAAAAAGGACGAATCCAACCGAAGCGGGGAATGCGATCATGGAAAACCCCGAGGTAAGGGGGCCCGGGGGCCCAGAGCCCCTGGCCCCGCTCCCCAACTCGCCTGGCCGAAAGTAATGGCCACCAAAAAAAGCCCCCTTTGTGCGAGAGAGATGGAAGGGAAACGTAGACAAAGGCCCCAAAGGGATCCCCGGAAGGGGAAAACCCTTGAAGAAACCCAAAAGTTCAAATCCCCCGAAGGGACGAAAAGGGCCCAAGCCTGGGACGCAGGGGCTACAAGCCAAAAGGTTAAAAAAAAACGTTTGATGCATCGATGGGGGAGCAAAAATCCTGATAAAATTTCGGCACTTTAGAGGGTGAAACCCGGACCCCTTTAAGGGGGCTCGGCTGAAGGCCCAAATTTCCCAAACCTCGCTGCAAAAAAACCAAAAATTTAGGGGGCCACATTAGGATGATGGAAAATCCGGAACGGGGAAAAGCACACCAGGACAGAAAGGGGTTTCCAAACCTTCCCGTAAATGGCATTCGTCACGGGCTTCCTGCTCTGCTGAAGCGTGCGGATTACTGCTTGGGAGATGCCCTTGGCCGTCAGGATCTCGACCTCAACAGCCAGGCCGCCAGATTGAGCCACTGAGGGTCCGGGTGAAACAGAGGACCCTGGGATAGCAGGTCGAGTTTGTGGGGCAACCGAATCGGACCCTCCAGGCACAGGTCTTGGATAGCGCCGTACCATGCCCGTTTGGGCCACAGGGGAGCCACCAGGATAGCCGTCACCCCCTCCACCCGAATCTTCTGCAACGTCTTGGGGAGCAGCGGGATCGGAGGAAATGCATACACCAACCGGAAGTCCCAGCGATGGGCGAAGGCGTCCAGCCCCAGAGGATGGTCCGACCGACTCAGGGAAAAATATGTTGGCACTTTGGCATTTGCTCCCGATGCAAACAGGTCGATTGATGGGACTCCCCACCTGTCCGTAAGAGAGCGAAACACGGCCGGATGGAGGCTCCATTCGCCAGGGTGGACCTCCGTGCGGCTCAAAAAATCTGCCTGTACATTGTCCGCTCCCCTCAGATGAACAGCTGACAAGGAGAGAAGATGGCGTTCTGCCCAGGAAAATATTCGTCTTGCGAGCACCTGCAAGTGGATGCCCCGAGTACCACCTTGGTGGCGCAAAAAGGCAACCGTAGTCACATTGTCCGACAGAACCTTGACGTGACGCCCTTGTAGGATGTGAACTGCAGCATGAAGAGTTCGAAGATTGACGACTGATTGAGAGACTCCAAACCCCCTGGAACGGCACGCGATCCACCATCGCTCCCCAACCGGACCCGCTGGCATCCGTAGTTACGGTGGTCACTGGAGCCTGCAGCCAGGCCACCCCCGTCCGGAGGTTCCCGGGATTCATCCACCAGGAAAGGGAGGCCACCACCCGCCCCGGGGTCTGGACCCGAGAGTTCAGGGAATCCTGGCGCCTGTCCCAAGAGCACAGAATGTGTTCCTGAAGCAGACGGGAATGAGCCTGAGCCAAAGCCACTGATGGAATGCAGGCCGTCATGGACCCCAACAGGGACATCGCCTCCCGCAAGGTGGGAGACTCCCGAGCCCGGAAGCGGGTCAGTTTGTCGCGGAGCAGAAGCCGGTGTGCGACAGGAAGGAACGAGGTCTGTTTGGAGGAGTCCAGCAAGACTCCCAAAAATTGACGGCGGGTCGCCGGAACCAGTTCCGACTTCCGAAGATTGGGCACCCACCCTAGACCCTGAAGAATCTCTAAAGTTCTGGACACATGGGTGCGCAGGACCTCTGCCGAAGGTGCCACTACCAGCATGTCGTCTAGATAGGGAATCACGCATAAGCCCTGGGACTGGATGAATGCTATCACCTCCCCCATGAGTTTGGTGAAAACCCTGGGGGCTGACGAGATCCCGAACGGCAGCACATTGAACTGATAATCGCCCGTCCCACCTGCCCCGGAGATCGCAAAGCGCAGAAAGCGTTTGTGAGACGGGTGAATGGGGACGTGATAGTACGCGTCCTGGAGGTCGATGGTGGCCATCATGTAATCCTGACCGATCAGGGGAATCGCCGAGCGGACAGATTCCATCTTGAATCGCCTGTAAAGAACATGACGATTGAGAAGTTTCAGATTGAAGATGATACGGGGCGCCCCGGAGGGTTTTCGTACCACAAACAACCTGGAGTAGTGCCCCTGGCCCACTTCTCCCGGAGGGACCGGAGACACCACGCCGGAACCTAACAGGTCTTGCAGACCCGACAAAAACAGTGTGCGAGAGTCCCCTAGAGGAAGGGGAGTGATCCGCAGACATTGAGGGGGCTGACTTTCGAATTCCAACCGCAGACCCTCCCGAATGGTCGAGAGGATCCACGGGCATGAGGAGATTGCTTCCCATTGGGGAAGAAACCTCAAGAGCCGCCCCGCAATGGGCCCGGCGTCACTGCTTAGAGCCCGGCTGGCCCCCCGCCCCCTGACTTCGGTGCTGGGGGGAGCAAGATATTACGGTTTTTGTCACCTTTCTGGTAAGCCCAGCGACCGGACTTCCCCTTCCCCCTATACTGGGAGGGCTGGCTACGCTCGGCCCGAAAGGACTGCTTCCGAAAGGGCTTCTGTTCCGGGAGACACTTTTTCCGGTCTGACACCTTTTCCAAGATGTCATCCAATGCCGGACCAAAGACATAAGACCCCTGAAAAGGGATGCCACACAGCTTAAGTTTAGACGTGACATCCCCATTCCACATCTTAAGCCACACAGCTCTGCGAGCTGTGTTGGACAACACTGCGCACCTGGCGCCAATGCGGACTGACTCCGCCGAGGCATCAGCCAGGAAGCCTGTAGCACGTCTTAGAAGTGGAACGGAATCCAACAGCTCCTCCCTGGAAGTACCCTGCAGGATGTGATCTTCCAGCTGGGAGATCCACCTAAAGAGTGATCTGGCCACACATGTCGATGAAATGTTCACCTTCAAAGACATAGCGGCCGCCTCCCAGGATTTTTTGAGAACACTCTCCATCTTACGATCGAGGGGGTCCTTCAACTGGGAGGAATCTTCAAACGGTAAGGCGGTCTTTTTCGCCACCCTGGCCACCTGGATGTCCACCTTCGGAACGTCCCCGAGAAAGTCAGCACCCTCCAAGGGGAACCGCTGTTTTAACTCGGAAGGGGTGATCAGCCTATTTTCTGGCAACTCCCACTCCCGCTGGATGAGCTCCCGGATGACCTCATGGACAGGGAAGCCCACCTGCCGCTTAGCCCTCAAGCCACCGAACATGGCGTCCTGCACTGAACAAGGGGGTTCGACCTCCTCAACTCCCATGGTGCTACGGACAGCGTCCAGCAATTCTCCCATGGACTCAGAGGAAAAATAGTAGTGTCCAGAATCTCGTGCCTGTGCAGAGGCAACAGAGGCAACATCCTCGCCGTCCTCAGACGCAGAGCTCTGGACAGCTGCCATGAAAGCCATCGACTCACAGTCCTGGAGCTTCCTCTTTTTTGGAGGGGAAGGCCTGGATGCTGCAGCAAAACCTAGCAAGGCTGAGATAGAAGCCTGTACCTCCTGTCTAACCGCTTGAACTTCGTGTCTAACCATGGACCGGAGTTCCTCAAGCAGGGACGGGGATTCTTCCCTGATCACACCGTTCGTACATGGCTGACACAACTTCTTTTTGTAGGAAGAAGGAAGTTTCATGCCGCAGATGCCACATTTTCTGGATGGGGTTTTGCTGCTTTTAACAGGGGGGCCCTTGTCTCCCTATAGAAAAAGGGGGAGAAGGGGACCCAGAGTGAGTGAAGGGATCTAAGCCCCTGACCGCAGTGACCACCCCCAATACACTTACAGGAGCTGGGGGAACGCTGGGCTCTGCAGAGGCAGAGGAGGAAGATCTACCACCCTCCATCTTCAGGGATCTCCTTACCTGGGTGTAGTCTTCCGGCGGGTACTTATCTCTAAGCACCGTGCCCCCAACGTGGAACAGCTGTTCCCTCCCTCCTCCCGGTCACTGGCCGCAGGCAAACGCGTGCGATAGGCCTGCTGGGTCCCTGGAGCCGCGCCCAAGCAGTCACCGCACGCACAGGAGCCGCCGGCCGAAAACCGGAAGTGACGTCACCCGAAACCGGAAGTGACGTCGCGGCACTCTCGGCGCGCGCTCCCGGGACCGCAGCTGGAGGAGGGAGACGCCGGAGAGCTGAGACAGGCCTCCGGCGCTCTGAAAACGGCCTGCTTTGCCCCGGAGGACGCAGGAAGGCCGCCAGGTCCCATATGGGAGCCCCGAGAAGGAGGAGGAGGACGCCCCCGACGCCCATCTCTGGCCCGGCCGTAAGTTCACCCAAATGCTGCCCCTGCCGGCCTGACAGCACTGGAACCTCTCCATGCCCCAAGAGGGACAGGAAGACACTGGAGTACGGAGGAAGGGGAGGGGCTTTTAACCTCTCTGTGTTCCTGTCCCCCAATAGGGCGTGGACGACATCCTCCAATGCTGTCGTGGAAGGCGATGGGAGAAACAACACGTTTTTTGCACTAGAAACATACGTGGACAATTCCTTTTTTACATATTGCGAATATGACAGCTCCAGGCCATGGGAGACTGTGGTCAGCATACCTCTCTATCTTCTATGCTGTGGCTGTATCAGCTGTAAATGGGGCCCACCAGGCAAGCCCAGTTGACAGATGTAGGTGGGGCCTGGTGTCATTTTAGGCTGGTTTCACACTGCAGTTTTTTCCTGATCAGGTTCCATCAGGTTTGTGTGCCAAAACCAGAAAAGGAAAACCATAATTAAAAGATTGACACGTGTTCTGAGTTTTGGAGACACTCCTGGTTTTGGCATACAAACCGGATGGAACTTGATCAGGGAAAAAACTGCAGTGTGAAACCAGCCTTATTGTATGTACTTGGTTACAATTTCTCTTTGTGTCCTGAACAGAACCGTCATGTCACTGAGACAATTAGATCTCTGTAGTTACGGGTGAGTGTTGGTCCACACATCAGGGCTGTAGCGGCAATTTCATCCAGTGATATGTATTCACCATTGGATGATGTCCCCGACACAGAACTGGTGCTTGGATCTGGTGACAGTTCCCTGGTAACTACAGCTTATCTGAGCATAGCAGTCATGTCATTGCTTCTCTCAAAACACAGTAATAACAGGCGAGCGCAGGTCCAGGAACAACAATTGCAGTAGTGACTTCATCCAATGGAGAGTACATGTCACTGAATGAAATCACCGCCACTGTACTGCTGCATGGAACTGTGCTCTCTGGCAATTCATGTGATCAGAACTCTGAAGACGAAATGTCAAGACTGCTCCACTCATATCAGAGTAATTGTCTGATGACATGTACACTATCTAATTGTACCGTATGTAATACAGTCTGCTGAACTGTATAATTACCGTGCCTTGCAGCCACAATGATATGACTGCTCTGCTCAGATCTCCGTAAAAAACGAGTAGCACAGTGCCTACTAACAGAATCGGTGCTGTCAATGCTCCTTGCTTACACTGTCCACATCTTGGCAGTGAAGTCACCCACAAAATGGCCGTAATCATAAACTTCTTTCCCTCTTATCCTTTTGAAAACACCCAAGAGATGGTGTGACATCAACCACACACAATCAGATTTTATCCACATCTAATACAGTAATAATGCAAGCTAGCAGTATATTGCTTTTTATGAAAATACCAGCAACTGCTCCCCCTAGTGTTTAAATGTTGAAACTATCATTTTCATATTTAATACCATTAAACTTTGCATAAAATAGTTAAAAAATATTAAAAAGTAAACTTTTTTCAATTGTTGAAAATGTTTTTATTAATGACATTCCCTTTTAAGGATTTTAAGTTTTAATCTATAATTTTTATTTTCATACCTACTCACATTCTCCTGCAAATTAGCTTTATGATGCATATAAAAGGACTTATTCTCAGAAAGCACAGTACATTCAGACTGTGCGGTTTTTGATCCGTTTTTTGCAATGCACTACAGAAAACGGGTCACTCAAATGAAATCCCAGCAAAATCTATGGGTTTTCATTTTTGCTGTTCAGACAGGGCACTCTGAAAGTGATCTGTTTTCTCACTTTTGGAGTGATCCGTTTTGTAAAAGTGCTTGTCAATTTCTGCTGCGTTTTTTCTGTAACGTTTTTGCCATAGACTCCATTATAGAGTGTTGAAAAAACACTTTTTTGGGGGGAAAAATGCAGCACTACAGGATCTGATGTCACTGGGAACAGTATTAGAGATTAATTTACCAACGTCAAAAATATAAAAAGGTATACATTTTATTAACAATTAATAAAAAGGTCTAAGGGACCCAACAAACAACACACCAAATAAAAACATAAGATCAAACAAGTGAATGTGACGTGAAGGAGAGGGGTGGGGAATTTTTACCTAGAAATCCCTTTCTCTCATTTGCCTACCTAGCATTGGAGGATTTACACCCTAATACACACGTGGTGACCCCAAACCTCGGCGGCTGACCCTCCTCTTACCCTATTTTCCAAACAAGGGATTTAAGGGGAGGAGGGGGAGAGTAATTGTCCTGATATCCACTTAACTCCAATTCGTCATTTGTGGTCTCTCAGGATGCGTCATGAACTTCACTTTTTTAGTGGTTCAGGTTTTGTGATGATGATTCTCCGCACTTTACGCGTTTCATCCAGACCGATTATGTTGGACTCATCAGAAGATGGAGAAATAAATAGTGTCTTGCCTAAGAGGGTGAAGAAAAACAATGTGAGATACAACAATAGACCCAACCATGGCTATTTTTAGAAAAGAGAGGGAACAGTATCAAGGGAATATGATTAGTTCAACCATATCAAAGGAATGTCAAGGAAAGAATATGAATGAAGAAAGACGTAAAAAAAAAGGGGGAGAAGAAACCAAGAACAAAAGGAGAGGGGAGGGGGAGGGGGAAGGGAAAGGGAAAAAGAAAAAGAAGGAAAAAAAAGAAAAAAAAGGGGGCCTCAAAAAGGGGTTTCTAGGTAAAAATTCCCCCCTCCCCCTTGCGTCACATTCACTTGTTTGATCTTGTGTTTTTATTTGGTGTGTTTTTTGTTGGGTCCCTTAGACCTTTTTATTAATTGTTAATAAAATGTATACCTTTTTATATTTTTGAAGTTGGTAAATTAATCTCTAATAATTAATATTTAAACGTTACCTCCTAAAGAAATTGATTTACTATAAAAGTCACTGGGAACAGGAAAAGGAAATTCCACCATTGAGGTTGCTTTTCCTGTACCCAGTGCTAATCATCACTTCTAGTAGCAACATGACAGGGTACTGCCCAATGGGGATTGATGTTGGACGCCTGATTGAAATGGTAATTAGCCTGTAATTAAATGTCTATAGTTTAACACCTTAATGACGGCCCACTGTATATATACGGCGGCAAAACAGGGTCCTTATTCTGTTCTGATGTGAAAATAAGTCAGAACATAAAAGGCCCTGTAGTGCCCCCCAATGGCCGAAAATCTCCAGGGTTGCAGCTACCGGGGGTAGCTGATACCCTGCAGATTATGAGTCGGGCAGGTTTTTACCGATACCCGCCATGTGATCACGGTTATACACCGTTTACCGTTTATACGGTGTATAACCGTGATCACATAAATATAGTGAATCACCGGAGTGAAAGCAATGATTTCTCTGTCATGCCACAGGATCACACCTGTTGCATGACAGAGAAATAGCTGTCCCTGTCCACTGGTACACAGCCCCTGGTACCGGTACTCGGCCCCCACCCCCTCCCCTCCTCCTAAAATGGAGCCGCAGCGCTTCAGAAGCAGCGCTGGCAGCCTCCTGCAGCCCTCTGCTGCGTATTCCTCTCTAATGTGACATGTCACACATGTCACATCAGAGAGGAATAGCCCCCTGCTTCTGGGTCCCCTCAGTCCCCCTCTCCCTCCAGCTCCGGTCCTCACCCGCCGCCGCTGCCGTCATCATCATCTCCCTCCCATCTTAGCTGTCAGATGGGAGGAAGATGATCAATCTCTCGGTCACCCCCGTCACCCCCCGGTCATCCCCACATACTTACCGGCCATGATCTTCATTGATCCTGGCCCCTGCGCCTCTTCTTCCCGGTCTGTCAGGCGCATGCGCAGACAGAGCAGTGTTTCTGCTCTGTCTACCAGGGGACTGACAGCTCATGACCTCAGTGAGGTCATGGCAGGTCAGAATCCTTGTTTCACACAGGGGTCAATTGTGATCCCATAATGGGATGCTAAAGAATGATAAAGATGGGGTCTAAATAGTGTATGTGTTTTTTTTTTTAATAAAAATATTTTTCTCTGTCTTGTGTCTTCTTTACAATTTACTAGGGATTCCTAATGGCCCGGTCTAATATTGGCCAGACATTAAGAATCTCGGGCTTAGTGCCAGCTGCGAAAAAGTTGGCATTAACCCCTTATTACCCAGTCTGCCACCGCTGTACGGCAGCTGGAAGAGCTGGATACAGTGCCAGAAAACGGCGCTTCTATGAATGCGCCATTTTCTGGGGCAGCTGCGGACTGCAATTCGCAGTGGGGGGGCCCAGAAAGCCTGGGCTTCCCTACGCTGAGGATTCAAGCCCCCAGCTGCCTTGTTGTACCTGGCTGGCCCAAAAACATTGCGAAGCCCACACCGTTTTTTTTTTATTATTATTTCATGAAATAATTATAAAAAAAAAAAGGGCTTCCCTATATTTTTGGTTTCCAGCCAGGGTTGGTGGCAGCCCAAGAATATGGTGAAGCCCCACGTCGTTTTTTTTTTTTAAGTTAATAAAGAAATACTAAAAAAAATGCAGGTGAGGAGACGACCAGGACACGGTGTCTCCGGATCTTGTGCACATGCTCTAAAAGTGAGAAATTGTGTGAAAAAAAGAAAATGTTCAATATGACGTTGCCAAATACTGTGAAGTAGCTGTAGGTTCCAAATGCTCACTATACCCCTAGATATAATCCTTGAGGCATCAAGTTACCAAAATGGGGTCACTTGTGCGGGAGCTCCAATATTTAGGCACACAGGGGCTCTCCATACGCGACATGGTGTCCGCTAACTATTGGAGCTAATTTTCCATTCAAATTGTTAGCGGACACCATGTCGCATATGGAGAACCCCTGTGTGCCTAAACATTGGAGCTTCCCCACAAGTAACCCCATTTTGGAAACTAGACCCCCCAAGGAACATATCTAGATGCATAGTGAGCACTTTCAACCCCCAGGTGCTTCACAAATTAGTCTGTAAAAAGGAAAAAAAGATTTTTGTGAAAAAAAAGTACTTTTTCATTTTTATGGATCAGTTTGTGAATCACCTGGGGTTCAAAGTGCATACCATGCCCCTGTGTGCCTAAACATTGGAGCTCCCCCACAAGTGACCCCATTTTGGAAACTAGACACCCCAAGGAATTTATTTAGATGCAGAGTGAGCACTTTGAACCCCCAGGTGCTTCACAAATTAATCTGCAGAAATGAAAAAGTACTTTCCTTTCCACAAAAATGTTCTGTTTTCATTTTTACGGATTCATTTGTGAAGACCTGGGGGTTCAAAGTGTTCACCACCCATCTAGATAAGTTCCTTGGGGAGGTCTAGTTTCCAAAATGGGGTCACTTGTGGGGGAGCTACAATGTTTAGGCACACAGGGGCTCTCCATACGCGACATGGTGTTTGCTAACAATTGCAGCTAATTTTCCATTCAAATTGTTAGTGGACACCATGTCGCGTATGGAGAATACCTGTGTGCCTAAACATTGGAGCTCCCCCACAAGTGACCCCATTTTGGAAACTAGACCCCCCCAAGGAACTTATCTATATACATAGTGAGCACTTTGAACCCTCTGGTGCTTCACAAATTGATCTGTAAAGATGAAAAAGTACTTTTTTTATCCTGTTGCCCATGTGAAAATGAAAAAAATTGAGGCTAAAAGAACATTTTTGTTGGAGAAATTAAAATGTCAATTTTTTGTTTCCATTTTGCTTTAGTTCCTGTGAAGCATCTGAAGGGTTAATAATCTTTTTGAATGTAGTTTTGAGTAGCTTGTGGGGTGCAATTTTTGGAATGGTGTCATTTTTGGGTGTTTTCTGTCGTGTAAACCCCTCAAAGGGACTTCAAATGTAATGTGGTCACTAAAAAAATGGTTTTGCAAATTTTGCTGGAAAAATGAAAAATTGCTGATGAACTTTGAACCCTTATAACTTCCTAACCCAAAAATTTTTTTTTTCAAAAATTGTGCTGAAGTAGAAATGTGGTAAATGTTATTTATTAACTCTTTTGTGTCACATAACTCTCTGGTTTAGCAGAATAAAAATTAAAAATTTGAAAATTGTGAAATTTTAAAATTTTTTGCCAAATTTATTATTTATTTTCAAAAATAAACGCAAAAATTATCGACCTAAATTTACCACTAATATGAAGCCCAATATGTCATGAAAAAACTATCTCAGAATTGCTAGGATCCGTTGAAGCGTTCCAGAGATATTACCTCATTAAGGGACACTGGTCAAAATTACAAAAAATAGTCTGGTCATTAAGGTGGAAATTGGCTCCATCACTAAGGAGTTAAAAAGTGTGTGTTTATTTACTTTTTCTGTGTGCTCCACTGTCCTGTGCTGAACACATACTCAGGCAGCATTGGGCTGCAGCGCCCCTGCTGCCCGGGTAACATGCTGTGGCAATGAGACATTTTTTTTAAATTTTGTTCTACTTTTTGTGAAAAATTTGGTGTGGGCTTCCGCAGAATTTTCAAGTGCCAGCTAAAGGTAACCCAAGCAGTTACTGGCTGCTAACCCTCAGCTGGCAATGGAATATGCAGGGGAGCTATTTTTATTTACATTATTTAAATTAAATAATGTAAAAAAAAAAAAAAAGCTTGAGCTACTGCAGCATTTTCCATTGCCAGCAAAGGTAGCCCAGGCAGCTGAGGGCTGGAATCCTCAGTGTGGTAATGCCCACGCGTTCTGGGCCCCCCACACTAAGAGCCGCAGCCTGTAGCCGCCCCAGAATTGGCGGCTTTGTGAGAGATGCCAAAGTTGGGGGCTACCCCGCTCTCCCAGCTGCCCTATGCAGTGGCAGACTGGGTAATAATCGGGTTGGTGACAGCTTTGTGTTCAAGCTGTCACCAAGCCCCTCTTGCTATTGTC
This sequence comes from Allobates femoralis, assembly GCA_033576535.1. Lineage (NCBI taxonomy): Eukaryota > Metazoa > Chordata > Amphibia > Anura > Aromobatidae > Allobates > Allobates femoralis. The sequence goes on from JARQOC010000001.1 coordinate 287,461,117, forward strand.
AGACATCAATAAGATAGCTGGCCATTAGGAATAGTGAAAGAATTTGTAAAATTCAGACACAAGAGAACAATCTTTTATTCGTAATAAAGAAGACTCAGACTGTTAGTTTACCAGTTTATTAGCTCTCTCCATGCATCCCCTTGTACATAATCCATGTTCTGGCTGGATAGCCCGGCATAGACTCCATCAGCTGAGAAGCCGCGGGGAACACAAGCAGCAATAGCACATCAGCTGATCGGGGCTCCCGGTAGATGATCATGTCATCTGGGGCCCTGATTATGTGACCGGACCATCCACCAGCTGATTGGGACCCCGGCGAAGCATCATGTCACCTAGGTTCCCAAACACCTGATGTGCTGTTGCTGCCCGGGTTGCCCACGGCTGCTCAGCTGATGGAGTGTATGCCGGGCTATCCAGCCAGAAGATGAATTTTGTGCAAGCGGATCCATGGAGGTAGCTAATAAACTGTTAAACAAGGAGTCTTCTTTATTTCTAATAAAAAATTGTTTTCTTGTGTCTGTGTCTATTTAAAAACTCTTTCACTGTTGCTTATAGCCGGCTATCTTATTGATGGCTGACAATAGCAATAGGGGCTTGGTGACAGCTTGAAAACAAAGCTGTCACCAACCCCATTATTACCCAGTCTGCTACCGCATAGGGCAGCTGGAAGAGTGGGGTAGCCACCAGCTTTGGTGTTACATTGAAGTGCCAATTCTAGGGCAGCTGCTGGCTGTGGTTCTTAGCGTGGGAGGCCCAGAACGCTTGGGCCTTACCACGCTGAGGATTCCAGCCCTCTGTGCTGTGCTGGCATTTGGTCCTGTGAGCATCGCTGCATCGTGACTTCATCACCGCGTGCAGTTGACAGGACCGGATAGCAGGGAGTGATAGAGGTGGGTATGTTAGTTTATTATTTTTTAAGTATGGGGGCTCTGTGTGCCAGCATGAAAGAACTGTGCCAGCATAGGGGCTCATGTGTGTCAGCATGTGGGGACTGTGCCAGCATGGGGGGCAGTTTGCCAATATAGGGGGGCATTGTGCTAGCATGGGAGTTCATGTGTGCCAGCATAGGGACTCATGTGTGCAGGCATGTGGGGCAGTGCGCCAGCATGGGGGCTATTTATACCAGGATGGAGGGGGAATTCATGTACCAGGATGAGAGGCATATATATGATTTGTAAGATGGACACTGGCATTATAAAACGGACCCCATTTCACATTACAAAATGTTTTTCTCTTTTCCTTCACCAAATTTTGGGAGTGCGTTTTATAATCTGGTGCGTCTTATAAAGCGAAAGATACAGTATACCAGGATGACAGACACTGGCATTAAGACAGACCCCTTTTAACATTAAAAAATATTATTTGTCTCTTTTCCTTCATCAAATTTGGGGGTGCGTCTTCTAAAGCAAAAAATACAGTAGTTTCTGATAGCGATGGGCGAATCTGAACTGTAAACTTCAGGGTCTGTACCAAACATCTAGTGTTCGTGCACGGCCCCCGAACACGGACTTCCCTAAAAAGTCCATGTTAGGCTATGTTCACACTTAGCGTTTTTGCTGCATCAAACCCGCAGGCAAGATGTTTGTAAATAAATTCTTTCACAGAAGAATTCCTGTGCTTTTTACCATGATTTTCTAGTTTTGGCTTACAATTGAAAGACTAGATTACTTACCGGTAATAGTGTTTTATGGAGTCCACGACAGCACCCACAGGAGAGAGGAGATCTGCCCTCAGGGACAAGAAACCTACAGATAAAAACGGGCGATCACCCTCCCTTACTCAGTTGTGTTACAGAGCATGAGAGGAACTGCTAAATTAAGACCATTGATTAATAACATACAGAACCATCACCACTACTGTGAATAAAGTTAGCTCAACATAGGACGATGCAAACAAGGGAGGGAAGTGAGTGGGTTCTGTCGTGGACTCCATAAAACACGATTACTGGTGAGTAATCTAATCTTTTCTAATCTCCACGACAGCACCCACAAGAGAGACTTTCAGAGAACTATCGCTTGGGTGGGATCACCGTGTTGAGGACAGATGTCCCGAGAACTAAATAAGAGTCAGAGGACAGGTCAAGTCTATAGTGGTTGTAGAAGGTGGAAGGTGAAGACCAGGTTGCCGCCTTACATATCAACTCAATCGAGATGTCTGCCGTCTCAGCCCAGGAGGAAGCCATGGCCTGAGTGGAATATACCTGAACTTCGTCCGGAGGATGGTCACCTTTTGCTGAGGCCATATCCATGGCATCTCTGATCCATCTCGACAAAGTGCTCTTTGTTACTCCAGACCCCTTCCTGTGGCCCTAAAAGGAGACAAACAGAGCCCTACACTGCCTAAATGCCTGACCCCTGTCTATGTAATGAAGGACTGACCTTCTAACATCAAGTGTGTGAAACCTATGCACATGGTTAGAAAAAAAGGAGGGAAGAATAATCTCCTGGCTTCGATGAAACTTAGAAACTACTTTCGGGAGGTATGATGGATCCAGTTTAAGCACTAATCTATCAGGAAAGATAGAAAGAGTTGGAGGATCAATAGCGAGAGCCTGTATATCACTAACCCTTCTGGCAGAGGTCAGAGCAACTAACAGAGCAGTTTCAAGGAAAGGACCTTTAACAAAGACACCTCCCAGGGTTCAAATGGGGAACCGGTGAAAGCATCAAGGACTAGGTTTAAGTCCCAAGGAGGAACACTAGCAATATGGACAGGGGTGCTACGCTCACAGGCAGAAATAAATCTAGACACCCAACTATCCCCAGCGACATTATAGCTGTATAAAGCTCCTAAAGCCGAAACCTGAACCTTCAGAGTGCTAACTGACAAGCCCAGTTCCAGCCCGCTTTGTAGGAACTCCAGGATAGCAGAGATCATCACCACATTAGAGAAAGGGGCAGTGTGGATCCTTAGGAATTTCTGCCAGATCCTACTATAGATCTGAGTGGTAGAAGCTTTCATACTCAGTAAGAGAGTAGAAATAAGGGCATCTGAAAACCCTCTTAATCTCAATAACTGCCTCTCAAGTTCCACGCCATCAAGTTTTGGGCTTCTTGTTGTCCCATCAGTCCCAGTCTCGAAAGGACTTCTTCTGACCGAACGGGCGACGTCTGAACGCTCTCCTGTAAAATTAAATAGACGGATTAGGGAATCCCTTTTTCCTTTCAGCTGCCTTAGGCTGGGTTCACATTTGCGGACCCCTCCGCAGCGTTCTGCAGAGGGGATCCGCAATGTGACCGCAGCGGCCGTCAGCTCCTATCTTTATAATGGGAGCGCACTGTGCTGCGCTTAACTGCGCATGACCGTGCGCACCCATCCACTCCCATATGTGATCTGTGCGCAGGCGGATGCCTGCGCACAAATCACACAGTCTCGTCCGCACCAGGGACGCGACATGTTGCAATGCCTGCGCACTGATCACATCTGGGAGTGAATAGGTGCGCACGGTCATGCGCAGTCAAGCGCAGCACCGTGCGCTCCCATTATAAAGATAGGAGCTGGCGGCCGCTGCGGTCACATTGCGGATCCCCTCTGCAGAACGCTGCGGAGGGGTCCGTAAATGTGAACCCAGCCTTAGAAAGAATATCGTCCAGAGCCTTGCCAAACAGGTACTCACCCTGACATGGCAGTGTGCACAACTTAGATTTTGCTGGTGGGTCACCCTTCCACCCCTTCATCCAAAGGGCATGCTGAGCCAAATTTGTCAGACCTGCGGGTCTTGCAGCCAATCGTAAAGAATCTGCCGAGGCGTCAGCCAGATATGCCGTACTGCCACGTATTAACGGGAGTGAGGACAGTAACTTCTCCCTGGACACTCCTTTCCTAATTTGGTCCTTCAATTGATCGACCCAGACTAACATTAATCTAGCTGCGTTGAGGAAGCTCCTGTGAAGGACTCCCAGGAACGCTTAAGGGTACCTTCTCATGCCACAACCACGGGAGACATTTTTGGCGGCGATATTTCGTCCTGGAAATATCGCTGTCAAATTGCCTCCAAATTGCGGGAATTTGGCGGCGATAAGACAAATGTTGCCTGGTTTCGATTTTAGAGCAGTGCCAAATCCTGTGGCAGTGTCCAATTGGCTCTTGCAGTCAGACTGGGTCACCACCCTCTTTGATTTGTCGCCATACACAGTATGACAATGAAGCTGCTGTCATATTAGTGTAAAAAGAAATAATTGAAAAATAATTGATGTGGGATCCCACATATATTGATGCTCAGTGCAGATGAAGCACATGGCTGAAGGCTACAGGCCCCAGCTTTATGTGTTATATGTTGACTGGTAACAAAATGCGGGGGACCCCATACATTTAATTAAAATAAATAAACGGCATGGAGTCCCCCCTGCCCAATTTCCATACTCAGCCAAGATAAAGCACTCGCCATGCCTAAGCTACAAGTCCCAATAGAATAACCTGAACATAAAATGATTTAATTTGGCTTATCACAATCATGGCCAACTTTGAATCGAGGGAACCGCTTGTCAACAGAATTCCCAGTCTGTCTCGCGCTGATCCTTGGCAGGCTTTAGTTGCGTATTGGATATGGTCTGAAGAGGGCAGACCCATTCAGCTTAGAATGACTACTAATCAAACATGAAGGATAACTGGGAGATAGATATTCTGCCCAGCTAAAAGGCGACCAATCCATTTTGAGACTACCACACTGAACTTACACTGGTTCTCATTGGCACAACCATTACAAAGGACTGAAGGCTTCCCAAATGATTAGAGGTTGGAAAGTTGGGCTTGGTTATCTTAGGAAAAAAAGATGTCTAAGGGCGGCTTCACACTGCGGTGTGATCCAGTCCGGGGCTGTCAGGGATGAACCTGACAGCCTCGGACTGGATCAGTACACAGAACTGGAGGGCTAATTTGCCCTCTGGTCCGTTGTGCAGCCGCACACAGTTGCCGCCGCTGATAGGTCAGGACTGCGGATTACGAGTTAGCCGCGGTTCTGACCTATCAGCGGTGGCAGCTGCGTGCGGCTGCACACCGGACTGGAGGGCAAATTAGCCCTCCAGTTCTGTGTGCTGATCCAGGTTCATCCCTGACAGCCCCGGACCAGATCACACCGCAGTGTGAAAAAGAGATCTGATTCAGGGCCAATACAAAAGGACTGGCACATGACTTATTGCTTCCATTTTAAAGACATTACCAAGTACCACAGGGCATTCATTAAGGGTCCTTTATAGTTAAGAGCAGGCAGGCACACTGGGTAATGGCAGACTTTTTTTGAGGCTTGGATGATTTCCTCAGTACACCTAACGTTGTGGGCAATATATAATTAATCATTTACACCTCCTTTCAAAAGGACCAACTGGAACAAGTATGAAGGTTTACTTAAAATCTGTTGGACTCATCAGCTACCCTCAAGACTGTATTTTATTAAGGCCCGTTATTGTTGTCAGAATCACAAAGGACTGATGGCATCATCCAGAAGCTATCCTTCCCAGCATCAGTATGATTTCTAGCAAAGGATAGTGAAACTTTGAGACAGTAGTAAAGACAGGTCTATTAGCTGTAAGTCAGCTGGCTAACTTGGTAAAAGTCACAGCTCCACGTTTGTACATATTACTAAGTATCACCACCAAAAAGTCCTATCATGCACATCCTGAGATTGCAGGCTATTCCTCAACTAAGAGGTGGCCGGAAAACCTTCAGCCAGGCCAGCATAACATGAGGTGGAATGCCAAACATGAGACATTAGGTTAGACCTGGAGTGGCAGGGCCACAAACAAGACATGAGGCTAGACATTAGGAGACAGACCCAACACACACAACATGAGACCATAAATGATTCCGTAGGCCCACCATACCACACCACATGAGGCAATACAATAACCCCTTCCCGACCTATGACGTACATGTGTCATAGGCCGCCTCCCACAATTGGAAGCGAGCTCACGCTGTGTGCCTGCATCATCCTCTGCACATCTCAGCTGATCTCACCAGCTGAGATGTGCATTAGTGATGAGCGAGTACTAAAATGCTCGGGTGCTCGAAGCTCGGGCCGAGCATCCCGAGATACTCGTGTACTCGGCCCAAGTAACGAGCCCAATGTTATCCTATGGGAGACACGAGTATTTTTATGAAATGCCTGCCGGCTGCCTGGAAAAACCCTAAAAATGTCACAAAAGTCTCAGACGAGTGCTGAAATGACATGGCAACACCATGGGGAAGACCCCTGGAAGCATTTCTCACTCAAAAGTCACAGCTGTGAACAATGTTGTCCGAGTTTCACACCAATTTTACGGAGTCTCCAGAAAACCTTCCAAAATGACACCAAAATGAATATTTATGGTGGAAATGTTAAGGGCACATACCCAATAGTGAGATACAGCTGGTGTATGTCACTTTTTGTGATTACATAAAAGATTTTACGTGAAAACATTGTGCGGCACTCCGATGACCCTGACAAGAGACGTACCTGAAGCCCTGTCTACAAATAAAGTGCCCATTTTGAGGAACTGGGTCTATAGTAGTATCTTCTTTTTTTTAACCAATAAATGTTTATTAAGGTTTCGAAACAAATCACAAAAACATTAAACACATCCACAGATATGGGAATAATCACATGGTCCACCAATCAGTAAATTGGGTAAAGGTGGTGGGGGGGGGGGGGGGGGGGAGGGGGGTTAGGGTAAGAGGGCGGAAAGAAAGGGGTCGAGGGAAAAAAGGGGGAAAGGGAAACAAGGGAAGGTTGCAAAAAGAACAATTACACATGAACAGAATTGTGCACAGAGGAGATCCAAGGGTCCCACCAACTAAGAACTCTATTTCTTTTAGACAGTGAGGGAGCCAGTATCAATTCATACTGGAAATGCGTGTTAAGTCTAATCACCAGGTCTGCCAGGGAAGGAGCTACAGTTGATCTCCACTTTGCTGCGAGACATTGCCTAGCAGCAATGAGAATGTTAGTGGTAATAGGACGTAGTGGAGCAGGAATATGTTCCAGACCAATGCCCAGTATCGCCAGTTGGGGAGGGAAGGGGGTGGAAAACCCAGCCAGTTCTGCCAACAAGCGCTCCACCGTTTTCCAAAACTGCGAGACCACCGGACAACTCCACCACATGTGGAGCGTATCGCCAAGTACCTGACAACCTTTCCAGCAATAGGGAGTGCTCCGAGGAGATCCTCGGGCGAAGCGTGCCAGACGCTCAGGAGTATGATACCATTGCATTTGGTTTTTTTTGGACTGTTCCAAATGCGTCACACAAGAAGAGTAGTGAGACGCATGTGATGCAGCCGTTCGCCATTCCTCACATGTGACAGAGAAGGTCAACAGTGCCTCCCACTTCAACATGTAAGGCAGTTTAAGGTTCCCCTCAGAGCACTGCAAAGCTCTATACATGATAGAGACTCCATGTCTAGCAGAACCTCCAGCCTTCATGAAAGTCTGGAGGCCTGGATCCATGGCTGTCAGATCTGGAGTCGGCCACACCAATGAGGTCAGAAAGTGTCGGATCTGCAAATACCGGTAAAAAGTGGTTTTCGGTAAGGCAAATAAAAGAGACAGGGCGGAGAATTGTTGGAGGCCGCCAGATGAATCCATCAGCTCCGATATATACCGGATCCCCCCTCTCCTCCACTCCAGCAGGGACAGGTCTGGCACCAGTTTCTCCACAGTAACTAGAGAGACATATCGGTAGAGGAAGGAAAAATGAGATCTACCAATCTTCGCCCACACCCCTAACAAGGTGGTCATAACCCTAAGAGAGTCAGGGGGAGGTTGATACTTAAGTAAGTTCATCTCCAATAATAGACGGGTAGAGCCCCCCGGAGAGAAGGAGGATTCCATCTGCATCCACCTAGAGGAGGGAGCATCAGACCACCAATCTCCAGCTGCTTGAAGGACCGCAGCTCTTGCATATGTCGAAATACTAGGTAGCCCCATTCCTCCCCTAGAATAAGGGAGGAAGAGGACCCGTCTAGCAACTCGGGGGGGTCTACCATTCCACACAAAACGACCCAAAGTAGCTTGCAAGGCTTGTACTGAACTGCTTGGGAAGTTCAGAGGTAGGCACCGGAGCAAGTAAAGAATCTTCGGAAGAATGGACATTTTGATGATCTGAATCCTAGCAATCCAAGATAGCTGCAGTCCCGAGAGTCTCTCAATTTCCCCTCTGATATTACCATGTAAGGTGTCCCAATTACGTTTAACAATCGCAGACATTTTGGTGATGTATATCCCCAAATATTGGAATCCTTCCCTGGCCCAGGTGAACGGAAACAAACGTTGGAGAAATGTTTGATCAACAGCAGGAAGGTGCAGAGGGAGAATAGTAGACTTAGCAAAGTTTAGTTTGTAGTAGGAGGCAAGAGAAAATTCCTCCAAAACTGCAAGAATGGCTGGCAAAGAGGTGCGTAGGTCAGTGCAAAAGAAGACCACATCGTCCGCGTATAGCCCTATTTTGTGTTCAAAGGAGCCAACTGCAACCCCTCGTATGTCCGGAGAATTTCGGACAATGGAGGCGAGTGGTTCCATTATGAGGGCAAACACTAAAGGAGAAAGAGGACAGCCCTGACGGGTGCCATTAGTGATGTTGAAGCAGGGAGAGTGAAAACCTGATACACTGACCGCCGCACAGGGATTAGAATACAAGGCATTAATTGCATCTCGGATCGGCCCCCGAATTCCAAACCTCAAGAGGACCTCGTCCAGGTATCCCCAGTGCACCCTATCAAAGGCCTTCTCAGCGTCCAGAGACAGGAGTGCACTGGGGAGTTTCCGACGTTCAAGCAGCTCCAGAACATTCAGGAGTCTGTGTGTACCATCAGAAGTCTGGCGTTCAGGGACAAAGCCCACCTGATCCAGTTGAACCAAGGAGGGGAGGACGGCCGAGAGGCGGGTAGCAAGGAGTTTTGCATAAATCTTGAGGTCGCAATTGAGTAGGGATATGGGCCTAAAATCTCCGGGGGTGGTGAGAGGTTTCCCCGCCTTAGGGATAGTGGATATAAGTGCCTCCAGTCCCTCCTTACGAATTGAGCCCCTCTGCTGCCAGAAAGTGAAAAGTTTCAAAAGGTACGGAGCGAGGAGAGTAGAAAAGGAGGAATAATATACGTAAGAGAAACCGTCCGGGCCAGGGGAGGTACGTTTCTTAATTGACCGTATGGTCGTTATTATTTCCCCTTCAGTGATCGGGGCATTCAAGAGTCCCAATTGTTCTTGAGAGAGGCAAGGGAGAGAGGCTTTGGACAGGAAAGCTTGTATGGTCTCGCTAGAGGGCTGAGGTATGTCTTTCGAGTCCTTTAAGTTATATAAGGAGTGATAAAATTTACCAAATTCTTCCGCAATTTTAATTGGATTGCGTACAGTTTCTCCTGATGGAGTCAGCAAGGTAGAGACTCTGGACTGAATTTCCCTCTTTTTAATTCTCCTAGCCAACAGGGCCCCTGCTCTGTCCCCCATTGCATAAAACCTGGATTTGGTTTTCCTCAGTTGTTTTTCAGCATTTTCTAGTAGACATGTTCTCAGATCCCGTCTCACCTCTGTTAGTTCTTGCAATACAGGGCTTACGGGGGAAGTCCTATGTTTTGTTTCCAAGAATTTAATCTTGGAAAGTAGAGAAGCAACTGCAGCCTCACGTTCCCTTTTGGCTCTAGACGCTAGTTGGAGAAGAACGCCCCGAAGTACCGCCTTATGGGCATACCAGAGGATTTCCGGGTCAGTCCCAGCCACATCATTAGAGGCAAAATACTGTTCCAGATGCTTGTGTACATGTTGAACATGTGGGGGAAAGGATAGAAGATACTCGTTCAGCCTCCAGCGAGCTGGTGGTCTGATCGAGGTAGGGTCGGTTACCTCCAAGGAAATCTGCGCATGATCCGACCAGGTTATGGAAGCAATACTGGCAGAAACACAGTGTGGGAGGATGGAATCATCCACCAGGAAGTAATCGAGCCTACTCAAGGTTCCATGTCGGGGAGACATAAACGTATAGTCTCGTTCCGAATATAGTAGTATCTTCCATTGCAAGGGCAGTCAAAAATTTGGAGGTTCACCAATGCCCCTGGATACAGACATGCAGGATGGCCTGTAAACAAGAACTGGGTGTATTTTAGTATAGCCCTTTGGTCAGGGCAGCCAAAAATTGGGAGGCTCCTCTTTGTCCCTGGATAGAGACGTGCAGGAGGGCCTGTTAAGAACTGGGTGTATTGTAGTATAGCCCTTTTGTCAGGGCAGCCAAAAATTGGGAGGCTCCTCTTTGTCCCTGGATAGAGACGTGCAGGAGGGCCTGTTAAGAACTGGGTGTATTGTAGTATAGCCCTTTGGTCAGGGCAGCCAAAAATTGGGAGGTTCAACAATGACCCATGCTTACAGACATGTAGTAGGGCCTGTAACCCTCAAGTGGGTGTATTTTAGTATAGCCCTTTGGTCAGGGCAGCTAAAAATTGGGAGGTTCAACAATGACCCATGCTTACAGACATGTAGTAGGGCCTGTAACCCTCAAGTGGGTGTATTTTAGTATAGCCCTTTGGTCAGGGCAGCCAAAAATTGGGAGGTTCAACAATGACCCATGCTTACAGACATGTAGTAGGGCCTGTAACCCTCAAGTGGGTGTATTTTAGTATAGCCCTTTGGTCAGGGCAGCCAAAAATTGGGAGGCTCCTCTTTGTCCCTGGATAGAGACGTGCACAAGGGCCTGTTAAGAACTGGGTGTATTGTAGTATAGCCCTTTGGTCAGGGCAGCCAAAAATTGGGAGGTTCAACAATGACCCATGCTTACAGACATGTAGTAGGGCCTGTAACCCTCAAGTGGGTGTATTTTAGTATGGCCCTTTGGTCAGGGCAGCCAAAAATTGGGAGGCTCCTCTTTGTCCCTGGATAGAGACGTGCACGAGGGCCTGTTAAGAACTGGGTGTATTGTAGTATAGCCCTTCGGTCAGGGCAGCCAAAAATTGGGAGGTTCAACAATGACCCATGCTTACAGACATGTAGTAGGGCCTGTAACCCTCAAGTGGGTGTATTTTAGTATAGCCCTTTGGTCAGGGCAGCCAAAAATTGGGAGGCTCCTCTTTGTCCCTGGATAGAGACGTGCACGAGGGCCTGTTAAGAACTGGGTGTATTGTAGTATAGCCCTTTGGTCAGGGCAGACAAAAATTGGGAGGTTCAACAATGACCCATGCTTACAGACATGTAGTAGGGCCTGTAACCCTCAAGTGGGTGTATTTTAGTATAGCCCTTTGGTCAGGGCAGCCAAAAATTGGGAGGTTCAACAATGACCCATGCTTACAGACATGTAGTAGGGCCTGTAACCCTCAAGTGGGTGTATTTTAGTATAGCCCTTTGGTCAGGGCAGCCAAAAATTGGGAGGCTCCTCTTTGTCCCTGGATAGAGACATGCACGAGGGCCTGTTAAGAACTGGGTGTATTGTAGTATAGCCCTTTGGTCAGGGCAGCCAAAAATTGGGAGGCTCCTCTTTGTCCCTGGATAGAGACGTGCAGGAGGGCCTGTTAAGAACTGGGTGTATTGTAGTATAGCCCTTTGGTCAGGGCAGACAAAAATTGGGAGGCTCCTCTTTGTCCCTGGATAGAGACGTGCAGGAGGGCCTGTTAAGAACTGGGTGTATTGTAGTATAGCCCTTTGGTCATGGCAGACAGAAATTGGGAGGTTAGACCTTTGTCATGGCAACAGAAATTGGAGGTTCAATCAATGTCCATGTTAAGACTGTTGGTCAGGGCCTGAACAAAAGTGGGTGTATGAGGCCCTTGTCAGGCAGAAGACAAATGGGAGGTTAACAAGACCCATGCATGTCAGACTGTGTAGGGCCTGTAACCCTCAGTGGGTGTATTGTAGTATAGCCCTTTTGTCAGGGCAGCCAAAATTGGAGGCTCCTCTTTGTCCCTGGATAGAGACGTGCAGGAGGGCCTGTTAAGAACTGGTGTATTGTAGTATAGCCCTTTGGTCAGGGCAGACAAAAATTGGGAGGTTCAACAATGTCCCATGCTTACAGACATGTAGTAGGGCCTGTAACCCTCAAGTGGGTGTATTGTAGTATAGCCCTTTGGTCAGGGCAGACAAAAATTGGGAGGTTCAACAATGACCCATGCATTCAGACATGTAGTAGGGCCTGTAACCCTCAAGTGGGTGTATTGTAGTATAGCCCTTTTGTCAGGGCAGCCAAAAATTGGGAGGCTCCTCTTTGTCCCTGGATAGAGACGTGCAGGAGGGCCTCAAAACATTTTTCACATTGAAAAGATGCGGGTATCCTGTCTTTGTAATGGCCATTCAAAAAGAATGGGCGTAAAAATTTACCACTGGGGGTATACCTGAAACAACAGCCAAACTATTGTAACGGTCATCATGGTGGCACATGAGGAGAAGGAGGATCAGTCCAGCGATTAGCCAAAGAATAGGAAGACGACGTGGTGGATGATCCAGTAGCTGACCCAACCTGCAGGAGTATATGCAGAGCGAGGACAGCAGTGCACAGGGGGAGGGAGGCATTGCATCCCAACAGGCAGTACGAAGCAGGGTCGGGTACACAGGCATAAGGCAGGCAACCGTTCCCCGGAACAACAACACGACACAAGGTGCCTGTGCAAATGTTAAGTCTTTCCGAGTCTGGCAGTATTTTCAGTTGGCTCCAGATGACTCTAAAAAGGCCATTTGCAAGACCTGCCATGCCAGCATCAGCAGGGGTACGAAAAGTAGCAGCCTGACCACCACCAGCATGATCAGGCACATGTCAGCCAAGCACCCGACTTTGTGGAAAGTACAACAGAGTCGAGGAGCGGTGCTTGCTGATGTCACTGCTACGTCTTTGCCTGTTGTGCGTGCGAGCCAATCCCCTGTCCATGCTGGCCGCGAACAAGCCTCCGGCCCTGCACCTGAAGTTGCCCACGTACAAATTACACCACCATCAAGCACGTCCTTGTCCCAGCGCAGTGTTCAATTATCCATTCAGCAAACATTTGAACGCAGGCGCAAATACGCTGCCAACGCCCCACATGCCACAGTCCTGAATGATCACATTTCGCGACTCATTGCGCTACAAATGTTGCCTTTCCGGCTGGTGTAGACGGAAGCATTCTGCGACCTGATGGCGGCTGCTGTCCCACGTTACTCGGTCCCCAGCCGCCACTATTTCTCCAGATGTGCCGTCCCCGCATTGCATAACCACATGTCCAACAGCATCACACGTGCCCGGAACAACGCTGTTTCAGCCAAAGTCCACCGAATAATAATAATAATAATACAGCTTTATTTATATAGCGCCAACATATTACGCAGCGCTTTACAATGTAGGGTTAGAGTACAGAAAATATAATACAGTAAGTAATTACAGTAGAGAACAAATACAGTAGAATAATTGGATACAAAACAATAGGCATAGAATCAATGTAAAAAATAAAATACAAAAAATAAAGCAAGAAATGAAGGTGACCCTGCTCAAAAGATCTTACAATCTACAACGGGATAGGGGTTGCACAAGGTACAGGGGCTTATTGCACTGATGGTCCAGGCATCTCGAGGAAATGGGGCATAGAACTAAGCTTACATGGATGGTCATTATACAGTCTGTGTAGACCTTTTTGGTTTGGTGGAGTTTGTAGAAGAGTAATGTCCAGAGGGATAGCCCACTATCAACAGTACAAAGGACTTCTATTAGGGAGTATGATAGGCCGCCTTAAAAAGATGCGTTTTTAGGGATCGTATGAAGCCATGCAAGTTGTGGATAGTCCTGATTTCTTTTGGTAAAGCATTCCAGAGGTTTGGTGCAGCTCTGGAGAAGTCTTGGAGCCGGGAGTGGGAGGATCGGATTATTACCGATGTCAGTCGAAGGTCATTTGAGGAACGTAGAGCGCGAGTGGGGTGATAGACAGAGATGAGGGAGGAGAGGTAGGGGGGTGCTGCACTGTGAATAGCTTTGTGGGTGATAAGAAGCAATTTGAATTTGATGCTGTAGTATACGGGCAGACAGTGCAATGACTGGCACAGAGCAGAGGCATCTGAGTAACGATTGGCCAGATGGGTGATCATGGCTGCTGCATTAAGGATGCACTGGAGAGGAGAAACTCTGGTGAGGGGGAGGCCGCTTAATAGAGAATTGCAATAGTCAAGGCGGTAATGGATAAGGGCCACGGTGAGGGTTTTTGTTGTTTACAGGCTGAGAAAGGGACGGACTCTGGAGATATTGTTCAAGTGTAAGTGACATGAGCGGACGAGACATTGTGTGTGGGAGGAGAAGGAGCGATCGGTGTCAAACATAACACCCAGACAACGAGCCTGCTGCCTAGGCACTATCGTGGTGCCACAAACTCAGAGAGAGATGTCCGATTTAGGGAGGTTAGTGGATGGGGGGAGCAGAAGAAGTTCAATTTTGGAAAGGTTTAGTTTCAAATAGAGAGTGGACTTGATATTGGAAACTGCAGCTAGACGGTCATTGCTGTTCTTTAATACCGCAGGGGTAAGGTCAGGGGCTGAAGTGTATAACCACAGACACGTGGACAAGTGCTTGTGGGCAAGGCCGCTACATCTCCTTGACAAAACACTGGGTTAATATTGTGGAGGCTCTGACACAGTCTGATCAAGGGACGGAACACGTCCTTCCCACACCAAGGATAGCAGGCCCGACCTCTGTCAGGGTTTCACCGACACTCTACAGCTCCGGAATGTCATGCTCTTCAGCCTCCTCCTCCTGCTCATCCTCATCCACTGTACCCTCCACACCAGTCCCAAGCTGGAAGCACTGCAGCACTGCCTCTGCGAAGCGGCAACAGGCTGTGCTGAAGCTAGTCTGCATAGGTGACAAACCCCACAATGCAGAAGAGGTGTGGACAGCTCTGAAACAGCAGGCAGATCACTGGCTCACACCTCTGAACCTAAAGCCAGGAAAGGTCGTGTGTGAGAATGGACGGAACTTGGTGGCAGCTTTGAGGCGAGGCTAGCTGACGCATGTTCCATGCGTGGCCCACGTGCTCAACCTGGTGGTTCAGAGGTTTCTAAAGTCATACCCAGAGCTGTCTGAACTGCTGGTAAAAGTTCGCCTTCTGTCTACACATTTTCGCAAGTCACCTGCTGCTTCAGCCGACCTTGGCGGATTTCAGCGCCGTTAGCGTCTTACGGCCCACAGACTGGTGTGTGTGATGTCCCCACGCGTTGGAATTCAACTCTGCACATGTTGGTCGGGATATGTGAGCAGAAGAGGGCAGTTGTTGACTACCTGCATCACCTAAGCCGTCGGGAAATGGTTCAAACTCCACACATAACACCTGAGGAGTGTAGATGGATGTCCGACCTATGTACCGTCCTCCAAAACTTTGAGGACTCCACCCAGATGGTGAGCGGCGATGACGCCATTATTAGCGTCACCATACCACTACTCTGCCTTCTAAAACGGTCTCTGCTGAAAAACAAAGAGGATGCATTGCAGGCCGAGCGCGATGACTTGGAGCAAGAAACAGTAGTGGGTGTGGGTGAAAACACAGAGTCCAGCCTCATCTCATCACAACGTGCAGTGGAGGACTATGACGAGGAGGAGGAGGATGAGGACATGGAGCAACTCTCTGGCCAAATTGAGGATATGACATGCACACCAGTCATACCCTCGGTTCAGCGTGGCTGGCCAGAGGACAGGGGAGATGAGGAGGAGGAGGAGGAGGAGGAGGACAGCATGTTCAGTCATCGTGTTGGTCTGGATACTAAAGTGATGGCTGTTAAGAGTCTGGCGCACATGGCTGACTTTATGGTAAGCTGCCTGCCTCGTGACCCTCGCGTTCAGAACATCTTGGCCGACAATCTGTACTGGTTGGCAACACTGTTAGACCCACGGTACAAGGAGAACTTTATGTCTGTCATTCCTGAGGCGGAGAGGTCAGCCAAAACGCAGCAGTTCCAGAAGGCCATAGTCATGGAAGTAGGCAAATCATTCCCCTCACAAAACGCTAGCGGCATAGGTCAGGAATCGGTGGACAACCAAGGCGTACGGCCGAGAGGGGCACAAGTCCAATCCGCCAAAGGTAGGGGAACAGTCTTTACGAGGTGGGACAGTTTTCTCAGCCCCTCACGTACCACAGCCCCTGAGGTGCGGGGTAGTGACACAAGAAATGCTAAGTTTGGTCAGATGCTGAAGGAGTACCTTGCCGATCGAACAACTGTACTGCGAGATTCCTCTGTGCCTTACAATTATTGGGTCTCCAAGCTGGACACGTGGCATGAATTGGCTCTCTACGCCTTGGAAGTCCTGGCCTGCACTGCCGCTAGCATTTTGTCACAGCGTGTTTTCAGTGCCGCAGGTTGAATCATTACTGATAAACGCAACCGCCTGTCAACTGAAAATGCTGACAGGCTGACTGAGATCAAGATGAACAAGGGTTGGATTGGGCCAGACTTCACCACACCACAAACAAATGACAACTGAATTTAAATTTTGTTATGGGAATTTGCCATGTACCTCCACTGACCCATGGGTACACACTTCTGGACTTCCGAGTGTCCAAGTGTGGGATCAGTAATGTCCGTGGACGTGCACTCAGCCAGTTGGTAGGAAGGAGGATCAGGTTGGGAAATGTGCGGTGCAGTATCACGGCTACTGACAATTGACCGTGTGGAAGACAGGGTGTTTGTGGAGGTGCCAATCAGACTAGAAGCATTATCCGCTATCCAAATAAAAAGCTGTTGACACTAGTGTTGGTTCAAGAGCGTAGTACTGCAGCGGGCCCCAACAATTTGGGACAGGACGTGTGAGCGAGTAGATGTGCCACTTTCTTGTTGCGAAATTAGTGCTTGCACACGACCTCGGCCTCTGCCTGCACCACCATCACGTTCACCTCCTTGTTCCTTGCCAACGCCCTTGCGCATTTTGCTTGTATACAGCGACAACAGTCACAGGAGAGGATTTTAGTCCCTAACCTGTATCAAGGTATGACGTACACCAGTCTGGTGACTGTTCAGATCACAAGAGATTAGGATTTTAGTCCCTAACCTGTATCAAGGTATGACGTACAACAGTCTGGTGACTTGAATGGTTAGATGGATTTTAGTCCCTAACCTGTATGAAGGTATGACGTACAACAGTGTGGTGACTGTTGAGATGACAAGAGTTAGGATTTTAGTTCCCTAACCTGTATAAACGTATGACGTACAACAGTTGGTGACTGTTGAGATGACAAGAGTTAGGATTTTAGTTCCCTAACCTGTATAAACGTATGACGTACAACAGTGTGGTGACTGTTGAGATGACAAGAGTTAGGATTTTAGTTCCCTAACCTGTATAAACGTATGACGTACAACAGTGTGGTGACTGTTGAGATGACAAGAGTTAGGATTTTAGTTCCCTAACCTGTAATAACGTATGACGTACAACAGTGTGGTGACTGTTGAGATGACAAGAGTTAGGATTTTAGTTCCCTAACCTGTATAAACGTATGACGTACAACAGTGTGGTGACTGTTGAGATGACAAGAGTTAGGATTTTAGTTCCCTAACCTGTATAAACGTATGACGTACAACAGTGTGGTGACTGTTGAGATGACAAGAGTTAGGATTTTAGTTCCCTAACCTGTATAAACGTATGACGTACAACAGTGTGGTGACTGTTGAGATGACAAGAGTTAGGATTTTAGTTCCCTAACCTGTATAAACGTATGACGTACAACAGTGTGGTGACTGTTGAGATGACAAGAGTTAGGATTTTAGTTCCCTAACCTGTATAAACGTATGACGTACAACAGTGTGGTGACTGTTGAGATGACAAGATTAGGATTTTAGTTCTCTAACCTGTATAAACGTATGACGTACAACAGTCTGGTGACTGTTGAGATGACAAGAGTTAGGATTTTAGTTCCCTAACCTGTATAAACGTATGACGTACAACAGTGTGGTGACTGTTGAGATGACAAGAGTTAGGATTTTAGTTCCCTAACCTGTATAAACGTATGACGTACAACAGTGTGGTGACTGTTGAGATGACAAGAGTTAGGATTTTAGTTCCCTAACCTGTATAAACGTATGACGTACAACAGTCTGGTGACTGTTGAGATGACAAGAGTTAGGATTTTAGTTCCCTAACCTGTATAAACGTATGACGTACAACAGTCTGGTGACTGTTGAGATGACAAGAGTTAGGATTTTAGTTCCCTAACCTGTATAAACGTATGACGTACAACAGTTGGTGACTGTTGAGATGACAAGAGTTAGGATTTTAGTTCCCTAACCTGTATAAACGTATGACGTACAACAGTGTGGTGACTGTTGAGATGACAAGAGTTAGGATTTTAGTTCCCTAACCTGTATAAACGTATGACGTACAACAGTCTGGTGACTGTTGAGATGACAAGAGTTAGGATTTTAGTTCCCTAACCTGTATAAACGTATGACGTACAACAGTCTGGTGACTGTTGAGATGACAAGAGTTAGGATTTTAGTTCCCTAACCTGTATAAACGTATGACGTAAAACTGTCTGGTGACTGTTGAGATGACAAGAGTTAGGATTTTAGTTCCCTAACCTGTATAAACGTATGACGTACAACAGTGTGGTGACTGTTGAGATGACAAGAGTTAGGATTTTAGTTCCCTAACCTGTATAAACGTATGACGTACAACAGTGTGGTGACTGTTGAGATGACAAGAGTTAGGATTTTAGTTCCCTAACCTGTATAAACGTATGACGTACAACAGTGTGGTGACTGTTGAGATGACAAGAGTTAGGATTTTAGTTCCCTAACCTGTATAAACGTATGACGTACAACAGTGTGGTGACTGTTGAGATGACAAGAGTTAGGATTTTAGTTCCCTAACCTGTATAAACGTATGACGTACAACAGTGTGGTGACTGTTGATGATGACAAGAGTTAGGATTTTAGTTCCCTAACCTGTATAAACGTATGACGTACAACAGTGTGGTGACTGTTGAGATGACAAGAGTTAGGATTTAGTTCCCTAACCTGTATAAACGTATGACGTACAACAGTGTGGTGACTGTATGAGATGACAAGAGTTAGGATTTTAGTCCCTAACCTGTATAAACGTATGACGTACAACATTTTGGTGACTGTTTGTAATGACAAGAGTTAGGATTTTAGTTCCCTAACCTGTATAAACGTATGACGTACAACAGTGTGGTGGACTGTTAGAGAAGGACGAAGAGTTAGGATTTTAGTCCCTAACCTGTATAAACGTATGACGTACAACAGTGTGGTGACTGTTGTGATGACAAGAGTTAGGATTTTAGTTCCCTAACCTGTATAAACGTATGACGTACACACTGTGGTGACTGTTGAGATGACAAGTTAGGATTTTAGTTCCCTAACCTGTATAAACGTATGACGTACAACAGTCTGGTGACTGTTTAGATGACAAGAGTTAGGATTTTAGTTCCCTAACCTGTATAAACGTATGACGTACAACAGTGTGGTGACTGTTGAGATGACAAGAGTTAGGATTTTAGTTCCCTAACCTGTATAAACGTATGACGTACAACAGTGTGGTGACTGTTGAGATGACAAGAGTTAGGATTTTAGTTCCCTAACCTGTATAAACGTATGACGTACAACAGTGTGGTGACTGTTGAGATGACAAGAGTTAGGATTTTAGTTCCCTAACCTGTATAAACGTATGACGTACAACAGTGTGGTGACTGTTGAGATGACAAGAGTTAGGATTTTAGTTCCCTAACCTGTATAAACGTATGACGTACAACAGTGTGGTGACTGTTGAGATGACAAGAGTTAGGATTTTAGTTCCCTAACCTGTATAAACGTATGACGTACAACAGTTGGTGACTGTTGAGATGACAAGAGTTAGGATTTTAGTTCCCTAACCTGTATAAACGTATGACGTACAACAGTTGGGTGACTGTTGAGATGACAAGAGTTAGGATTTTAGTTCCCTAACCTGTATAAACGTATGACGTACAACAGTGTGGTGACTGTTGAGATGACAAGAGTTAGGATTTTAGTTCCCTAACCTGTATAAACGTATGACGTACAACAGTGTGGTGACTGTTGAGATGACAAGAGTTAGGATTTTAGTTCCCTAACCTGTATAAACGTATGACGTACAACATGTCTGGTGACTGTTGAGATGACAAGAGTTAGGATTTTAGTTCCCTAACCTGTATAAACGTATGACGTACAACATGTGGTGACTGTTGAGATGACAAGAGTTAGGATTTTAGTTCCCTAACCTGTATAAACGTATGACGTACAACAGTGTGGTGACTGTTGAGATGACAAGAGTTAGGATTTTAGTCCCTAACCTGTATAAACGTATGACGTACAACAGTGTGGTGACTGTAATGGTTTGAAGAGAGGATTTTAGTCCCTAACCTGTATTAAGGTAGTACGTACACCTGTCTGGTGACTGTTTTGATGACAAGAGTTAGGATTTTAGTTCCCTAACCTGTATAAACGGTAGTACGTACACCTGTTGGTGACTGTAATGTTTTGAAAGAGGATTTTAGTTCCCTAACCTGTATATAAGGTATACGTACACCTGTTGGTGACTGTATTGGTTGACAAGAGTAGGATTTTAGTTCCCTAACCTGTATTAAGGTAGTACGTACACCTGTCTGGTGACTGTAATGGTTTGAAGAGAGGATTTTAGTCCCTAACCTGTATTAAGGTAGTACGTACACCTGTCTGGTGACTGTTTTGATGACAAGAGTTAGGATTTTAGTTCCCTAACCTGTATTAAGGTAGTACGTACACCTGTCTGGTGACTGTAATGGTTTGAAGAGGGATTTTAGTGCCTAACCTGTATTAAGGTAGTACGTACACCTGTCTGGTGACTGTTTTGATGACAAGAGTTAGGATTTTAGTTCCCTAACCTGTATTAAGGTAGTACGTACACCTGTCTGGTGACTGTAATGGTTTGAAGAGAGGATTTTAGTCCCTAACCTGTATTAAGGTAGTACGTACACCTGTCTGGTGACTGTTTTGATGACAAGAGTTAGGATTTTAGTTCCCTAACCTGTATTAAGGTAGTACGTACACCTGTCTGGTGACTGTAATGGTTTGAAGAGAGGATTTTAGTCCTAACCTGTATTAAGGTAGTACGCTACACCTGTCTGGTGACTTTTTGATGACAAGAGTTAGGATTTTAGTTCCTAACCTGTATTAAGGTAGTACGTACACCTGTCTGGTGACTGTAATGGTTTGAAAAGATAGGATTTTAGTCCTAACCTGTATTAAGGAGTACGTACACCTGTCTGGTGACTGATGTAAAGGTTTAAGTTAACTGGAGTGATGTGTTTAGATTGTCCTAACCTGTATTAAGGTACAAGTACAAAGTGTGGTGACTCTAATGGTCACAGAAAAGCTTGGATTGCTATCTGTATCACCCTGCCTAGATCCTCCTAGATTAGTCCTGAGAAGGACTGTTCTGGTCACTGGAAATCTTGGACTCCGATCTGGATCACCCTGCCTATGTCCTCCTAGATTAGTCCGGAGAAGGACTGTTGTGGTCAGCAGCAGCAGTTTGCAGCCCTGCTCCGGATCTACCTATGAGGGCCGCAAATCTGTCCCTAATCAGCAGCAGACACTCTCCCTACACTCACTGTCTGGATGGCTGTGTGCCGAGCACAGCGCGCCGGGAGTTATAAAGGCTCGGTGACGCTGTGCAGGGCGGCCAATCACTGCTATGCCACAACTAACAGGGCTGTGGCATTGCAGTGGTCTGTCAGCCAATCCCTGCACGTGGGCTGGCTCTCAAAAGAGCGCCAACATGGAGAGATGACGACCACGAGCACAGCACGAGTATCGCGAGATTACTCGGTGCTCGGCGAGTCGCCCGAGTACAGTGATACTCGTGCGAGTATCGAGTAGTGCCGAGCATGCTCGCTCAACACTAATGTGCATCTAACAGCGCTGATCAGATCCGTGATCTGATCAGCGCCGTTAGCCCTTAGGAATGTGCTGTTATTCACTGAGAACGCAAACAAAAGCACCCTGCGAGGATCGTGCTGTTCCTCACCGAGATCGCAGGTTCTGTGAAGCAATCACGAGACCTGAATGCTGTTACCTGGACAGCTGTCCTGATTCACTTCCTGCTGGTGATGACCCAGTGACATCACACCAGCAGGGAGTGATCACTTCCCCTTGTCGTCTTTTGATGAGCAGCACCTCATCTAAAGACTAGAGAAGCCATCCCAGTGTGCAGCACTAAGGCCCTCTAGTGGCCAGTATAAAATATTTTTTTTTAAAGTTTTTAAAAGTATGAAAAAAACTCCCACAAAAGTTCAAAACACCCCCCTTTTACGCCATTGAAAAAGAAAAAAAAAATCATTAAAAATACACATATTTGGTATAGCCGTGTTTAGAGATGCCCGATCAAAATATAAGTTTAATTAATCAGATCTGTAAATTGCGTAACGGAAAAAAAAGTCCAAACGACAAAATTACATTTTTATCTTATGAGAGAGAAAGAGAAAATAGAGAGAGAACATTTTAAGGAATTTGTATTACATTCTGCAAAGTCACAAGTTTACATACACTAAGATTACTATGCCTTTAAACAATTTGGGACAGACTCCATGATGATGTTGATACACTCAGGGCAAGGGGTACTCGGATACCGGGTCTGAGTTTGATGGTTTAACTGGGGAATCACAGGTGGTCGGGTTCCCTTTCCGTGCCTGGCTGTCATTTGTTAGATGGTGGGGAGGGAATATTTACAGGGGTACATGACGCCACCTGTGGTTCCCGGTAATATAGGTACCGACGCTGCAAGCCGGCTGCTGAGGTGATGATGGGTGCAGCTAAGTGTGGTCCAGCTCCCCACAGGTGTAGCCTTTACCTCAAAGCAGCGGTGATGGTGGAAGATGAGGGGGATGAGGGGAGTAGTTGTAGTTCTTACCCCTCCGGTACGATGCTGCTGATGGTGTGGAAGCCCTCCGCGCACCGGCGAGAATAACAGAGACCAGTTCAACTCAAACTCCACTTTACTGAGTACCGGCAGATGTTAAAGGGAATCTGAGCCCTTCAAGTCACCCCCAACCCTATTAATACCTGTCCCTGCACCATGACATATCATTATTAGTGGTCCTTTTCTATAAAAAATGCGTTCTGTAACATTGCTAAAATCAACATTATGCACTTACATATGTGCGACTTCTTGTCCCTGAATAAGTTTCACAGGGTGTTCCGACGTCACAAAGCCCGGATGTGATGCAAATAGCGTCACATCGGCTATTACGCCCCTACAGCAGGGCGAGGAGGACTAGGATTACTTATCACGCCCATCGGGGCGTGATAATGAGCAGCTAAGGAGGGTTTAGAGTCTCACAGGGAACGCCCTGTGAGACTTATTCAGGGACAAGAAGTCGCACATATGTAAGTGCATAATGTTGATTTTTGCAATGTTACAGAACGCATTTTTTATAGAAAAGGACCACTAATAATGTCATGGTGCAGGGACATGTATTAATAGGGTTGGGGGTGATTTGAAGGGGTCAGGTTCCCTTTAAGATGAAACACGGTACAGTCTGGTTTACCGGGTGTCTGTTGCCGGCTCAGGGTCCCCCTTATGGAGTCTCCAGATGTTTCTTCTTAGCCTTTCGGGGTTTAATTTACTCTTCTGTGTCTTTACCACCCTTGCAGAGCTCTCCCGCCAGTCCTACGGTCTGTAGCTAGTAGGTAAGGTTAGTTCCTTACCGGTACGGACGGGAGCAGCAGGAACGCACTCTCTCTCCCGCCACCGGAATTCGGCCAGTTACCTATTGTGTCCTGAACCGGTTTCAGTCCTGAGGGGTGAGATGCCTTTGTGGCGCTTGCGGCAACCCGGTTAGTATGAACCCGCAGCTCGTCGGTTTGTGGCCAGAGATAAACTACTGACCGCCTCGGCTTCCCGTGCTGGCCTAGTCGTGTGTGTGTGTGTGTGTGTGTGTAACATGAGACTCCACAGGTTAAACCCTGAATCCATAACTTACAGATAACACATTTATTGCCAGAGTGTAATACCTCTCTGTGGCGCCTAGCCAGAGGGGCACCACATAGTCATGTGTTTGGAAGCTTCAGATAGGTTTATTGGCAACATCTGAGTTAGAGACACACCTGTGGGTTTATTTCAATGCTCTCTTGAAACACACCTCTTTGTGTAGCATCATGGGAAAGTCTAAAGAAATCAGGAAGAGAATTGTGGACCTGCACAAGTGTCTAGTTCTTCATTGCTTGCTATTTCCAGATACTGGAAGGTGCCTCGTTTATCTGTACAATTATACACCAGTACAAACAATATATGCTGTTACTTGGTGGGGGCGTAACACACTGTGTACAGACATCATAAAAGATTTGACTAATCAGCATGAGACAATAGTGAACAGGAGATGTGATGTCACAAACTAATCCTCCAATAA
>JARQOC010000001.1:287485516-287530682 GCA_033576535.1 Allobates femoralis
CCCTGGGAGATGTGCACTTGCCCCTGACAGGGTACCCCACCCTGTGGGCTCTCCTATCCCCCCTTCACTTCTAAACTGTGTGGCAGACGCTGATCACAGTACTGTACTGAGACTTTGATCTCCTGCAGGAAGTGCAGAGAGATGCAGGAGATCATAGGAATCTTGCTGCCTGCCGGCATTGAGATCAGCGTGACAGCGGCTGCCACACAGGTTAGAAGGGAAAGTGAGGGGGAGAAGAACCCACAGGGGTTGGGGAGTACCCTGTCAAGGGAAAATGCACATCTCCCAGGGGCCCACAGCCATTGGAGGAAGCAGTACAAGCGCAAGGCAGAGAACACTGCGGCAGAAACTGTCAGGCCCCAAGGCAGTGAAAAGGCCCCGTCACTTGCCCAGGTGCGCCGGGTGCTGACGCCGGCCCTGCATATAGGCAGAGTTTATTACCTTACAATCCTTCTATAGGTACACTTCTTCTGCAGCCTAAAAACAAAAGTCCTTTTGAGGGCGAAATACAGTCCTTTATTCTATTAAAAACTCTGTTATGTGTATTTAGTGTAGGGATAGCTGGTGATGAAGCAGAGATAGTTTTGGGTTACAATCATATAAGCAGGGTTTATTGTCTGCCAGTCCTTCTATAGGTATACTGCTTCTGCAACCTAAAAAAATGCCTTTTAAAGGGCTCAATACTGTCCTTTATTCTAGAAAAACTGCTGTTACCTGCATTCAGAGTAGGGATAGCTGGTGGAGGAGGAATAGTTTTGGATTAGAGTCATATAAGCAGGCTTTAATGCCTTACAGTCCTTCTATAGGTCCTTCTATAGATATACTTCTGCTGCAACCTAAAAAGAAAAAAAAGTCCTTTTGATGGCTAAATACTGTCCTTCTGCTGCAACCTACAAACAAATGTCCTCTCCAGGGTTATATATTTTCTTTTCCTTATTTGTCCCAGAAGGTTTGCAGGCATATATAGTATCTACCCAATTTAAAATGTGCAAGAGGGACATGTGGAGAGTTTGTAATGGAGTGGATGACCAAGGTCTAGGGCTGGCTGCAAGTTTTTGTGGGCCCTGGTAGAAAGAGTCTTAGGTGGCCCCTTTAGCATTCTGTCCCTAAATGGAGGACAAAGGGCTGGAGTACCCAGCAGCTGGGCCAGTGGTTAGGCTTACATTGAAAAAAGGGGCTGGATTAAAAATGTTGAAAAGTAAACAAAAGAAAATAAATACATTTGTGATGCCAATTGAGATTTCTGGCAAGTAGGTGGCCAGCACTGCAGAAGCTCTCTGGCAGATAGGTGGTGTAGCAGTGTAGATGCTAGGCCCTTCCCAACCAGGGCCAGTTCCCAGGGGTTTGAAAGATGAGAGTTGTAATGGGAGTGATGATGCAGGAGGTAAGGAGGCACACAAGAAATTCTCTGAGTTCTTTACCTCCTTACTGTAGATGTTGAAAAAGGTCCAGGTGACATGCACCACCAGGCTCGTGATCCAGCCAGTCTGGGGAAAACTGTAGTCCACTCTGCTGGGTGAGATATTGGGGCCTTCCTGTTGACTTTCTTTAGTTAATGTTTCTAGGTGCTTGCGAGCTCTCCCTTCTGTTACTGTGGGTACCTTCAGCCAGGCAGGCAACATGAATCGTGTTGTTAACCCCATTCTCTTTAGTGCAGGTCCCTGATCCTCTATGTTGCTGTGCCTTGGAAAGTCCAACTGGTGTGTGGCTACGGGGCATAAAACCCAGCAGCCTCTAGTTTGATACTGGCCAACCAAGGGCCTGGAACCCTGAAATGCAGCTGGTCTGTCAGAGTGGCTTCCCAGACCTCTTCTGACTGGACCTCTCCTATAGCCTACCTCTATCCTACTATCCTAATTCCTCCCTCCAACCAGAAACTGGGACCTGCCCATTGAGGCCTTTTTAGTTCTCATCTTTCTGATTGATGTTTGAATTGTGTTGGATGCTTCAGGCTTACTAGGAGAGGGTGCTCCAATTCTCCACAGACATGGTATTACAATCAGTATTAATAAAATACCATCTGTGACAGCCAAACCTTAGGGGTGCCACACATGTCTCTCCCCACTGCTGGACACCCCTACCTTAAGCGACACCCCAGGTTTAGACAGCTGAAAATAGGAAAAATGTTCTTCCTATTACTGAAAGATTCCCTGGCGGTGTAAAAGGGAGGGTTTATTAGTAGTGATGAGCGAGTACGCTTGTGACTACTCGGTACTCGCACGAGTATCACTGTACTCGGGCTACTCCGTGAGTACCGAGTAATCTCGCGATACTCGTGCTGTACTCGGGGTCCTCATCCCTGCATGTTGGCGCTCTTTAGAGAGCCAGCCCACATGCAGGGAATGGCTGGCAGTCACTGCAATGCCACAGCCCTGTTAGTTGTGGCATTGCAGTGATTGGCCGTCCCGCACAGCGTGACCGAGCCTTTATAAGACCCGGCCACGATGTGCTCTGCAGACAGCCATCCAGCCAGTCAGTGTAGGGAGAGTGTCTGCTGCTGCTTAAGGGACAGATTTGTGGCCCTCATAGGTAGATCCGGAGCAGGGCTGCAAACTGCTGCTGACCAGAACAGTCCTTCTCAGGACTAATCTAGGAGGATATAGGCAGGGTGATCCAGATCGGAGTCCAAGCTTTCCAGTGACCAGAACAGTCCTCAGGAGACTGTTAGAGCTGACTAGCTGTATACAGGCAGGGTCTAATATCCATATCCAGCTTTCCTGTGACCAGAACAGTCAGGAGACTGTTGTATCTAACTAGCTCTATACAGGCAGGGTCTAATATCCATAGACAGCTTTCCTGTGACCAGAACAGTTAGGAGACTGTTGTAGCTGACTAGCTGTATACAGGCAGGGTCTAATATCCATATCCAGCTTTCCTGTGACCAAAACAGTCAGGAGACTGTTGTAGCTGACTAGCTCTATACATTCAGAGTCTAATATCGATATCCAGCTTTCCTGTGACCAGAACAGTCAGGAGACTGTTGTAGCTGACTAGCTGTATACAGGCAGGGTCTAATATCCATATCCAGCTTTCCTGTGACCAAAACAGTCAGGAGACTGTTGTAGCTGACTAGCTCTATACAGGCAGGCTATCCATATCCATCTTTCCTGTGACCAGAACAGTCAGGAGACTGTTGTAGCTGACTAGCTGTATACAGGCAGGGTCTAATATCCATATCCAGCTTTCCTGTGACAAGAACAGTCAGGAGACTGTTGTAGCTGACTAGCTGTATACAGGCAGGGTCTAATATCCATATCCAGCTTTCCTGTGACCAGAACAGTCAGGAGACTGTTGTAGCTGACTAGCTGTATACAGGCAGGGTATAATATCCATATCCAGCTTTCCTGTGACCAGAACAGTCAGGAGACTGTTGTAGCTGACTAACTGTATACAGGTAGGGTCTAATATCCATATCCAGCTTTCCTGTGACCAGAACAGTCAGGAGACTGTTGTAGCTGACTAGCTGTATAGAGGCAGGCTAATATCCATATCCAGCTTTCCTGTGACCAGAACAGTCAGGAACTGTTGTAGCTAACTAGCTCGTATACAGGCAGGCTATCCATATCCAGCTTCCTGTGACCAGAACAGTCAGGAGACTGTTGTAGCTGACCTAGCTCTATACAGGCAGGCTATCCATGTCCAGCTTTCCTGTGGACCAGAACAGTCAGGAGACTGTTGTAGCTGACTAGCTGTATACAGGCAGGGTCTAATATCCATATCCAGCTTTCCTGTGACCAGAACAGTCAGGAGACTGTTGTAGCTGACTAGCTTATACAGGCAGGTCTATATCCATATCCAGCTTTCCTGTGACCAGAACAGTCAGGAGACTGTTGTAGCTGACTAGCTGTATACAGGCAGGGTCTAATATCCATATCCAGCTTTCCTGTGACCAGAACAGTCAGGAGACTGTTGTAGCTGACTAGCTCTATACAGGCAGGCTATCCATATCGAGCTTTCCTGTGACCAGAACAGTCAGGAGACTGTTATAGCTGACTAGCTCTATCAGGCAGGGTCTAATATCCATATCCAGCTTTCCTGTGACCAGAACAGTCAGGAGACTGTTGTAAGCTGACTAGCTCTATACAGGCAGGCTATCCATATCCAGCTTTCCTGTGACCAGAACAGTCAGGAGACTGTTGTAGCTTGACTAGCTTATACAGGCAGGTCTAATATCCATATCCAGCTTTCCTGTGACCAGAACAGTCAGGAGACTGTTGTAGCTGACTAGCTGTATACAGGCAGGCTATCCATATCCAGCTTTCCTGTGACCAGAACAGTCAGGAGACTGTTGTAGCTGACTAGCTGTATACAGGCAGGGTCTAATATCCATATCCAGCTTTCCTGTGACCAGAACAGTCAGGAGACTGTTGTAGCTGACTAGCTGTATACAGGCAGGGTCTAATATCCATATCCAGCTTTCCTGTGACCAGAACAGTCAGGAGACTGTTGTAGCTGACTAGCTGTATACAGGCAGGGTCTAATATCCATATCCAGCTTTCCTGTGACCAGAACAGTCAGGAGATGTTGTAGCTGACTAGCTCTATACAGGCAGGGTATCCATATCCAGCTTTCCTGTGACCAGAACAGTCAGGAGACTGTTTAGCTGACTAGCTGTATCAGGCAGGGTCTAATATCCATATCCAGCTTTCCTGTGACCAGAACAGTCAGGAGACTGTTGTAGCTGACTAGCTCTATACAGGCAGGGTCATATCCATATCCAGCTTTCCTGTGACCAGAACAGTCAGGAGACTGTTGTAGCTGACTAGCTGTATACAGGCAGGGTCTAATATCCATATCCAGCTTTCCTGTGACCAGAACAGTCGGGAGACTGTTGTAGTGACTAGCTCTATACAGGCAGGCTATCCATATCCAGCTTTCCTGTGACCAGAACAGTCAGGAGACTGTTGTAGCTGACTAGCTCTATACAGGCAGGCTAATCCATATCCAGCTTTCCTGTGGCCAGAACAGTCAGGAGACTGTTGTAGCTGACTAGCTGTATACAGGCAGGCTATTCCATATCCAGCTTTCCTGTGGACCAGAACAGTCAGGAGACTGTTGTAGCTGACTAGCTGTATACAGGCAGGGTCTAATATCCATATCCAGCTTTCCTGTGACCAGAACAGTCAGGAGACTGTTGTAGCTGATAGCTGTATACAGGCAGGGTCTAATATCCATATCAGCTTTCCTGTGTCCAGATCAGTCAGGAGACTGTTGTAGCTGACTAGCTCTATACAGGCAGGCTATCCATTTCCAGCTTTCCTGTGACCAGAACAGTCAGGAGACTGTTGTAAGCTGACTAGCTCTATACAGGCAGGGTATCCATATCCAGCTTTCCTGTGACCAGAACAGTCAGGAGACTGTTATAGCTGACTAGCTGTATACAGGCAGGGTCTAATATCCATATCCAGCTTTTCTGTGACCAGAACAGTCAGGAGACTGTTGTAGCTGACTAGCTGTATAGAGGCAGGGTCTAATATCCATATCCAGCTTTCCTGTGTCCAGATCAGTCAGGAGACTGTTGTAGCTGACTAGCTCTATACAGGCAGGCTATCCATTTCCAGCTTTCCTGTACCAGAACAGTCAGGAGACTGTTGTAGCTGACTAGCTCTATACAGGCAGGGTATCCATGTCCAGCTTTCCTGTCACCAGAACAGTCAGGAGACTGTTGTAGCTGACAAGCTGTATACAGGCAGGGTCTAATATCCATATCCAGCTTTCCTGTGACCAAAACAGTCAGGAGAGTGTTGTAGCTGACTAGCTCTATACAGGCAGGCTATCCATATCCAGCTTTACTGTGACCAGAACAGTCAGGAGACTGTTGTAGCTGACTAGCTGTATACAGGCAGGGTCTAATATCCATATCCAGCTTTCCTGTGACCAAAACAGTCAGGAGAGTGTTGTAGCTGACTAGCTCTATACAGGCAGGCTATCCATATCCAGCTTTACTGTGACCAGAACAGTAAGGAGACTGTTGTAGCTGACTAGCTGTATACAGGCAGGGTCTAATATCCATATCCAGCTTTCCTGTGACCAGAACAGTCAGGAGACTGTTATAGCTGACTAGCTGTATACAGGCAGGGTCTAATATCCATATCCAGCTTTTCTGTGACCAAAACAGTCAGGAGACTATTGTAGCTGACTAGCTGTATACAGGCAGGGTTTAATATCCATATCCAGCTTTTCTGTGACCAGAACAGTCAGGAGACTGTTGTAGCTGACTAGCTGTATAGAGGCAGGGTCTAATATCCATATCCAGCTTTCCTGTGTCCAGAACAGTCAGGAGACTGTTGTAGCTGACTAGCTCTATACAGGCAGGCTATCCATTTCCAGCTTTCCTGTAACCAGAACAGTCAGGAGACTGTTGTAGCTGACTAGCTCTATACAGGCAGGGTATCCATGTCCAGCTTTCCTGTCACCAGAACAGTCAGGAGACTGTTGTAGTTGACAAGCTGTATACAGGCAGGGTCTAATATCCATATCCAGCTTTCCTGTGACCAGAACAGTCAGGAGACTGTTGTAGCTGACTAGCTGTATACAGGCAGGGTCTAATATCCATATCCAGCTTTCCTGTGACCAGAACAGTCAGGAGACTGTTGTAGCTGACTAGCTGTATACAGGCAGGGTCTAATATCCATATCCAGCTTTCCTGTGACCAGAACAGTCAGGAGACTGTTGTAGCTGAATAGCTCTATACAGGCAGGCTATCCATGTCGAGCTTTCCTGGACCAGAACAGTCAGGAGACTGTTGTAGCTGACTAGCTCTATACAGGAAGGGTCTAATATCCATATCCAGCTTTCCTGTGACCAGAACAGTCAGGAGACTGTTGTAGCTGACTAGCTCTATACAGGCAGGCTATCCATATTCAGCTTTCCTGTGACCAGAACAGTCAGGAGACTGTTGTAACTGACTAGCTGTATACAGGCAGGGTCTAATATCCATATCCAGCTTTCCTGTGACCAGAACAGTCAGGAGACTGTTAAAGCTGACTAGCTGTATACAGGCAGTGTCTAATATCCATATCTAGCTTTCCTGTGACCAGAACAGTCAGGAGACAGTTGTAGCTGACAAGCTGTATACAGGCAGGGTCTAATATCCATACCAGCTTTCCTGTGACCAGAATAGTCAGGAGACTGTTGTAGCTGACTAGCTCTATACAGGCAGGGTCTAATATCCATATCCAGCTTTCCTGTGACCAGAACAGTCAGGAGACTGTTGTAGCTGACTAGCTGTATACAGGCAGGGTCTAATATCCATATCCAGCTTTCCTGTGACCAGAACTGTCAGGAGACTGTTGTAGCTGACTAGCTGTATACAGGCAGGGTCTAATATCCATATCCAGCTTTCCTGTGACCTGAACAGTCAGGAGACTGTTGTAGATGACTAGCTGTATACAGGCAGGGTCTAATATCCATATCCAGTTTTCCTGTGACCAAAACAGTCAGGAGACTGTTGTAGCTGACTAGCTCTATACAAGCAGGCTATCCATATCCAGCTTTCCTGTGACCAGAACAGTCAGGAGACTGTTGTAGCTGACTAGCTCTATACAGGCAGGGTCTAATATCCATATCCAGCTTTCCTGTGACCAGAACAGTCAGGAGACTGTTGTAGCTGACTAGCTCTATAAAGGCAGGCTATCCATATCCAGATTTTGTGTGACCAAATCAGTCAGGAGACTGTTGTAGCTGACTAGCTCTATACAGGCAGGCTATCCATATCCAGCTTTCCTGTGACCAGAACAGTCAGGAGACTGTTGTAGCTTACCAGCTGTATACAGGCAGGGTCTAATATTCATATCCAGCTTTCCGGTGACCAGAACAGTCAGGAGACTGTTGTAGCTGACTAGCTGTATACAGGCCGGGTCTAATATCCATATCCAGCTTAACTGTGACCAGAACAGTCAGGAGACTGTTGTAGCTGACTAGCTGTATACAGACAGGTTCTAATATCCATATCCAGCTTTCCTGTGACCAGAACAGTCAGGAGACTGTTGTAGCTGACTAGCTCTATACAGGCAGGGTCTAATATCTATATCCAGCTTTCCTGTGACCAGAACAGTCAGGAGACTGTTGTAGCTGACTAGCTGTATACAGGCAGGGTCTAATATCCATATCCAGCTTTCCTGTGACCAAAACAGTCAGGAGAGTGTTGTAGCTGACTAGCTCTATACAGGCAGGCTATCCATATTGTGAGGCACCGCCGGCATGATCCTCATGGCTGGGGCGCATCACATGCAGGATCAGGATGATCCTGTGCACACTGGCCGGTTTTACTCTGATAATGCTGTGTGAACCTATCCTCAGCACAATGAGGTTTAAAGTGACTAGTGAGTGGCTCATGAGATCGAGGAAGCCCTGAGGAAAGGGATGTAATGAGTGATTGCTGACAGCCCAGGTGGGTGTGTCATGTGGGTGTGTCCGGCACGATAAGAGTCAGCCAGCTGAGTGATTGGGAGATTCATTCTCAGCCAGACATCAGCCTGAGCGCATGTGGGCTGATTACCAGCCAGAGAGCCGAGCAGAGCCAGTCTGTGTGAGGGACTGGGAGTGCGAGTCCATACCGCCATGTTGAGATGGTGAAGGGAGCATGCTAGCTCCATACCGGTAGCCAGGACCAGGGTCGTGACAGCACCTGGGGTGGGGAAGCCGTGGCTGACCTGTTGGACGCTGGACTGGACGTGGGGTGAAACATGTCCAGGACGGAGCCTGTGAGAGGCTTGGTCAACCCGTTACCCAGGTAGCGAGACCCGGATCCGTGCCCGGTAAGACAGCGGTTCCCGTGTAACGCAGTGAGCTGTGTGTGATTAATGCCAGGCGGGCATAACCGCCATTGGGTCCGACTAGGCAGTCGGTAAAGGACCCGTAGACGTATGTAAGGGCTTAGGTAACAGTGCCCTGAAGGAGAGACGATGGCCTATGTGTAACAGCCACGTATAATGTTGTGGGGGAGAGAATGACCCAGCTAGTGTGGATGATATTGGAGGCGATCCATCTCTGTGGGACGAGAGGGAGGCTTGCCCTGCTGCTTGCAGTGGGTACCTGTCCCTCAACCACGACCTCTAATGGTGTGGGTGTGCCTGTGGCCAGAGACAGGGGTCACGAAAGCTCCTAGAAGGGTAACCTTGGCTGATCCGTTGGGGTGCTACTCAGACGCAGGGTACAGTCGTCGACCTGGAGACCTGCCATGAGATGAGATGGAGGTTTGGTGGCGACTGGTAGCCCGTACCGTGGTGAGTAGGCCACGGTGACGCATGGTTAGCCCGGATTCTACGGTTGACCAGGTCCCTGTTGTAGTCATGGAGGAGCAACAGTCCATGGATGTATTGTGATGGGCTGTGAGCGGGTGTAAGAAATGTATGTGATCCATGGACGTTTGTATGATGGATCATATATGGTATGTAAGGTCCCGGTCAGGCAGGAATCCTGACTACGGGTTAATGGTATATCATCATGCTCGGTGACTAAAGCCGGGCGGCTGGTACCGCCATTGGGACCCACAGGGCCCGTTGAGGCGTATGTAACAAAGGTCAGAAGCAGGGGTTCAAAAGGGCTCCTAGAGTGGGGACACCATGGTTGAACCAGGTGGACTCTGACCGGGACGTAGGCGGAGATACGTCCAGGAAGGAGCCCCTTGGGGATACATGACATACCCGGTACTCAGGTTGCTCAATCCCTGTTATGAACCCGGAGGGGTCATCGTTGTAATGTAACGTATGTATTGATGTATAGTGTAAGTAGGCCGGAGGCCGTAGCCACCACGGGAGCTGTTAGTAGAGCTCCAATGGGGACAGAGAGATGGTTACAGGTCCCGGGTTACAATAAGATGTCATGTGGTTACAGGTCCCGGGTTACAATAAGATGTCATGTGCAATAAGTGTTATGTAATGTTATATGTAAAATGTATGGTGTATTTATGTAAAGTGTTTATAATCAATGTGATATGTGTCAAACATGCTACCCGGGTTATGTTATTAATATGTGAAAAATAAACGGGTAGACATTGGTTAACTTATAAACACGTGTTTTGTCGTTATGCAAGCGGGTTCCCCGGTTGCTACCTCACATATGGTGGAGAATGCGGGCACGCCAGCCCGCTGAGTGAGAGCAATGATAACTCGGGGGTGGTACAGCCGAGGGCTCTGGTATAGTGGCACCTGATATGGACATTCTTATATGGACGATTCTGATTGGTGCACTATAAATGGACTTGGTTGCTATGGGCGACCGCACGACGCACCCTAGCATCTGGCCGGTGACCCGGCGAGGTCACGAAGACGTCGCACTCAAAGTACCGGGAGGCCCTAGGGGTCCCGAAGTCAAAGTCGGCGTGATCAAGGTTCTGGTGGCCTGAGGGGTCATGAAGTTGCCAAGACAGCGCCACATCTGGCTTCTCATAGGATTCTATAAACTGTGTTTGCCCCTGCTGGTTTAAGCAAGGAGGGGGGAGGTTGGACAGGAGTCACAGGTGTACAAACCGGGAGCGGTGCCACAAGGTGTTGTATGGTGGTCCGGCTCCTATGGCAGTGTGTTCATCCCCCACTGGTCTGAACAAGGAGGGGGGAGGTAGGACACGGTTTACCGGTGTCCTAGGTGTACAATCCGGCAGTGTGTTTAGCCCTTATCCACAGGTGTGAGCAACGCTGTCGCCCGACTTGTATGGCAGTGTGTTTCACCCCTACCCACGGGTGTAAACAAGCAGGGGGGCATGTGAGGCACCGCCGGCATGATCCTCATGGCCAGGGCGCATCACATGCAGGATCAGGATGATCCTGTGCACACTGGCCGGTTTTACTCTGATAATGCTGTGTGAACCTATCCTGAACACAATGAGGTTTAAAGTGACTAGTGAGTGGCTCATGAGATCGAGGAAGCCCTGAGGAAAGGGATGTAATGAGTGATTGCTGACAGCCCAGGTGGGTGTGTCAGGTGGGTGTGTCCGGCACGATAAGAGTCAGCCAGCTGAGTGATTGGGAGATTCATTCTCAGCCAGACATCAGCCTGAGAGCATGTGGGCTGATTACCAGCCAGAGAGCCGAGCAGAGCCAGTCTGTGTGAGGGACTGGGAGTGCGAGTCCATACCGCCATGTTGAGATGGTGAAGGGAGCATGCTAGCTCCATACCGGTAGCCAGGACCAGGGACGTGACAGCACCTGGGGTGGGGAAGCCGTGGCTGACCTGTTGGACGCTGGACTGGACGTGGGGTGAAACATGTCCAGGACGGAACCTGTGAGAGGCTTGGCCAACCCGTTACCCAGGTAGCGAGACCCGGATCCGTGCCCGGTAAGACAGCAGTTCCCATGTAACGGAGTGAGCTGTGTGTGATTAATGCCAGGCGGGCATAACCGCCATTGGGTCCGACTAGGCAGTCGGTAAAGGACCCGTAGACGTATGTAAGGGCTTAGGTAACAGTGCCCTGAAGGAGAGACAATGGCCTATGTGTAACAGCCATGTATAATGTTGTGGGGGAGAGAGTGACCCAGCTAGTGTGGATGATATTGGAGGCGATCCGTCCCTGTGGGATGAGAGGGAGGCTTGCCCTGCTGCTTGCAGTGGGTACCTGTCCCTCAACCACGACCTCCAATGGTGTGGGTGTGCCTGTGGCCAGAGACAGGGGTCACGAAGGCTCCTAGAAGGGTAACCTTGGCTGATCCGTTGGGGTGCTACTCAGACGCAGGGTACAGTCGTCGACCTGGAGACCTGCCATGAGATGAGATGGAGGTTTGGTGGCGACTGGCAGCCCGTACCATGGTGAGTAGGCCACGGTGACGCATGGTTAGCCCGGATTCTACGGTTGACCAGGTCCCTGTTGTGGTCATGGAGGAGCCACAGTCCATGGATGTGTTGTGATGGGCTGTGAGCGGGTGTAAGAAATGTATGTGATCCATGGACGTTTGTATGATGGATCATATATGGTATGTAAGGTCCCGGTCAGGCAGGAATCCTGACTACGGGTTAATGGTATATCATCATGCTGGGTGACTAAAGCCGGGCGGCTGGTATCGCCATTGGGACCCACAGGGCCCGTTGAGGCGTATGTAACGAAGGTCAGAAGCAGGGGTTCAAAAGGGCTCCTAGAGTGGGGACACCATGGTTGAACCAGGTGGACTCTGACCGGGACGTAGGCGGAGATACATCCAGGAAGGAGCCCCTTGGGGATACATGACATACTCGGTACTCAGGTTGCTCAATCCCTGTTATGAACCTGGAGGGGTCATCGTTGTAATGTAACGTATGTATTGATGTATAGTGTAAGTAGGCCGGAGGCCGTAGCCACCACGGGAGCTGTTAGTAGAGCTCCAATGGGGACAGAGAGATGGTTACAGGTCCCGGGTTACAATAAGATGTCATGTGGTTACAGGTCCCGGGTTACAATAAGATGTCATGTGCAATAAGTGTTATGTAACGTTATATGTAAAATGTATGGTGTATTTATGTAAAGTGTTTATAATCAATGTGATATGTGTCAAACATGCTACCCCGGTTATGTTATTAATATGTGAAAAAAAAAACGGGTAGACATTGGTTAACTTATAAACACGTGTTTTTTCGTTATGCAAGCGGGTTCCCCGGTTGCTACTCCACAATATCCAGCTTTCCTGTGACCAGAACAGTCAGGAGACTGTTGTAGCTGACTAGCTCTAATCAGGCAGGGTCTAATATCCATATCCAGCTTTCCTGTGACCAGAACAGTCAGGAGACTGTTGTAACTGACTAGCTGTATACAGGCAGGGTCTAATATCCATATCCAGATTTCCTGTGGCCAGAACAGTCAGGAGACTGTTGAAGCTGACTAGCTGTATACAGGCAGGGTCTAATATCCATATCCAGCTTTCCTGTGACCAGAACAGTCAGGAGACTGTTGTAGATGACTAGCTCTATACAGGCAGGCTATCCATATCCAGCTTTCCTGTGACCAGAACAGTCAGGAGACTGTTGTAGCTGACTAGCTCTATACAGGCAGGCTATCCATATCCAGCTTTCCTGTGACCAGAACAGCCAGGAGACTGTTGTAGCTGACTAGCTCTATACAGGCAGGCTATCCATATCCAGCTTTCCTGTGACCAGAACAGTCAGGAGACTGTTGTAGCTGAATAGCTGTATACAGGCAGGGTCTAATATCCATATCCAGCTTTCCTGTGACCAGAAAAGTCAGGAGACTGTCATAGCTGACTAGCTGTATACAGGCAGGGTCTAATATTCATATCCAGCTTTCCTGTGACCAGAACAGTCAGGAGACTGTTGTAGCTGACTAGCTGTATACAGGCAGGGTCTAATATCCATATCCAGCTTTCCAGTGACCAGAACAGTCAGGAGACTGTTGTAGCTGACTAGCTGTATACAGGCAGGGTCTAATATTCATATCCAGCTTTCCTGGTGACCAGAACAGTCAGGAGACTGTTGTAGCTGACTAGCTGTATACAGGCAGGGTCTAATATCCATATCCAGCTTTCCTGTGACCAGAACAGTCAGGAGACTGTTGTAGCTGACTAGCTGTATACAGGCAGGGTCAATATCCATATCCAGCTTTCCAGTGACCAGAATAGTCAGGAGACTGTTGTAGCTGATAGCTCTATACAGGCAGGGTCTAATATCCATATCCAGCTTTCCTGTGACCAGAACAGTCAGGAGACTGTTGTAGCTGACTAGCTCTATACAGGCAGCCTATCCATATCTAGCTTTCCTGTGACCAGAACAGTCAGGAGACTGTTGTAGCTGACTAGCTCTATACAGGCAGGCTAATTCCATATCCAGCTTTACTGTGACAAGAACAGTCAGGAGACTGTTGTAGCTGACTAGCTGTATACAGGCAGGGTCTAATATTCCATATCCAGATTTCCTGTGACCAGAACAGTCAGGAGACTGTTGTAGCTGACTAGCTCTATACAGGCAGGGTCTAATATCCATATCCAGCTTTCCTGTGACCCGAACAGTCAGGAGACTGTTATAGCTGACTAGCTCTATACAGGCAGGCTATCCATATCCAGCTTTCCTGTGACCAGAACAGTCAGGAGACTGTTGTAGTGACTAGCTCTATACAGGCAGGCTATCCATATCCAGCTTTACTGTGACCAGAACAGTCAGGAGACTGTTGTAGCTGACTAGCTGTATACAGGCAGGGTCTAATATCCATATCCAGCTTTCCTGTGACCAGAACAGTCAGGAGACTGTTGTAGCTGACTAGCTGTATACAGGCAGGGTCTAACATCCATATCCTGCTTTCCTGTGACCAGAAAAGCCAGGAGACTGTTGTAGCTGACTAGCTGTATATAGGCAGGGTGTAATACCATATCCAGCTTTCCTGTGGCCAGAACAGTCAGCAGACTGTTGTAGCTGACTAGCTGTATAGGCAGGGTCTAATATCCATATCCAGCTTTCCTGTGACCAGAACAGTCAGGAGACTGTTGTAGCTGACTAGCTGTATACAGGCAGGGTCTATTATCCATATCCAGCTTTCCTGTGACCAGAACAGTCAGGAGACTGTTGTGGCTGACTAGCTGTATACAGGCAGGGTCTAATATCCATATCCAGCTTTCCTGTGACCAGAACAGTCAGGAGACTGTTGTAGCTACTAGCTCTATACAGGCAGGCTATCCATATCCAGCTTTCCTGTGACCAGAACAGTCAGGAGACTGTTGAAGCTGACTAGCTCTATACATCAGGCTATCCATATCCAGCTTTCTGTGACCAGAACAGTCAGGAGACTGTTGTAGCTGACTAGCTGTATACAGGCAGGGTGTAATATCCATATCCAGCTTTCCTGTGACTAGAACAGTCAGAGACTGTTGTAGCTGACTAGCTGTATACAGGCAGGATCTAATATCCATATCCTACTTTCCTGTGACCAGAAAAGTCAGGAGACTGTTGTAGCTGACTAGCTGTATACAGGCAGGGTCTAATATTCATATCCAGCTTTCCGGTGACCAGAACAGTCAGGAGACTGTTGTAGCTGACTAGCTGTGTACAGGCAGGGTCTAATATCCATATCCAGCTTTCCTGTGACCAGAACAGTCAGGCGACTGTTGTAGCTGACTAGCTGTATAAAGGCAGGGTCTAATATCCATATCCAGCTTTCCAGTGACCAGAACAGTCAGGAGACTGTTGTAGCTGAGTAGCTCTATACAGGCAGGGTCTAATATCCATATCCAGCTTTCCTGTGACCAGAACAGTCAGGAGACTGTTGTAGCTGACTAGCTCTATACAGGCAGGCTATTCATATCCAGCTTTCCTGTGACCAGAACAGTCAGGAGACTGTTGTAGCTGACTAGCTCTATACAGGTAGGCTATCCATATCCAGCTTTACTGTGACCAGAACAGTCAGGAGACTGTTGTAGCTGACTAGCTGTATACAGGCAGGGTCTAATATCCATATCCAGCTTTCCTGTGACCAGAACAGTCAGAGACTGTTGTAGCTGACTAGCTGTATACAGGCAGGGTCTAATATCCATATTCTGCTTTCCTGTGACCAGAACAGCCAGGAGACTGTTGTAGCTGACTAGCTGTATATAGGCAGGGTGTAATATCCATATCCAGCTTTCCTGTGACCAGAACAGTCAGCAGACTGTTGTAGCTGACTAGCTGTATAGAGGCAGGGTCTAATATCCATATCCAGCTTTCCTGTGACCAGAACAGTCAGGAGACTGTTGTAGCTGACTAGCTGTATACAGGCAGGGTCTATTATCCATATCTAGCTTTCCTGTGACCAGAACAGTCAGGAGACTGTTGTGGCTGACTAGCTGTATACAGGCAGGGTCTAATATCCTTATCCAGCTTTCCTGTGACCAGAACAGTCAGGAGACTGTTGTAGCTAACTAGCTCTATACAGGCAGGCTATCCATATCCAGCTTTCCTGTCACCAGAACAGTCAGTAGACTGTTGTAGCTGACTAGCTGTATACAGGCAGGGTCTAATATCCATATCTAGCTTTCCTGTGACCAGAACAGTCAGGAGACTGTTGTAGCTGACTAGCTGTATACAGGCAGGGTCTATTATCCATATCCAGCTTTCCTGTGACCAGAACAGTCAGGAGACTGTTGTAGCTGACTAGCTCTATAAAGGCAGGCTATCCATATCCAGCTTTCCTGTGACCAGAACAGTCAGGAGACTGGTGTAGCTGACTAGCTCTATACAGGCAGGCTATCCATATCCAGCTTACCTGTGACCAGAACAGTCAGGAGAATGTTGTAGCTGACTAGCTCTATACAGGCAGGGTCTAATATCCATATCCAGCTTTCCTGTGACCAGAACAGTCAGGAGACTGTTGTAGCTGACTAGCTGTATACAGGCAGGGTCTAATATCCATATCCAGCTTTCCTGCGACCAGAGCAGTCAGGAGACTGTTGTAGCTGTATACAGGCAAAATTCGCAAGGGCGTTGGCAAGGGACAAGGAAGTGGACGTGATGGTGGTGCAGGCAGAGGCAGAGGTCGTGTGAAAGCACTAATTTCGCAACAACAAAGTGCCACATCTACTCGCTCGCACGTCCTGTCCCAAATTCTTGGGGC
Organism: Allobates femoralis; assembly: GCA_033576535.1. Taxonomy (NCBI): domain Eukaryota; kingdom Metazoa; phylum Chordata; class Amphibia; order Anura; family Aromobatidae; genus Allobates; species Allobates femoralis. The sequence continues at coordinate 287,502,015 of JARQOC010000001.1, forward strand.
CCGCAGCAGTACACCGCTCTTGAACCAAGACCAGTTTCAACAGGTTGTTACTTGGATAGCGGATAATGCTTCAAGTCAGATTGGCACCTCCACAAACAGCCTGTCTTCCACATGGTCAAGTATCAGTAGCCGTGATACTGCACCGCACATTTCCCAACCTGATCCTCCTTCCTACCACCAGGCTGAGTACACGTCCACGGACATTACTGATCCCACACTTGGACACTCGGAAGAGCTGTTCACGTATCCATTCGCAGAATCTGGCCTCTCGCCAGCTCCTGTTGAAGTGGGTCATGAGGAGATGGTATGTACAGATGCCCAAATATTTGAGCAGCCACTTTCTCACGAAGGGAACGTTGGCAACGTGTCTGAACAAGGGGTGGACGATGTTGAGACACAATTGCCAGGAAGTCAGGAGGAGGATCAGGGTGCGGAAGAGGAAGACGACGTGGTGGATGATCCAGTAGCTGACCCAACCTGGCAGGAGGATATGCAGAGCGAGGACAGCAGTGCACAGGGGGAGGGAGGCGTAGCATCCCAACAGGGAGTAAGAAGCAGGGTGGTGTCCGCAGGCAGAAGGCAGGCAACCGTTCCCCGGAACAACAACACGACACAAGGTGCCTGTGCAAATGTTAGGTCTTCCCGAGTCTGGCAGTTTTTTAAGTTGTCTCCAGATGACTCTAAAAAGGCCATTTGCAACACCTGCCATGCCAGCATCAGCAGGGGTACGAAAACTAGCAGCCTGACCACCACCAGCATGATCAGGCACATGTCAGCCAAGCACCCGACTTTGTGGGAACAACAGAGTCGAGGAGCGGTGTTTGCTGATGTCACTGCTACGTCTTCGCGTGTTGTGCGTGCGAGCCAATCCCCTGTCCATGCTGCCCGCGAACAAGCCTCCGGCCCTGCACCTGCAGTTGCCCACGCACAAATAACACCACCATCAAGCACGTCCTTGTCCCAGCGCAGCGTGCAGTTATCCATTCAGCCAACCTTTGAACGCAGGCGCAAATACGCTGCCAACGCCCCACATGCCACAGTTCTAAATGCTCACATTTCGCGACTGCTTGCGCTAGAAATGTTACCTTTCCGGCTGGTGGAGACGGAAGCATTCCGCTACCTGATGGCGGCTGCTGTCCAACGTTACTCGGTCCCCAGCCGCCACTATTTCTCCAGGTGTGCCGTCCCCGCATTGCATAACCACGTGTCACAAAGCATCACACGTGTCCTGAACAACGCTGTTTCAGCCAAAGTCCACCTAACCACAGGCACGTGGACAAGTACTTGTGGGCAAGGCCGCTACATCTCCTTGACGGCACACTGGATTAATATTCTGGAAGCTGGGACCCAGTCTGAGCGAGGGACGGAACACATCCTTCCCACACCAAGGATTGCAGGCCCTACCTCAGTCAGGTTTCACCCACACTCTACAGCTCCGGAATGTCATGCTCCTCAGCCTCCTCCTCCTCCTCCTCCTGCGCATCCTCATCCACTTTACCCTCCACACCAGTCCCAAGCTGGAAGCACTGCAGCACTGCCTCTGTGAAGCGGCAACAGGCTGTGCTGAAGCTAATATGCATAGGTGAGAAACCCCACAATGCAGAAGAGGTGTGGACAGCTCTGAAACAGCAGGCAGATCACTGGCTCACACCTCTGAACCTAAAGCCAGGAAAGGTCGTGTGTGACAAGGGCCGGAACCTGGTGGCAGCTTTGAGGTGAGGCCAGCTGACACATGTTCCATGCGTGGCCCATGTGCTCAACCTGGTGGTTCAGCGGTTTCTAAAGTTATACCCAGAGCTGTCTGATCTGCTGGTAAACGTTCGCCGCCTGTCTGCACATTTTCGCAAGTCACCTGCTGCTTCAGCCGTCCTTGCCAGCTTTCAGCGCCGTTCGCGTCTTCCGGCCCACAGACTGGTGTGTGATGTCCCCACGCGTTGGAATTCAACTCTGCACATGTTGGTCAGGATATGTGAGCAGAAGAGGGCTGTTGTTGACTACCTGCATCACCTAAGCCGTCTGGAAATGAGTCAAACTCCACACATAACACCTGAGGAGTGGAGATGGATGTCCGACCTATGTACCGTCCTCCAAAACTTTGAGGACTCCACCAAGATGGTGAGCGGCGATGACCCCATTATTAGCGTCACCATACCGCTACTCTGCCTTTTTAAAACGGTCTCTGCTCAAAAACAAAGATGATGTATTGCAGGCAGAGCGCGATGAGTTGGAGCAAGAAACAGTAGTGGGTGTGGGTGATAACACACAGCCCAGCCTCATCTCATCACAACGTGCAGTGGAGGACTATGACGAGGAGGAAGAGGAGGAGGATGAAGGCATGGAGCAACTCTCTGGCCAAATTGAGGATATGACATGCACACCAGTCATACCCTCGCTTCAGCGTGGCTGGCCAGAGGACAGGGGAGATGAGGAGGAGGAGGAGGAGGAGGAGGACAGCATGTTCAGTCATCGTGTTGGTCAGGATACTGAAGTGATGGCTGTTAAGAGTCTGGTGCGTATGGCTGACTTTATGGTAAGCTGCCTGGCTCGTGACCCTCGCGTTCAGAACATCTTGGCCGACAATCAGTACTGGTTGGCAACACTCTTACACCCACGCTACAAGGAGAACTTTATGTCTCTCATTCCTGAGGCGGAGAGGTCAGCCAAAATGCAGCAGTTCCAGAAGGCCATAGTCACGGAAGTAGGCAAAGCATTCCCCTCACAAAACGCTAGGCGGCATAGGTCAGGAATCGGTGGACAACCAAGGCGTACGGCCGAGAGGGGCACAAGTCCAATCCGCCAGAGGTAGGGGAACAGTCTTTACGATGTGGGACAGTTTTCTCAGCCCCTCACGTACCACAGCCCCTGAGGTGCGGGGTAGTGCCACAAGAAATGCTAAGTTTGGCCAGATGCTGAAGGAGTACCTTGTAGATCGAACAACTGTACTCCGACTTTCCTCTGTGCCTTACAATTATTGGGTCTCCAAGCTGGACACGTGGCTCTCTACGCCTTGGAAGTCCTGGCCTGCCCTGCCGCTAGTGTTTTGTCAGAGCGTGTTTTCAGTGCCGCAGGTGGAATCATTACTGATAAACGCACCCGCCTGTCAACTGAAAATGCTGACAGGCTGACTCTGATCAAGATGAACAAGGGTTGGATTGGGCCAGACTTCACCACACCAGCAGCAAATGACAGCGGAATTTAAATTTTGTTATGGGAATTTGCCATGTACCTCCAATCACCCATGGGTACACACTTCTGGACTTTGGCTAATCGCTGGACTGCTCCTCCTTCTCCTCATGTGCCACTATGATGACCATTACAATAGTTAGGCTGTTGTTTCAGCTATACCCCCAGTGGTAAATTTTTTCACCCATTCTTTTAGAATGGGCATTACAACGACAGGAGACCTGCTCCTATTCAATGGGAAAAATGTTTTGAGGCCCTCATGCACGTCTCTATCGAGGGACAATGTGGAGCCTCCCAATTTTTGGCTGCCCTGCCTAAGGGCTATACTACAATACACCCACTTCAGGTTTACAGGCCATCATGCATGTCTGTATGCATGGGTCATTGGTGAACCTCCCAATTTTTGGCTGCCCTGCCAAAGGGCTATACTACAATACACCCATTTCAGGTTTACAGGCCCTACTGCACGTCTGAATCCAGGGGCATTGTTGAACCTCCCAATTTTTGGCTGCCCTGCCAAAGGGCTATACTACAATACACCCACTTCAGGTTTACAGGCCCTCCTGCACGTCTGTATCCAGGGGCATTGTTGAACCTCCCAATTTTTGGCTGCCCTGCCAAAGGGCTATACTACAATACACCCACTTCAGGTTTACAGGCCCACATGCATGTCTGTATGCATGGGTCATTGGTGAACCTCCCAATTTTTGGCTGCCCTGCCAAAGGGCTATACTACAGTACACCCACTTCAGGTTTACAGGCCCTCATGCATGTCTGTATGCATGGGTCATTGGTGAACCTCCCAATTTTGGACTGCCCTGGTAAAGGAAAATACTACAATACACCCACTTCTTCAAAATGGGCACATTATGTCAAGACAGGGCTTCATGTACGTCTCTTCTCAGGGACATCTTTCATGTAATCACAAAATGTAACATACACCAGCTGTATTTCACTATTGGGTATGTGCTCTTCACATTTCCACCCTGAATATTCATTTTGGTGTCTTTTGGAAGGTTTTCTGGTGACATCTGGTAGAATTGGCGTGAAACTCGGACAACATTGTTCACAGCTGTGAATTTTGAGTGAGAAATGCTTACAGGGGTCTTCCCCATGGTGTTGCCATGTCATTTGAGCACTCTTCTGAGACTTTTGTGACATTTTTAGGGTTTCTACATGCTGCCGGCGGTCATTTCATAAAAATACTCGGGTCTCCCATAGGATAACATTGGTCTCGGTGCTCGGGCCGAGTACACGAGTATCTTGGGATGCTCGGCCCGAGCATCGAGCACCTGAGCATTTTGGTACTTGCTCATCACTATTCATTAGCACTAATTTTAATGTACTAGGATAGAATATGGAGGAAATAAATCTACGGAGTCTTTCTGCAAATTATATATTAGACATACATGGATCTGCTACATGCACATATAGACACATACAGCTCTCCTACATGAACATATAGACACACACAGCTCTGCCATATGCACACCACACATACAGCTCTTCTACATGCACACTACATGCACATACAGATACACACACAGCTCTGCTACATCCACAATACATGCACATACAGACACATACAGCTCTTCTACATGCACAACACATGCACATACAGGCACACACAGCTCTGATACATGCACATATAGACACACATCTCTACTACATGCACACTACACACACAAGTCTGCTAAAGCACCCTACATGCATATACAAACACACACAGCTCTGCTACAACAACAGTATATACACACTAAACACACACAGCTCTTCTACATGCATAATACATGCACACTACACACACAGGTCTGCTTCATCCACACTACATGCACATATAAACACACAAAGCTCTGTTACATGGACACTACATGTACACTACACACACACAGTTCTGCTACATGCATAATGCATGCATATATAGAGACACAACTCTGCTACATGCACACTACATGCACATACAGTTACACACACAGCTCTGCTACATGGACATTACATACCCACTACACACACAGCTCTGCTACATTTACAATACATGAACATACAGATACACACTTTTCTATTACATGCACAATACGTGCACATAAATACATAATGCACATAATAAATGCACAAAAATACATGGACACTGCATGTACATACAGATACACACGGCTCTGCATTTACACACACACACACACACACACACACACACACACTGTACATTACTACATCTAGCTGGTCTTGGTTGGTGCAGAAGAGTAACGAGGAGTCACTAAGAGCTGCATGGAGGTTGGAGAAGTTGAGCAACTGTATGATATTCCAGGACCTTCATTTCAGTCATGTGATCAGTCACATGTCTTGAAGGTCCCTCACCTGCATGGCTCCTGCATATTCGATGTAGCATCCACCTCCAGGTAAGCTTCCTCTTCTGCTCTGTACCAATCACATAGATAAGTACATCCTGCTCAAATCAGCATTTGAATTCATATGCAAATAAGACCAAAGAGCTCATTTTAGATCTGAAACCTCTGGCACTCCAGATCTATTTCCAGCATAGAGCCTCTTTCACTGCTTGACTGACAAAATGTAAGTGTCTTCTGGCAGAGGAGCTGTCAATCAAGCAGAAGGAATTTGCATTTGTCGAAGAATAGAGCTGGAGTGACAGAAGCTTCATATTTACAGCATCGTCTGCATACAAATTCAAACGATGATTTATCAATAATAGAGTAATGAACTAGTGAGAAATCAATATGATAGAGTCTCTTTAAGAAAGAACAAGAATAACAAGCTGATATTGAAACCTGATATGTGGCTATGTATCTGTAATACAGCTGGCAAGCCTAGTGACCAAGCTAGAGAGAAGGAGAAGAAGAAGAGGACACAACTCCAAAACTCAGCTGTGGGCTGATGTCGACAATAGATTGCAGTAATCAGGGACAGAGGTTATATGTAAGCTAGACTTGTAGTTTAGAGAAATAATTCTAGTTTTCCAGGCTGAGCCTGGATAATTCACTGAAAATTGGCTGCAGGTAGAAATGGAGGGAGATAGCGAGCTAAGACCCCTTTCACATGAACGGTAATCGCTGATCGCGGCAGTTGCGGTGAAAAAAACGCAACTGCCGCGATTACCGCATAACGGCCGCACTTGTGGTTCAACCTGCGGCAAGCCCCATGCAATGTCTGTGGGGCTTGCGGCAGGTACGGAAAGTGCAGTACAGTTGCGGTTTCGGCATTTGCGGCAGCCGCGGTTTTCTCGTGGCCGCATCTGCCGCAAGTGCCGAAACCGCACTTGCCGCACCTGCTAAACACTTACCGCAAGCCCCATAGACATTGCATGGGGCTTGCCGCAGGAGAACCGCAAGTGAAGCTGTTATGCGGTAACCGCGGTAGTTGCGTTTTTTTCACCGCAACTGCAGCGATCAGCGATTATTGCTGATGTGAAAGGGCCTAAGTTATGTAATTGCTAAATATTATTCAAGAAATGTGCACATACAGCCTTAAAGTATATGCATCTGCACAACACATAAGATTTGCCTACCGAGTCTTGTACCTGCTATTCTCTGTATAATAATGTCAACAATTTTCACTACGTTCTTCAGTAAAACTAAGTTTTTCCTAACATAGACAACTTTCTTTCATAAATTATTTTAACACTATTTCAACAGTTCATTTGGGTAATTCTTTATGAATCCCGAAGGGGCGATAGCCTGCAATAACACATATGGAATTCAAATGAACTCATTTTCTGATAATGTTTTTTGTAATTAATATGTCTGTTTGTTCAGACAGACATAGAAATATAGAATGGTAAAATAACAGAATGCGTAAAAATAACCAGGTCACCCTTGTAATTCTTGCTCTTACAAATTCTCAGTGAATAAACAGCACTCCAGCTTGATGTAATAAGTAAATAACAGCACAGCATAGTATTCTCCAGTTGGTTCAGATATAAAATAATTCTGTAATCTTTATTTCAACAAACAAAAAATGTCCTACCTACATTAGAAACTACATTATTCTACACGTATATTGTTATAATTATTGTTTGAACTGTAACTGTAACCTAAAACAGTTTAAATCTGCCGAATTAAAAATGATGTACGGTACCGTATATACTCGCGTATAAGCTGACCCGTGTATAAGCCGACCCCCCTACTTTTGTCCTCAAAACCTTGAAAAACCTACTGACTCGCGTATAAGCCGAGTCCCGAGTACAGAATACAGGACTCGGATTGTAAACTCGCTTAGAATCGCTCAGACTAGCTCAGAATCGCTCAGAAATGCTCGGAATCGCTAAGACTCGCTCTCAGAATCGCTATGACTCACTCAGAATCGCTATGACTCACTCAGAATCGCTCGGAATTGCTCAGAATCGCTAAGACCCTCTCGGAATAGCTCAGACTCGCTCGGAATCGCTAAGACCCTCTCGGAATAGCTCAGACTCGCTACTGACAGCAGGTATCCGAGGTCCCTAATACAGTGACTCGCGTATAAGCCGAGGGGGGACTTTTCAGCCCGATTTTTGGCTGAAAAACTCGGCGTATACGCGAGTATATACGGTAATTATTTTAATTTAAATTTGAGAATTCTATGCCTTGCTGTTGCCTCCAAAAAGGATGTTGTAAATACCATACTTAAGTCCCCAAAAAATTGAGAAAAGTATTCAAGGAGTGATACCTTTATTGGCTAACCAAAAAAATTATATTTGTAAGCTTTCAAAGCTGAAGGCTCCTTCATCAGAAAGCTTACAAATATAATGTATTGGCTAGCAAATAAAGGTATGACTCCTTGAATACTTTTCTCAATTTTTTTGGGGACTTAACTATTTACATCGATTTCTCTGGCTAACATGGTACCACAATATTATTTTGTATTGTACTTCAAAAAGGACCAAACTGCAGGAAATCAAGCAAAAAAGAAAGCACCCCTACACCCACTCTGGCAAATCAATAAACAAATTGTGGTCTATCATAAGATAAAGATGAGCTAATCAGTTGGAGATTAATTTTTTTTTCGTGATACGCATCATTGTAATTGCCAACAAGCTGCCATTAACTTGATATTTAGATGCCAGTGAAAGGTGTGAAATAATAAAAAAATGGAATGCCTTATGGCTTACCTAACCAGCTGTTGCCGCTCCCTGTCTAGTCTTCCACACAGATCTCTCCTGCATCTTTTTTACTTCCATCAGCATGGGAAATCATCTTCTTGCATCTCCACTTTGTGCTTGATCTTCCAACCTGTGAAGTTATGACGCTTGTTGTTAGAGGCCTAGTCAGAACCTCCAATGACTTACCTTGTGACAACATGCCGTATGATGTCATAAGCCAACATTCTGCCTAGAACCCCCTTACAGATTGAAAAAACTAATGAAAAGTCGAGAAGGAGCCATTTGGAGGGCCAGGCAAGGGGCTGCATGGCTGCATCGGTGGGACAGGTAATTAGTGAGTTGTATATTTTTTTCACTTCTGTTTATTATGCAGTAGGTTTACAGATGTTCCAAAGTATAGAAAGAAACATTCAATGTACATTAAATACTGTAAATTCAAAGCAGATGTAATTTCTTTGCCAAAATGTTGAGTGAACTGCTGAATTTGAATATTGGCAGGTATCATATGGCCAGTCAAACATTAATCAGAGGAACACTACAACGAAATACGGCAGGTTTGTATTGGTCTTTATACATATTTTGACTAGACATTTAGAACTATTAGATTGTTTTTACCTTTAAAGGGAATTTGTGAAATCTACCTAATACAAAAGTGTTGAGCATGCCCCTAATGAAATTTTGCATCCTCAGTATAAATTACAAAATTGACTTTCAATGTTTCTGTGCAACTTCCGAGGCACGTGGATAGCTGTGTGGACTAGTCACTGTCACCTCGCTTCTAGCACATTCTCTCAGATTTGAGTTACGTCTCCCCATCACAGCTTCCGATGAGTGGGTGTGATGACCATCCTATGCAACTGGCAGAGCAGTTGATAAAGCAGAACCTCAAGAAACTTCGAGACCCTTTATCACTGTACAGGGATCTGGTCTTACAGCAGAGTCCAGGAGGTCACTGCCTATAAACGAGCAGCACGCCAGGGCAGGTAGGCTAGTAAAACAAAGAAGTCTGGGGAGAAGGCTAAGGTGGAAAACTGGATAGTAGCAAGTCAAGAAGCCGAATAAAACTGACAAGACAGCAAGGTACAAAATCGTAAGGAGAAAAAAGAGTCAAAGTACAAGGCTAAGGCTAGGGTCACACATAGCAATCCATTTTTGGAAGTGTTTTCCATGCCAAATCCATTTTTCCTAGGCTGCTTTTTGTGCCTCCTGTGCCCCTGAATGTTTTTGGGACTTTGCCATTTTTTACATAAACAATGCTCTAAAAAACGGATCCGTTTTTCCATAGGGCCCCATGTTAAAAAAACGGATCCGTTTTTTTTACTGTACCCAAAAATGTTCCTATCAACGTTTTTGGGTTTAAAAAACCTCCTAGGAACGTTTTTGGGTGCAGAAAAAAACGGATAGAGTATTTATTACATATGATCCGTTTTTGCATCAGTTTTTGGACTTAGAAGAAAAAGTCCAAAAACTGATGCCAAAAACGGACCAATAGCTTATTTGTGACCCTAGCCTAAGGTAAAATCAACATCATAGAAAAAACTAGCACAAATTGGAATGGGGAGCCAAGAATATAACTGGCAAGCTGTGCGACAGGTCCCAGGGTATATAAAGGGAGTGGTACCTCCCCATAGACAGAAGCTCAGGAACCAATGATTCTATCTGGACCACCCATATATCAATACTATCAGGCTGTGAAGCACTACAGGCTCCCAGCCACACTTACCCTAGAGGACGAGCGAAGCACGTGCCCTCCAGAATTCACTGCAAGGACCTCTTCTCCAACACCAGCATCACCTGCAGTGTGAACACAGCAATGTCTGGTAACAGAAGCAGAAGCTGCAGAAGAAAGCTCTGGCAGAGGCGCAATACCGTTATCATTAGCGCCATCTATATGGCGTATGTAGAGACTGGGACTGAAATTCCAAGATCGGGTCCAGACGAGGATGCATCATTAGCAGCACACATAGATGGAATAAGGCGAAGCCTAGTGGTCAGGGCAGGAATTACAGGAGCAGGTCCAGGTGGGGAAGTGACAGTGGACAATTTTGTAATTCATTTTTCTCGCTGAAACTGTTAATTTAACCAGGGCTTATATTCAGCACTGCTCTAAAATATAGTATTGCTTTATGCTTCCAGTTTAGTAAGGCAGATTGGACTGACAGTTTCAGAGTTTTATGATTTAGACCTGTATCCACTATTTAGTAGGTTTCTGAGGTCACACCATCAAGCCTTAGCTACTCACTTATTTTTTTACTTCTTTTTAACAGAGATTCCTGTGTTGATTTGCATTCTAACATATATATATATATATTATTATATATAGCACTGTAGCCGCTCAATAATAAAGCTAGTTAACAAAAATACAAATGACCTAATAATTGTGCATACTGTGTATAAATATATATATATATATATATATATATATATATATATATATATATATATATATATATATATGTATATACATATATATATATTTATACACAGTATGCACAATTATTAGGTCATTTGTATTTTTGATGACTAGCTTTATTATTGAGTGGCTACAGTGCTGTTTGTCAATCCAAAAGTTAACTTAAATTTAAATATTTAAGAAAGTAAAAGGGAGATTTTCTCTTTCTTAGGTGGTCGTCACACGCTACGATATCTGTAAAGATATCGCTGAAACGTCGCAGATTTTCAGTCGTTGCACCGACGTCGCTGCGTGTGACAGGTCCATCTGACTAGCGATATGTGGTCAGATCATTAATCACAGATATAAGAACCGGACCCCATATCAGACGATGTAGATCATCCAATCTGCTGCATCGTTCAGTGTGATACCGCCATAACCGATCTCCTTACCGATTTCGGCTATTCACATCATTGACAAGCATGGCTCGCTGGTTATGCAAATGATACCTGCACGTATCATCGCTGATGCGTCCTGAACGTTATCTATACATGTGACACCTCACTAACGATGTTGTCCACAAGCTCGCACCACTGACATCGTTATTGAGTTCTCACACAAAATCGTAGTGTGTGACGGCCGCCTTAGAGGAATATTATATGTACTAGCTTTGAGCTCGATGCAAATGCATCGGGATTCTAGAGCGTGCATTAATTTGATTATAGTAGTTATAGCTGTTAGCCTGATGCAAATGCATCGGGTATCTAAAATATGTTTATTGTTTTTTTAAAGTTTTTTAAATAATAATCGCATCATCAATAGCAATAATATAAGCCATAGCATTATTATTAGCAGTAATAGCAGTATTAATAGCATTATTAGCAGTATTATGAGCATTAATAACAGTATTAATAGCATTAATAGCATTATTATTAGCATTAATAGCATTATTAATAGCATTATTAGCATTAATAATAGCATTAATAACATTATTAATAGCATTGATAGCATTATTATTAGCATTAATAGCATTAATAATAGCATTATTAGCATTAATAATAGCATTAATAACATTATTAATAGCATTAATAGCATTATTATTAGCATTAATAGCATTAATAATAACATTATTAGCATTAATAATAGCATTAATAACAGTATTAATAGCATTAATAGCATTATTAATAGAATTAATAGCATTATTATTAGCATTAATAGCATTAATAGCATAATTAATAGCATTAATAGCATTAATAGCATTATTATTAGCATTAATAGAATTATTATTAGCATTAATAGCATTAATAGGATAAATATTAGCATTAATAGCATTAATAGCATAATTAATAGCATTAATAGCATTATTATTAGCATTAATAGCATTAATAATAGCATTATTAGTATTAATAATAGCATTAATAACATTATTAATAGCATTAATAGCATTATTATTAGCATTAATAGGATTAATAATAGCATTATTAGCATTAATAATAGCATTAATAACATTATTAATAGCATTATTAGCATTATTATTAGCATTAATAGCATTAATAGCATTATTATTAGCATTAATAGCATTAATAATACCATTAATAGGATAAATATTAGCATTAATAGCATTAATAGCATAAATAAGAGCATTAATAGCATTATTAATAGCATTAATAGCATTATTATTAGCATAAATAGCATTATTAGCATTAATAATAGCATTAATAACATTATTAATAGCATTAATAGCATTATTATTAAAATTAATAGAATTAATAATAGCATTATTAGCATAAATAATAGCATTAATAACATTATTAATAGCATTAATAGCATTATTATTAGCATTAATAGCATTAATAGTATTATTAATAGCATGAATAGCATTATTAATAGCATTAATAGGATTATTATTAGCATTAATAGCATTAATAATAGCATTATTAGCATTAATAATAGCATTATTAGCATTATTAATAGCATTAATAACATCATTAATAGCATTAATAGCATTAATAATAGCATTATTAGCATTATTAATAGCATGAATAACATTATTAATAGCATAAATAGCATTATTATTAGCATAAATAGCATTAATAATAGGATTATTAGCATTATTAATAGCATTAATAACATTATTAATAGCATTAATAGCATTATTATTAAAATTAATAGAATTAATAATAGCATTATTAGCATTAATAATAGCATTAATAACATTATTAATAGCATTAATAGCATTATTATTAGCATTAATAGCATTAATAGATTATTACATTAATAGCATTAATAGCATTATTAATAGCATTAATAGATTATTATTAGCATAATAGCATTAATAATAGCATTATTAGCATTATTAATAGCATTAATAACATTATTAATAGCATTAATAGCATTATTATTACATTAATAGAATTAATAATAGCATTTTAGCATTATAATAGCATTAATAACATTTAATGATAATAGCATTATTATAATGCAATTATTATTAGCATTAATAGCATTATTAATAGCATTAATTAGCATTATTATAATAGCATTAATAATACATTATTAAGCATTATAATAGCATTAATTAATTATGCATAAATAGCATTAATTAATAGCATTATTAGCATTACATATAATAGCATTAATAACATTATTAATAGCATTAATAGCATTATTATTAGCATTAATAGCTAATATAGATTAATAGATTATTAATAGCATTAATAATACATATAATAAAACATAATTATTAGCAATGCATTAATAATAGATTATTAGCATTAATATATTATAGCATTAATAACATTATTAATAGCTTAATTAGCATTATTATTACATTATAGTAATTATTATAGATTATTTACATTTTTAATAGCATTAATAAATTAATTATTAGCTATTAATAATTATATTATAAGCAGTTAATTATTAATATTTATTGCATTTTTATTTTTTATTATTATTTTTATTTGTATTTATTTTTTATTATGTTTTATTTTAAATTTTTTTATTAATTTTTTAATTATTTTTTAATTATTTTTGTTATTATTAAATTTATTATTTAGGCTGAGAGGCAGTTCTCATTCAGGTGCGCTAAAGGGCTGATCTTATTGGCATATATTTTATTTTTTTATTATTATTTTTATTGAATTTTTTATTATTTTTAATTAATTTTTTTATTATTTTTTAATTCTTTTTTAATTATTTTTTTTATTATTTAATTTATTATTTAGGCTGAGAGGCAGTTCTCATTCAGGTCCGCAAAGGGCTGATCTTATTAGCATATATTTTATTTTTTTATTATTATTTTTATTGAATTTTTTATTATTTTTAATTATTTTTTTTTATTATTTTTTAATTCTTTTTTAATTATTTTTTTTATTATTTAATTTATTATTTAGGCTGAGACGGCAGTTCTCATTCAGGTCCGCAAAGGGCTGATCTTATTAGCATATATTTTATTTTTTTTATTATTATTTTTATTGAATTTTTTATTATTTTTAATTATTTTTTTTTTATTATTTTTTAATTCTTTTTTAATTATTTTTTTAATTATTTAATTTATTATTTAGGCTGAGACGCAGTTCTCATTCAGGTCCGCAAAGGGCTGATCTTATTAGCATATATTTTATTTTTTTATTATTATTTTTATTGAATTTTTTATTATTTTTAATTATTTTTTTTTATTATTTTTTAATTCTTTTTTAATTATTTTTTTTATTATTTAATTTATTATTTAGGCTGAGACGCAGTTCTCATTCAGGTCCGCAAAGGGCTGATCTTATTAGCATATATTTTATTTTTTTATTATTATTTTTATTGAATTTTTTATTATTTTTAATTATTTTTTTTTATTATTTTTTAATTCTTTTTTAATTATTTTTTTAATTATTTAATTTATTATTTAGGCTGAGACGCAGTTCTCATTCAGGTCCGCAAAGGGCTGATCTTATTAGCATATATTTTATTTTTTTATTATTATTTTTATTGAATTTTTTATTATTTTTAATTATTTTTTTTTATTATTTTTTAATTCTTTTTTAATTATTTTTTTTATTATTTAATTTATTATTTAGGCTGAGACGCAGTTGTCATTCAGGTCCGCAAAGGGCTGATCTTATTAGCATATATTTTATTTTTTTATTATTATTTTTATTGAATTTGTTATTATTTTTAATTAATTTTTTTATTATTTTTTAATTCTTTTTTAATTATTTTTTTTATTATTTAATTTATTATTTAGGCTGAGAGTCAGTTCTCATTCAGGTCCGCAAAGGGCTGATCTTATTAGCATATATTTTATTTTTTTATTATTATTTTTATTGAATTTTTTATTATTTTTAATTAATATTTTTATTATTTTTAATTCTTTTTTAATTATTTTTTTTATTATTTAATTTATTATTTAGGCTGAGACGCAGTTCTCATTGAGGTCCGCCTTTGTTTTTTCCCATTGAAATGCATTAGCGGTGTGTCGGCGATTTTATGGCCGACCACCTGGTTCTATTTGTCGGCCCTAAAATCGCGGACACACCGCTAATGCATCTCTATGGGCAGTCAGCCCGATTTCGGATTGAACGGCGACCAATCAGAATTCGAGCTGACTTGCCCATAGACATGCATTAGCGGTGTGTCCGCGATTTTAGGGCCGACAAATAGAACCAGGTGGCCGGCCATAAAATCGCCGACACACCGCTAATGTATGTCAATGGGAAAAAAGACGGACCTGAATGAGAACTGAATGACGGGCTCTTCTGATTGGCTGAGGTCAGCGACCAATCAGAAGAGCCCTTCACATTTCATTGAGATACAATGGCGGATTGATCGTCCATTGTATCTTAATGTTAGTTGAAGAGGACGTCGGAGCTGGAAGTTGGCGGAAAGAAGACAGAAGATCCCCGGGGACGGACGAAGAGGCGGAAAGAAGAGAGAAGACCCCCGGGACCGGAGGAAGAGGACGCCTGGCCGGACGGATGATCAGATGACTTGAAGGCATGTAAGTGATCGACGGGGACGTTAGGGGACGGGTAGGGCCTTAGGTGTTAGGGAAAGCGGCGAGGCTTAGAGGGTAGGGGCTTAGGGGGTAGGGGCTTAGGGCGGCAGGGGTTTAGGTGCGGCTTAGGGGGTAGGGGTAGGGGATTAGGTGCAGCTTAGGGGTTAGGGGCTTGCGGCGGCAGGGGTTTAGGTGCGGATGCGGGGTAGTGGCTTAGGGGGGTAGGGGGTTAGGTGCGGCTTAGGGGGTAGGGGCTTAGGGCGGCAGGGGTTTAGGTGCGGCTTAGGGGGTAGGGGTAGGGGATTAGGTGCAGCTTAGGGGTTAGGGGCTTGCGGCGGCAGGGGTTTAGGTGCGGATGCGGGGTAGTGGCTTAGGGGGGTAGGGGGTTAGGTGCGGCTTAGGGGGTAGAGGTAGGGGATTAGGTGCGGCTTAAGGGGTAGGGGCTTGCGGCGGCAGGAGTTTAGGTGCGGATGCGGCGTAGTGGCTTAGGGCGGCAGGGGGTAGGGGGTTAGGTGCGGCTTAGGGGGTAGGGGCTTAGGGCGGCAGGGGTTTAGGTGCGGTTTAGGGGGTAGGGGTAGGGGATTATGTGCAGCTTAGGGGTTAGGTGCGGCTTAGGGGTTAGGGGCTTGCGGCGGCAGGGGTTTATTTGCGGATGCGGGGTAGTGGCTTACGGCGGCAGGGAGTAGGGGGTTAGGTGCGGCTTAGGGGGTAGGGGCTTAGGGCGGCAGGGGTTTAGGTGCGGTTTAGGGGGTAGGGGTAGGGGATTATGTGCAGCTTAGGGGTTAGGTGCGGCTTAGGGGTTAGGGCTTGCGGCGGCAGGGGTTTATTTGCGGATGCGGGGTAGTGGCTTACGGCGGCAGGGAGTAGGGGGTTAGGTGCGGTTTAGGGGGTAGGGGCTTAGGGCGGCAGGGGTTTAGGTGCGGTTTAGGGGGTAAGGGTAGGGGATTAGGTGCGGGTTAGGGGCTTGCGGCGGCAGGGGTTTAGGTGCGGATGCGGGCTAGTGGCTTACGGCGGCAGGGGGTAGGGGCTTCGGCGGCGGGGTAGTGGCTTAGGGGTTAGTGGCTTAGGGGTTAGGGCGGCAGGGGGTAGGGGCTTGCAGCAGAGGGTAGTGGGTGCGGCGGGGTAGTGCGGCAGGGGGTAGGGGCTTCGGCGGCGGGGTAGTGGCTTAGGGGTTAGGGCGGCAGGGGGTAGTGGCTTCCGGCAGAGGGTAGTGGGTGCGGCGGGTAGTGCGGCAGGGGGTAGGGGCTAGGGGCTTCGGCGGCGGGGGTAGTGGCTTAGGGGTTAGGGCGGCAGGGGGTAGTGGCTTCCGGCAGAGGGTAGTGGGTGCGGCGGGGTAGTGCGTCAGGGGGTAGGGGCTTCGGCGTCGGGGTAGTGGCTTAGGGCGTAGGGCGGCAGTGGGTAGGGGCTTGGGGTTGTGTGGCTTGGTTAGTGTACGCGTAGTGGCTTAGAGCGGCAGGGGTCTGTAGTGTACAGCGCGATGGTATACTACAGTCCCATGGCGCTTATGGTCATGGGACTGTAGTATACTATAGCGGTGTACACTACAGGAGTATGGGCTTCGGCGGCTTGGTTAGCGGTGTAGCGACTCGCAATGCCCGCTTCGCGGGCATTGCTTCGCTAGGCTGCAACGACTCGCAATGCCCGCTTTGCGGGCATTGCTTCGTGAGTCGCCTTGGCCGCTACGCGGCCACGGACAGAGTCCAGGAGAAGCAGCTCGGACTCGCTAACCAAGCCACCGGAAGCAGCGCCGCTCCGACGGAAGTCGCTACGGCAATTATATAATAGATACAGTGGTGTTCAAAAGTCCTGCGTAGGCATGAAAAGAACTATATAATTCATACTTCTGCATTTCTACAGTGAAACTGGTGGAACATATATGTTTTTGTAATCCCTCATTGTATGCCATACTCATTTTTGAATGTCCCAAGTGTATAAATTGTTATGGTATGCGCATTTTTGATAATTTTTTTTACAGCATAACCATACCTACACCAGTACAGTGTGTAGAATGGTGAACAGGTTTCTAAGTTCATTAACTTCCAATACTTGACCCTCCTTGTGAAGAAGCTGGTGCGAAACGCGTCAGGGGGCGGTCGCAGTAAGGTAAAATGGACCCATGACTGTAACCTATACTGATTTTTCACCTTTGGTATACTGGTGCACCCAGTTTTGGGGCACTTATTATTTGTGACTATACTTGTTGTTTGGTATACCTGATGATTAAGCTGGATTATGGTTTTATTTGTTTCATGTGGTCTTCCTTCTGCGTACCATTTGACATTGTCATTTTACACAGTGTTTTGTTGTTTTTTTAATAAATTGATATTGCAATTGATCTGGCCTTACTCCTATTGAATTTTTGTTCTGAAGTAAATTCCAATACAAGTTCACACAGACTTAAATTTGACTTTTTAAGACTTATTATTTTTTATTTAATTCAGAGTCCTGAAAAGGGCCTTTTGAGTGCATCTTTAGCTTCTAATACTTTATTGGCCAGCCTTTGTTCTTGAGCACCAAATTGCATCTCTGTGGCATTGAGTGAACAAGCTTCTGCAGATGTTCACGAGTGATGATGTGGTTCCAGGCCTGTATCAGAGCCTCAATCAACTCTCTCTTGGTCCTTGGCTGTTTTTTAGATATCTCTATTGATACCTTGTGCAACAAATTTTCAATTGGATTGAGGTCCAGGGACTGGTCTGGCCAGTCAATATAAGCCACCTTTTTTTTTTCCCCTTTCCGTTACTGTCTTAGCTCTGTGACAAGGAGCATTATCATCCTGGAAGATATAATTCCCTGAAAACAGGTGTTGAGCAGAAGGCAGCATTTTCTTATTAAGGATGTCTATGTATTTTTTTGCATTAACCATACCCTCCTCAATATGAAGCCTTCCAACACCATTGGCTGCCATACAGCCCCAGACCATTACTTTCATCAGATATTTCACAGAGAAGCCCAAACACTCTGGCTTGTACTCTTCATGTGGAAACCTTTTCACATAAGACTTGCCACCATTTCCTAAAATGCAAAAAGTGCTTTCATCACTAAATAGCACTTTTTCCCACTCCTTCTTCCTCAACTTGAATATTTCAATGCCCACAGTTTTCGCCTTTGTCTTTGTATGGCTATCATCAATGGCTTCTTTCGGGCCTTGCACCCTCTCAATCCTGCTTCCAAACATCTCTTCCTAACAGTTGATGCTTCTACCTCAATATTGCACTTTTCTTGCCATTCTCGCAGAAGCTGAGGAGAGGTGAGCTTTTGATTGGCAAGGGATGTTCTAATCAGTACTCTATCCTTCCTTTTAGTTGACTTTCTGGACCGACCAGATCTGGGCCTGTCCTGGGTAATTCCAAGCTGCTTATCTTTCTGCAAAATTCTTACGACTGTACTCTGATTACAACCGACCTTCCTTGTGATCTGGGGGCCAGTATAACCCTCTTCATGTAGCACCACAACTCGCACATGATCCTCCGCTGACAAAAATCTGAAGGCTCCCATCATAAAGCTCTACAGTATGATTCACTAGATAGACCAACAAATAAAACAAACAAGCAAAGCAGCAGTGTAATGGAATGTGATTGGCTGCCATATCCAGGTTATGATTGGTCACAAGAACCTCATCTGTGATTGGCTAATTTTGGATCTGAAGCTGTACAATATTTAGTTGTGCTTTCAATTCCCATATTGTTGCAATAATTTCAGGCAAAACTGCTTCAAAAGCTAAAAATATTACAGGGAGAGAAATATATATATATATATATGTGCAGAGTTATTATGCTGCTAAATAAAAACATACATTTTCTCATCTCAATTGTCTATTTTCATCTGTTAAAGTAAAAATTCCCCCTAACCTCAAAATTAAAAAAAAAATACATTTCTGACATTTTGAAAGTCACTAACGGGTGCAAGTGTACAACCCTGCCAAAATACCTGCACTCATCTGAGCTCTCCCTCCTACATCAACTTTCCTTGAACTGCAGTGTGCAAAGAGTCGTACCCCCGAGTCTCAAAATAAGACCTAATGAAGTGATGTGGCCGGCCAATCACAGTAATGCCAGTAGTCAATATGGCTACAACATTACTATATATGTTAAAAAATCCCAGCATGTTTATTAGCTGTGAAAAAGCAATGAAAGATGTGTGGCGGTGACTTGAGGTTTCTCCTAAGCACCTGCGATACTCAGCAAAGTAGAATGAACCCTACTACCCCAATTTTCGATTGAACAGTTCCAAGCATGCTCGCTCATTGCTAGCCGGTAACTCAGTGACATCACCGCGCCTGAGAAGTTCTGAGTTTGGTGCTGCAATACATGGGAAAATAAAAAGTTTATTTGAATACAGACTCCCCCACACCATCCCTCATTCACTAATTTATTACTTTAAAAAAATCCACAAAGCTTTAACATAATCCATGGTGTGCTGGTCCCACACATCCTCTGGATCGTTACTCCAACTTATGCAGCCTCGTTTCTCACTCCTGGTCAGCGCCGGACCCACAATTTCTCTTGACAGCTTTATGGAATTATGAGTGCTATATTTCAGAGTGAATAATTCAAAAAATATTTTAAATGCTTGCTCTCTTATTAATGGCTCATTCAAAGGGGTCATTACTCCTCTGGCTATCAAATGGTAGTGTAAAATGGGTCCCTCCTGTGATATTTATTTGGGATTAAAAGTCTTTTTGACAGGTGTTCCCTAGTGAGACAACCCAGGTGGTATTAATGTTTGATGTGTTTATAGTCTACCACTGTATCTATAATGATTATTTATTTGATTTTTTTTTATTTTAGAGGACTTTTTGTTATGTGTAAATGAGTTCTTTTGGATTTGAGAAGAAGCAATGACATTTCACTATATAAATACTTTTTTTCAGGATAGGCTCCTGCTGTGTCCTTCAGTGTTGTTCTGTTAAAAACGTATTTCTTCTAAGATAATGGAATATTAACAAATTTTAACATTGATACCTTCTGTCAGATTAAACATCAAGTCAGATCTTATTTTCTGGCACAATGCTGAAATAGGAAATGGCAATGACTTATATTCTCAAAATATCAATGACTGATCCTTAATATATGCCATAAATATCAGATTGGTGGGGATCCAATGTTAGGAACCCCCCACAATGACCTGTAATTAAAGGGAACCTGTCTGATCCCCTGGGCACCCAGAAACATGAGCAGTTATGGGTGCATATCTTAAGTCCCTGCCTGATAGCCCCAGCATGTACTAGCTTGCATAAACAGATGCTTAGAAAAAATAGTTCTAAAGTTTATGATATGCTAATTAAGGCTTTGACTAGTCGATGGGGCGTTAGTTTCCCTGAATAGTCGGCCCACATAGCATGTTATCACGTCCCTGTGGACGTGATAACATGCTTTGCTTAGCATTGTCATCCCAATCACTATATTAAGCAGTACGTGTGCACGGGGTGTATCCCTCACCATTGAGCCACTCTGTCACTGGATTTATGCACCCCCGGGATATTGTCACAAGGGTCTCTCTTACCTTGGAGACTTGTCACAAGTTTGGGCTCTCTGTCTCATGTCTATATTGAGACTTCATATTAAACGTGCTTTTTTGTTTGACACTTGTCGAGTTAATGTCAGTCTGTTGCCAGCAAGCTAGCTAGGTCTTGTCCAGGTGTGGCCATTCTGTAATTACTCCATACCCTTGATATATCCCATAGTCCCAGCATGCTCTGCTGGTGATTGAATTCATTCATGTCAAAGTTCTGAGGTGAAGGGAGACAGCAGACATGAAGTTGCTCCCTGTCTGTCTCCCCTTCCCTCTTGTCTTTTTTATTGTAGTAGATGGGACTAGCGCTCCTGCCGGCCATTCCCTATTGAGGGCTAGCATCAGGAACAGCAGAGGGCCTAGGCATCCTGCTCGGCGACAAGTTGAAAGAACTCCTATAGGGACGGTAGAGAGATCAGGGCACAGCTGCAGGTGAGTGCAGTAGGTCACTTCTCTCCTGTTCCCTATGAGCAGGGCCATTCTTTGTATTTATCCCTCTGGTGTCTCTCTGTCTGTTGTTTTCTGTTGTTTGCTGGACATTGTAAGTCCATGCTCACTGTTACGCACGGTAGTCGGACATTCCCTTGTCCAAGCATGACAGATATCTTCCAGTCATTATCCACTCCATAACTTGGGACAGCTCATTTATATAATGTGATAAAAGATTATTTATCCAGAACAAAATATCTGACATGAGGCATACAGGTATGACTTTTTTCAGCAGTCTATAACCTGTATGCCCATATTGATATTTTATATAGGTCACATGTGACAGATTCTCCTTAAGCTAACTGATGGGCTCCCTTTTTTTTAGGAGAGGACAGTGTCACACAGCAGGAAGGAAGTTGTCAGTTTTTGAACCGAGGGTTTAATATAAGAATACAGTGGGTTGCAGATCAGGAACGAGGCTAGACAATGTCGGGAAACGACATTTTTATGAACAACTTGGATTGGGATAAATAAAGCAAAACAACTTGCAGAGATTATCACAAAGGGAATATAACATGCATCCGGCCTGAAGAGACCAGGATTAATGAGCTGCCCCAGCAACACTTTCCAATGTATCAAGAGATCTCAGGACACATTTACCTAAAGGGCGCTCTGAACAGTACGAGAGCGCAAGATATACTTTATGTGAGAAGTGAGAATCACTGGGTGTGCAGAAGGCAGCAGGATATGTCACTGGACCAGTACAATGACTTACAAACTTAAATATAATGCTAGACACCCCTTATACCCCATGCACAGCACCAGGCTACCCAGGTGCCAAGCTTTCACAATAACTGTAGTTTTACATGTGAAGAAGTTCAGTCCTGTCTAAATGTTTTCAGCCTATCTAAACTGGTTTGGCATCAAAACTAACAAATATGTGCACAATTCCCACCAAACAAAATATGTGCACGGTGCCTGAGTTCAGGACTTATGGTTCCACTTGTCTGGTCCAGCAATGTCAGGTTGAAGGGGGGTATCCGAAGGTCTGAATGGAGTATCTGCATCTTTGGTACTTTTAAACAGAATCTCTGTATCTTTCTGGGCTTACAGCTATCCGGAAAAGGTCACCACAGTAATATGTTAAGCAGACAGGTTTCATGCCAGCAACACCTGAGGATGTTTTCTGGAATTTAGTGGTATTACCACCTCTATCAAGCTCAGCAGACAGTCTCTATCAGTTCCAGGACATTTGATAAATGAACTGAGAGCAGCTCACCATATGTCTGCATGCTGTTGGCCTGATACACACACTGTCCTGTACCTTACCACACAGAGTCTTTGAAGAGGGGTGCAGTTGAAGCACTTGAAAGCACCATTATTTTGCGGGTACTAGGATGTTGTTCTCTACTATTCAATGCCATACAGCCAGGAAAGTTCCTTCATAAGGACAGCCTGAAAGCACATGCCTCTTGGCCTGAGTGCACCCTCTGTGGACACCTAAACACCTTGGTGAAGTGTTGAAACACCACCTGAGCGGCTGACTCAGCAGTTTCATCTTTGGTCGGCACTGCTACTGCATACTTGGTGAAGTGGTCGTTCATTACCAGGCAAAAAGAAAATCCTAAAGCAGGTTACCATGTCTGGACATTTCAATCATGAGTATCTCTAACAGGGCCAAAGTCTTGATGGTTGGGACAGGTGCTCATTGATTGTGCCTTTTTCTCAACCCACACACTCAACACTGCTGGCAAACCTCAATCATCATCTTTTCTAGAAGAGGATAATACACAATCCTTTGCAGCCACCGGTGGGTCTTCTAACCTCTGAAATGGCCACCCTTTTCATTGAGCAACCACAGGACCAAAGGACATAGGGATCACACAACTTGTCCCAACTGTCATTCACCCTTTAGTGGCAATTCTGCCTGCTTCTTTGGCTGAGGCCAGACCCCACTCTGGACCCAACACTTCACTTGTCTTACTTCTCAACAGTCATTTTGGATCTTTTCACAGTCAGCAGGGGTCCTACCAAGAACACCTCTAACAAGCTCAGCAGACATTCTCTATCAGTTCCAGTACACTTGATAAATGGGCTGAGAGCAGCGCACCACATGTTTGCACACTGTGGGCCTGGTCCACAAACTGTCATGTACCTGACCCCAATCAGAGGATTTTGTTCAGCCTTTGCTGGGGCCCCTCTGGTGGATAGGAGGAGACGCTACAGGCATCACCTGCACACTCTCACAAGTGTGGGACACTTTTCAACTAAAGGGAACGGCCATTGATCTCTAATTCTGAATTTTTTTTTTAAAGTTCAGCCACGTCATAGACTATCAGTAACAATTTTGAAGTGTAATATGGATTCACATATGACAGTTGCATCTGGTTAGCTGTATTTTTGTCAGACTCAGACTGAAAAGTGCTTTTTTGGACAGTGCAAAACTGAGGCCAGAGGAGTTATGGGAAAAGCTTTATCATTAGCCTTAGATACAGCTGTATTTAAGGAATGGTCATGCTGTATGTTAGCAATCTCTAAAAGGACCCCAAACACATAAGATAGCTATCGGCTGAACAATGCTTTGGCCGATTGTTTGGCCAAGAGTTGTTTCAGCCAAATGTCCCATACATAGCTTGTTTGGTTAAGTGCTCCCATGTTCTCTATGTTAAGGCTGCAGGCTGACATTTCAGCCTTTGGCTTTTCTGCGATAAAACAATGCGATCAACACTATGAAATCGGCTGTGCCCAATCGACTTCTGCTTGACCATACGTTGTCTGGCACCACATACACATTAGATTGATAACATTAATCTATGTATATGTGCCTTTCTGGGAAGGGGGGGAAGGGGGAGGGGGCTCAATAGAAATGAGGGAATTTGAACTTAATTGAAATCTCATCTTTGCAGAAAAAAGTTGGATCACTATTTCCCAGGTTTTCAGAATTTACATTGTCCTGTGTCCTCTGTACCAAACACATTCTAAATTTGTATCTCAAGTGAATACTGTGATTTGCTATAAAATATCCATCTACTTATTTTGCTGGTGTATTCCATTTGAGATATTACTTCCATAGTGCAGACTGTACAGATGTGAGGAAGCAGTGATATGATACGTTGGTTTCTTGATGCTTCAGTGGACCTGGCTCAGTATGATTGCTGTAAAAAATGTCTTTCCTGAACAAGACTGAAGTTCTTGTCAAATTCTTTACCAAAATTACTGTATCTGACTATCATATTCTCATACTGGAAGGCAACAGTCTGCTTTTCTCTTGCTGCAAGTTAACACTCATCACTTTCAATTCCATGTCAACAACTTGACAAGCTAATTCATTACAGTCATAAGATCTGGAATCTCTAGATAGTTCTGTACGGAAGCATAACAGCAAAATATAACATCACTTTTATTAAGACTAATATTTTAACATTTTTCAGATCTTTAGAGATTATTTGATTGTACAAAAAAATCTAAATATTCTACTATTTTTATTGTCTGATCTGGACATCTTTATACAATATGTTCAATTTTTTTGTTTATGTGATATGTAGAAGTGAGCGAACAACTCAGTGTTCAGATTTGGTTCGGTTCACCGAATGGCGGGATGTTCGCCAACTTGTTCGCTGAACAATTTGCTGAACCCCCTGAACACCATTGAAATCAATAGCAGGCAAACATCAAAGACATAGAAAACACCTTCAAAGGTGCCCAAAGGCTGCCAAACACAGCTCAACGTGTGTTAGGCTGTGGTCACAGTTTTTTTAGTGCCTTTTAAAAACGCATGCTTTTTTACATGCGTTTTTCATGTCAGCATGAGTTTTTTAAGGTCTCTGATGGCTCCCTGCGTTTTTGGCTGCGTTTTTGAATCTGCACATAAAAATAGTGCTTGTAGTATTTTTTTGTGCGTTTTGAAAAACGCATGCGTTTTTGTAGAAAACGCATGCGTTTTTATAACATGGGTTCCTATGGGAAACGCATGCAAAAACGCATGTACAATTAGTACCTTTTAGTGCCATTCAAAAACGCATGCGTTTCCCATAGGAGCCCATGTTAAAAAAACGCATGCGTGTTTGGAAACGCATGCGTTTTTTTAACATGGGCTCCTATGGAAAACGCATGCGTTTTTGAATGGCACTAATTGTACATGCGTTTTTGCATGCGTTTTCCATAAGGCCCCTTATTAAAAAACGCATGCGTTTTTGGATATGCTCCAAAAACGCATGGGACAGTCACACATGCTTTTTGGCTATTAGGGCATGCGTTTTTTAACATGGGGGCCTATGGGTGCGTTTTTTACATGCGTTTTTGAAAACGTAGGTCTCCAAAAACGCATGTGAAAAATGCTACTGTGACCCCAGCCCTGGGGTCACAGTACCATTTTTCACATGCATTTTTGGAGACCTGCGTTTTCAAAAACGCATGTAAAAAACGCACCCATAGGCCCCCATGTTAAAAAACGCATGCCCTAATAGCCAAAAAGCATGTGTGACTGTCCCATGCGTTTTTGGAGCATATCCAAAAACGCATGCGTTTCTGTAGAAAACGCATGCCTTTTTGTAGAAAACGCATGCGTTTTTATAACATAGGTTCCTATGGAAAACGCATGCAAAAACGCATGTACAGTTAGTACCTTTTAGTGCCATTCAAAAACGCATGCGTTTCTCATAGGAGCCCATGTTAACAAAAACGCATGCGTTTCCGGAAACGCATGCGTTTTTGTTAATATGGGCTCCTATGGGAAACGCATGCGTTTTTGAATGGCACTAAAAGGTACTAACTGTACATGCGTTTTTGCATGCGTTTTCCATAGGAACCCATGTTATAAAAACGCATGCGTTTTCTACAAAAACGCATGCGTTTTTCAAAACGCTCAAAAAAATACTACAAGCACTATTTTTAGGTGCAGATTCAAAAACGCACCCAAAAACGCAGGGAGCCATCACACACCTTACAAAACTCATGCTGACATGAAAAAAAGCATGAGTTTTGTTAAATCACTTAAAAAAACGCATGGCAACTGTGACCACAGCCTTAGACAGACACACACATATCAATTATACCAGTCTCCCGCTGCTTGCATCCATGGCCACTCACAATCTCTTGCTCTCCTACTCACTTAGGCTGTGGTCACAGTAACATTTTTCACATGCGTTTTTGGAGACCTGCGTTTTTAAAAACGCATGTAAAAAATGCACCCATAGGCCCCCATGTTAAAAAACGCATGCCCTAATAGCCAAAAAGCATGTGTGACTGTCCCATGCGTTTTTGGAGCATATCCAAAAACGCATGCGTTTTTTAATAAGGGGCCTTATGGGAAACGCATGCAAAAACGCATGTACAATTAGTGCCATTCAAAACCGCATGCATTTCCCATAGGAGCCCATGTTAAAAAACGCATGCGTTTCCGGAAACGCATGCGTTTTTTTTAACATGGGCTCCTATGGGAAACGCATGCGTTTTTGAATGGCACTAAAAGGTACTAATTGTACATGCGTTTTTGAATGCGTTTCCCATAGGAACCCATGTTATAAAAACGCATGCGTTTTCTACAAAAACGCATGCGTTTTTCAAAACGCTCAAAAAAATACTACAAGCACTATTTTTAGGTGCAGATTCAAAAACGCAGCCAAAAACGCAGGGAGCCATCACACACCTTACAAAACTCATGCTGACATGAAAAAATGCATGAGTTTTGTAAAATCACTAAAAAAAAACGCATGGCAACTGTGACCACAGCCTTACTACCAGAGCTGCCCATTAAGCTTCCTGCATATTCACTTCACTGACCGGTAACAGCCAGTCATAGATGCTCATGTGCTTTGAGAGTGTCTGTGATTGACTGTTACAATTAGACTGCATTTCTACAATTTGGATGGTGTCTGTGCTTGGTTGTCATACACATTAGTGTATGGCAACCAACCTAACCAACCTGGCATCATAGTGTGTAAAAAAAATAAATAATGGAAAAAAAAATCTGTAGGGCCTCTCTATATTTTTCAGTCTAGCGCAGACAAATCGGAAAGCTGTGAGCTGTCACCCTCAGCTACCTATTTTTATCTTAACTGGCAAAAAAATGCTTATGTCTCCACCTGATTTTTAATTAAAGGTAAAACTAGGCAGCTGGGGGCTGGTATTCTCAGTGTGGTGAGGGCGCATCATTATTGGGCTCTCCATACTTTACAGTAGCAGCCTACAGCCACTCCAGAAATTGGCAGATTCATAAGAACCACCAATTTCTGGCGCTTAACCTGTAATGGATGCCCTCCACACCTTTCGGGTGGGCTGTCCTCTCAATTGTCTGCCGCCGAATTGATGCTTTGTCTAAGTGTATGCACGCCACCGTAAGAACCACGCTGACAACCATGTCAAAGTAGAGCTTAATGACAAAGACTTTTATTTTAGATGGGGTTAGCAGTTTTATTACTTATCATTAAAGGGGCATTTCTTAGGGGTGTCTCTAGGTGATTGCATCATATTATGCTGAATCTACATTTTATTCTGAAGAGAACATTTAAATCACATTCCATGTGTTAGTTTCAGTTTAGCCTTGGTTTGTACATTCGGTCCGGAGAAATTCTGATAAGAACTGCTAAGTCTAAATCAAAACAATATACATAATAGCTTCTGCGCAGCTAATTTTGAGACAGTGGAATTTTGAAAGGGGGGGAGGATGAGTGAGTAGAATAGTAGCAAAGGTTCATATAAACATGCTTTTGGAAGGTTTCTGAATGGCTTCAAAAAGAGTTATATAGGTTATTAACTATTTATTGCCATAACATTTCCCCCTTTGGAGACATTCAAAATCTTACCCTAAATCTATGCCCTAGGTGGCAGAGGGGGAAAAGTTAGAGGAGGGGAGGAGTCTTCACCAACATTGAGACAAACCGCAACGTCGGAATCCCTTTGCAGTTGCCCTTAGCCGCACCCTAAACTTTCCCTGCTCTACTATCTAAGATGGGTCTCAAGTTCTCGTATTTCTCCAAGGGGTCTTGCAGCAATGGCAATGACATCCCTCTCAGGCGTATATTTCTTCTTCATCATCAGGGCCTCTGAGATCTGCATACATTGTCATCACTG
>JARQOC010000001.1:287530782-287563970 GCA_033576535.1 Allobates femoralis
CCCAACACAACTAATATAATAAGTAGTTTCTTTAAATTCAATACAAGTAGTACTTTTAATGGCTACTGCCATCTCAAAATGAATCAACCTTTCTCCAACCACCCTGCAGGTTGCCCTATCATCTGGCTGTCAGCACAGGTACCCAGATCTCCACATTCCATCTCTACAGGCCTGGCTCTCCATATGACGTATACACAAAGTTTGCTCAGCCTTACTGATTTTATTTAGATATTTTTGTTCTTACCAAAGCACAATTATAAGCCTATCAAACATTGAAACATTTAATTTACAAATACATCAAATCTATGGAAAGACACAATATTTTTATTATTATTATTATTTATTTATATAGCACCATTAAATTCCATGGCGCTTTACATGCTAAAAGGCAGACAATACAAGGACAAGTACAATAAATGTGCACAATTTGGTCATACAGATACAAGAGGGGAAAAGATCCTGTCCGCGAGGGCTCACAATCTACGAGGGGCGGGTGGGGACACATTGTTCAAGATATCTGCAATTCTCCTGAGCATGCTAGCAGAGTCAGTGTTACAGTGGTTGAGTAGGGGGCAAGCTGGGCAATTACACAGGGCCCACATCCCAGTAAACGCTCCTAGTGATAACAAATAGAAACTGGCAATCTTGCAGTATCAGTGTATTTTTATATGTTAAAATAGAAGTAGAACCTGTGAAACAACTGACCAAGAGGAGACAAGCTGGTAAGTCTTCTATAGTGTGTGTATGTGATATGTGTATACTTCTGTCCATGTATGTGTTATCACTATATATATGTGTATGTACTGTGTGTATACATGAGTAATGCTCCGTGTATACATGTGTTTATGAATGTATGTACAGTATGTACTCAGTGAATGCATGTGTTTATGTGCAGTTAGTACAGTACAAATGCGTGTATATGTGCTCTGTGTATACGTTGGTGTGTGCTTGTATTCTGTATGCATACAGTATGTATCTAAGCATGCTAGATATCAGCTTCTGGGCCAATTCATCACTGATTGAAACCAATCCTTGACTAATGACTGCTTGAAGTGTATTACAATTTTTATGTTTTTTTCTGTGCACATGCTTTTTAAAGATTGATTACTGGCTCTCAATGGCATTCAGATTTGCAGAGCTTCTTGCACATAAACCCCACATTTCAATGTTTTGTATACTGAGCCACTTTAGTTATCACTTTTGCCTTGTGAGATGTTGCTCCATAATGCTGGAATAAGCATTGTTCATCACTTAATTACCCCTGGATGATTGGGAGAAATTGTTATGTTTAGAAATTATGCTTTTATCATGGGAGTATTCTTAGACAAAAATTGCGAGTAGGCCTACACTCTTGGATGAAAAGCCATCCCATTGGTCTTTGTTAATAAAAGCTTAAAAACGTATGCAATGTACTCTAATGCACCACAGAAACATATCACTAAGGGCCACGTCACACACACAGATATCTGTGCAGATATTGTTGGCAGATCTCTGGTTGCAGTGAAATCATGGACACAGTGTTCCATTTTGTGGCTGTGTACAAATGTAACAATGTGTCCATGGTTTCATTGCAACCAGAGATCTGTGAACAATATCTGCACAGACATCTGTGTGTGACGTGGCCTTAAAAGGTCTAAAAACATTGAAACCGCCAATTTCTGCATAACAAAATTTGTGTCAGTCTCAAAACTTTTGGCCATGATTGTACAGAGCAGAGGTTTTGTCTTTTTAAGTAAATTAGATACATTTAGCTGATGAGTCTATTTTGAAATCGGGGCTGAATTATTTTGATTGCAACTGAAAATATCCATATATATTTTCAACGATTACACACTTTTCCTCATCTCCATAAACAGTCATACACCTTTTATCTGGTAATCTTCATAGTATACCAACTGTAGTATGTGGCTCCTTCACGTCATGCTTTCGAAACCATGGCGTGTAACGTTTCATGAGAAGGTTCCCACTGAGTCTTCTCCCTATAAATATAGTTCATCTCATTTCTGTTTGCATGGCTCCCCGGTGGATTCCCTTAATCATGGGGTTCACATGGAAGAATTGCATATCTAACCATTACATGGAACTCTCTTGCAAAGGTCACTTGCACTGCAGTTCAATAGTCCTTTATTTTTATGAAACAAATTAAAATTAATTTTTCAGTGTGTTTCATCATTTTAATATACACTACTCATAAAAAGTTAGGGAAATTTGGCTTTTGGGTGCAATTTATGTGGAACAAGAAGTTCACACTAAAGTGATATCTTGTTATAAAAGAAGAGCATTTAACCATGCAATGGTGATTTCTTCATCTCAAACAATTTATTAAAACAAAAGCCAACAACAGTGGTGAGTATATCCTAACAAAAATGTCAATGTTGCAAAAACTTGTCATGTAGCCTTGAGCATCAATTACTTATTAAAGACATCTTATGCTGTTCACAAGTCAAGTTATAGTTTGCTGAAGCATGACATCCCACTCTTCTTGAAGGTTGGCCCTCACCATTAAGGTTCTGGGGTACAGAGTTATGAGTCCACCGCCGAGAGATCA
This sequence comes from Allobates femoralis, assembly GCA_033576535.1. NCBI lineage: Eukaryota > Metazoa > Chordata > Amphibia > Anura > Aromobatidae > Allobates > Allobates femoralis. The sequence continues at coordinate 287,533,331 of JARQOC010000001.1, forward strand.
ATAGCTCCTATATTGCACCACTGCAATTTTCCTTGAGTTCACCGCAGAGAGATCAATGGGTCCTGCCTAGTGATGGGCGAGTCCTAAATTACTCGGAATCGCTTGACTCTAGCGAGTCCGAGCCCGGGACTCGCTACTCGTTGCGAGTCTAGCGAGTCCAATGTTAATGAATGGGGAAGCGAGTAATAGCGAGTAGTGTGCGATTTACAAATCACAGATGTGTCTCAGAAGCTTCAGCCTGAAGCAATCCTAGTTTTGTCAAAGACTCTGACAAAACTAGGATTGCCATTGATTTGCATTGGACTCGTTTACTGTGCAAGTAATCGCTGGGAAACTCGCACAGTAAGGAGTCAGGCTGTCTGCTCTGTACAGGCTGCCGCAGCTCCAGGGTCCTAGAGCCCGCCTGCTGCCTGATGTAGCAGAGCTGAGACTGTTCTCAGTCTGCTCATCCCTGTGCATAGACATCTATATCTATGCAAAGGGATGTAGTAGAGAGGACATCGCGTTTTGGACTGCGTCGGACGGAAGAGGATTTTTTTAATTAAAGATGGCGTCCCTAATGGCTTTTTTTTTATTTCTAATAAAAAATTTTCTCTGAGTTGTGTTTTTTTTTAAAATAATTTAATAGAAATTCATGGCGGTCATGTCTAATATTGGCGTGACCGCCATAAATTTCGGGCTTAGGGCCAGCTGATAATACAAAGCTGGCCCTAACCTCTTTATTACCCAGCGTGCCACCGCCAGCAGGGCCGCTGGAAGAGCGGGGTTCAGCGCCAGAGGATGGCGCTTCAATGAACACGCCATCTTCTGGGGCAGCTGCGGGCTGCAATTTGCAGCGGGGGTGCCCAGAAAGCTTGGGCATCCCTGCGCTGCGGATTCCAGCCCCCAGCTGCTTAGCTGTACCTGGCTAGACATAGAAATTGCGCGGAGCCCCACGCATTTTTTTTAAAATTATTTCATGAAATTCATGAAATAATGAAAAAAAAGGGCTCCCCTATATTCTTGTGTCTGGCCAGGTACAAATAGGCACCTGGGGTTGGGGGCAGCCCGTTGCTGCCTGCTGGATCCGGCTGGTTCCAGAAATACGGCGAAGCCCATGTAATTTTTTTACTGAAAAATCAATAAAACAACCCTAAAAAAGGGACTGCATCTTTATTAACCCCTCGCCCATGGTCCAGGGGTTAATAAAGATGCAGTCCCTTTTATTTACATTGTTTTATGGATTTATCAGTAAAAAATTTCATGTGGGCTTCGCCGTATTTCTGGAACCAGCCGGATCCAGCAGGCAGCGACGCTGGATAATAAAGGGGTTAATACCAGCTTTGTTATACAAGCTGGTATTAAGCCCGAGATTCTTAATGTCAGGCCACGTTTGACCCAGCCACTAAGAATTTCCAATAAAGGGTTAAAAAAACACAACACAGAGAAAATTTTTTATTAGAAATAAAAAAAAGCCATTAGGGACTCCATCTTTAATTAAAAAAATCCTCTTCCGTCCGACGTAGTCCTAAACGCGATGTCCTCTCTGCTACATCCCCTGTGCATAGATATAGATTTCTATGCACAGGGAATGAGCAGACTGAGAACAATCTCAGCTCTGCTACATCATCTCTGTGCACAGACATTCATGTCTGTACACAGGGAGAGCAGGCGGGCTCTAGGACCCTGGAGCTGCAGCAGTCTGCACAGAGCAGACAGCCGGACTCAGCTCGCAAAGTAACAGCAGTTACGTTGCGAGTTTCCCAGCGATTACTTGCACAGTAACGAGTCCAATGCAAGTCAATGGCAATCCTAGTTTTGTCAGAGTCTCTGACAAAACTAGGAATGCCATTGATTTGCATTGGACTCGTTGCTGTGCGAGTAATCGCTGGGAAACTCGCAGAGTACCGAGTCCTGCGAGTCCCTTACTACTCGCCGAGTAACGAGCCCTAGCGAGTAGATTCGCCCATCCCTAGTCCTGCCTCGCACTGCTAGGACACCCTTCCTAACAGTCCAAAGGCCCACAGTATCGCTCCATTCCTGTCATTGCAAGCAGCTTAACACAGCAACGACCCTCATTCCTGTGACCCTGCTCCACCGCCACTCAGTAAGCTATATTAGGACTATAAGAGGCACTCCACATTTCTTCCCAAACTTTGGGGAAACAAATGGTCTTATAGTCAGCAAAATATGGCATCTTACTCTTATTTTAATAAATACAATTACGGTAGTTCATAATACATTCAATTATTAATACATATTCAGTAAGTATATAAAAAGTTTACATTTTGATTATGATAAACAATTTTTACCCTTCAGAGCAATCTCTAATGGTACCTTTACACGCCGCTACCGAAGGTTAGAAACAACCGGGTGTCTCACGTGCACGTGCATGTTTCAATGGTTCCTAACGGTACCTGATACCGCATTTATACGCCGCTACAAGGTGCTCCACAGTAGGTTTTTACTATCCTTGGAAGCACCGACGGGTGCCGCAGGTTACCTTCTGTAGAGCACCTTCCCTGATTTACACACCGCTACCACAACGGAATATGGGCGGACCTGGGGCAGCAGGGACAACACATAGGCATGCCAGAGTTCTGGATTACGAGCCGCTCTTACGGTGATTGGACAATGCAATAGCATCATGATTGGCCAGCCAGCGCAGGAAGGCTGGCTAATACATGATGCTATTGCAATTGTGTAGTGTGACTGGTCAGCTCCTTAAATATGCCGCCCTATGCAGGGACACCAAATCGTAACGCAGGATCTTCCACCAATGATCGCTGATGGGGCGCGGTATCCCGGAGACTGTGTCACGCCCCAGGGAGTTCACTAGGTGACGAAAATACCTTCCTGTTCCTCGATTAAACGCCGCTACCATAGGGTTTATACCTACTTGTTTTTGAGCACGGCTGAAAGACAGGTGTCGACAGAGACCGGTGGCAACAACCTGATTTACACGCCGCTACCCTCGCGGTGTTTTGAAGGTACAAACTACAATTGTCTCCGACACCCGGTGGTTTCTAACCTTCGGTAGCGGCGTGTAAAGGTACCATAACATGTAGTCTTAAGAATACTCCTACATATATAATAATCCAAAGGGCAAGACACTGGGTGCGCCAAAATTTCTATCTGGTGTTAAAATTTGCAAAGTTTGTTCCTTCATTAAGAGCTTATAGAATCACCAGTTGTGATCAATAGGTCTACTGAGCCTCCTTTTGCAATATACACTGGACCTAATTTCCATTTCAAGACAACTGTTGTCTGATCACTATCATGTTACTTCTATATTTCTTCAAGGCACAGCTGGACTCTGGCATGTCTCTTTTGTCTTTAAAATTTGCTGTCTGAACTTTATTTTTGATTCTGAACATTGTTTTGTTTATGCAGTATAGTGCACTGGTTTGGGGACCTGCAATAATGCTAGTTGCTATGTTGTATATTTTATTTGTAACTATATTTTTAAATAATTTTGTTGTTACATTGAAGAGGCATGCTTTACAGGTTTCACACCTATATGTGCCATTAACTTTCCTGTAAAACCATAAATTAGAGTGGGTGTCTAATAATGATTTGACAAAAATCTATCTTTATGTAATGCCAGCGCCAATGATTCTGCAGCAGTGTCGCTGATGCCCTCATCCCTCTAGCCACCCCACAGCGTCTGTCTCAGTTCCCGCTCCAGCTTCCTGCTCCTGGGGCCTCCGCATGCCACACAGATTCCCTGGGAGTGCGCTTAGGGCATGAGTGTGCAAACTCCTTGCCTCTTACAGGGGCAGTGCAGACATTCTGTACGTATCTCCAACTAATGACTGGAGGACAGTAGGTGCTTAAGGCATCCTCCCTCTTAGGGAGGTCCCTAAAAAATCTAATCTTACTGCTTGAGACACACTTGCTAGTTGTCAGGTCTCATTCCCTATATCATGTTTCCATTACCTGTGCCAAATAACGCATAGCTGTGTGCCAAAACTTGTCCTACCTGCCACTACCTGCTAGATTCTGCTGTACTTTCCAGGACCTGCTGAGACTGTCAGAATTTACAGTACCTACCAGTAACTGATGTATCTACATCTGCAAGTACCTGACATACCTGCCAGAACCTGCCTCACCTTCCAGATCCTGCTTTACCTGCCAGTACCTGCCAGAATCTGCCGTACCTGCCAGTGCTTGATGTATCTATAACTACCTGTCTAAGGGCCCTTTCACATCAGCGTTTTTTGAAATTCGCGGCAGATGCGGTGAAAAAAAACGCATCTGCCGCGATTACCGCATACCGGCTGCACTTGCGGCACGGTTGCGGTAAACGCCATACAAGGTATAGGCGGACTTGCGGCAGGTTCGGCAAGTGCGGTTTTGGCACTTGCGGCAGGTGCGGCTGCGAAAAAAAACGCGGCTGACAGCATTTTTTTCGCGGCCGCACCTGCCGCAAGTGCCAAAACCGCACCTGCCGCACCTGCCGCAAATCCGCCTATACCTTGTATGGCGTTACCGCAACCGCGCCGCAACCGTGCCGCAACCGTGCCGCAAGTGCAGCCGGTATGCGGTAATCGCGGCAGATGCGTTTTTTTCACCGCATCTGCCGCGAATTTCAAAAAACGCTGATGTGAAAGGGCCCTTACCTGCCAGAATCTGCCACACTTACTAGTACCAGCCGTACCTGCCAGTACCTAACGAACCTGTCAGAACCTGTCAGAACCTGATGTAACTGCCAGAACCTACCATACATGTTAGTACCAGTTATTTTCTGCATCAAATCTGCAAGGAAAAAATAAGCAACATGTGCACAACACTTTCAAATTCTCATTGAGTTTGCTGGCATAAGGGTAGGCATGTAGATTTGTAATAAAACTGCATCAAAATGCGTCAAACATGCATAAAAATCCCCACTGTGTGCACATTGCCTAATGGTTCGCTCACATCTGTATAAATAGACTTGCTGAGATTCACAGCCAAAGAGATTGCCCAGTGTTAGAAGAGTGTCATGCATCTTTTGCTCATGTAGCTTCTATATGACATGCGAGTGATATGCCTGTGTGAGTTGTTTTCCTCACATTTTTAACATCATCTTTTTCATCTGACAATACTTTATGTACATTTGGTAGTTTAACAAAATAATAAAGCAAAGATATAGATAGATATCCTGCACCTATATAATGTACCAACATCCCTACATATTATACACTTGCACCCATTAGTCCCTTTCATGTGACACTAAAAGGTGTTTATGCAAATAAAGTCTGTGGAGCCTCGGTTAGGAGTCTCAAACACAGAACTAGCCATATATCCCTCCAGGGAAGGACCCAGCCAAGGGGTGGCTCCTTGCGGAGAACACCATAACCACCATATGAAGTGGCCCTTTAAGTCAGTATCCAACTCTTTTACAAGTTCACAGATATGACAAGGGAATACCAAGGCCAGGTATCCATCCACATACAGCTGTTTCGGGGTGTTGCCCCTCATCAGTGTGGAGTAGGATTCTGGCTAGGTGGGAGCAAGGCCTAGTAGACCAAGATTGCAAAGTATTCACTGATCTCAGGGAGACCAGTCCAAGAAAACACTGCGGGCAGCTGGCAAAAGCGCTCAAACACAGTGAATTCCTAGGCACATTGCCCCCTGGGAAATATGAATATGCAAATAAAGTCTGTGGAGCCTCGGTTAGGAGTCTCAAACACAGAACTAGCCATATATCCCTCCAGGGAAGCACCCAGCCAAGGGGTGGCTCCTTGCGGAGAACACCATAACCACCATATGAAGTGGCCCTTTAAGTCAGTATCCAACTCTTTTACAAGTTCACAGATATGACAAGGGAATACCAAGGCCAGGTATCCATCCACATACAGCTGTTTCGGGGTGTTGCCCCTCATCAGTGTGGAGTAGGATTCTGGCTAGGTGGGAGCAAGGCCTAGTAGACCAAGATTGCAAAGTATTCACTGATCTCAGGGAGACCAGTCCAAGAAAACACTGCGGGCAGCTGGCAAAAGCGCTCAAACACAGTGAATTCCTAGGCACATTGCCCCCTGGGAAATATGAATATGCAAATAAAGTCTGTGGAGCCTCGGTTAGGAGTCTCAAACACAGAACTAGCCATATATCCCTCCAGGGAAGGACCCAGCCAAGGTGTGGCTCCTTGCGGAGAACACCATAACCACCATATGAAGTGGCCCTTTAAGTCAGTATCCAACTCTTTTACAAGTTCACAGATATGACAAGGGAATACCAAGGCCAGGTATCCATCCACATACAGCTGTTTCGGGGTGTTGCCCCTCATCAGTGTGGAGTAGGATTCTGGCTAGGTGGGAGCAAGGCCTAGTAGACCAAGATTGCAAAGTATTCACTGATCTCAGGGAGACCAGTCCAAGAAAACACTGCGGGCAGCTGGCAAAAGCGCTCAAACACAGTGAATTCCTAGGCACATTGCCCCCTGGGAAATATGAATATGCAAATAAAGTCTGTGGAGCCTCGGTTAGGAGTCTCAAACACAGAACTAGCCATATATCCCTCCAGGGAAGGACCCAGCCAAGGGGTGGCTCCTTGCGGAGAACACCATAACCACCATATGAAGTGGCCCTTTAAGTCAGTATCCAACTCTTTTACAAGTTCACAGATATGACAAGGGAATACCAAGGCCAGGTATCCATCCACATACAGCTATTTCGGGGTGTTGCCCCTCATCAGTGTGGAGTAGGATTCTGGCTAGGTGGGAGCAAGGCCTAGTAGACCAAGATTGCAAAGTATTCACTAATCTCAGGGAGACCAGTCCAAGAAAACACTGCGGGCAGCTGGCAAAAGCGCTCAAACACAGTGAATTCCTAGGCACATTGCCCCCTGGGAAATATGAATATGCAAATAAAGTCTGTGGAGCCTCGGTTAGGAGTCTCAAACACAGAACTAGCCATATATCCCTCCAGGGAAGGACCCAGCCAAGGGGTGGCTCCTTGCGGAGAACACCATAACCACCATATGAAGTGGCCCTTTAAGTCAGTATCCAACTCTTTTACAAGTTCACAGATATGACAAGGGAATACCAAGGCCAGGTATCCATCCACATACAGCTGTTTCGTGGGGTGTTGCCCCTCATCAGTGTGGAGTAGGATTCTGGCTAGGTGGGAGCAAGGCCTAGTAGACCAAGATTGCAAAGTATTCACTGATCTCAGGGAGACCAGTCCAAGAAAACACTGCGGGCAGCTGGCAAAAGCGCTCAAACACAGTGAATTCCTAGGCACATTGCCCCCTGGGAAATATGAATATGCAAATAAAGTCTGTGGAGCCTCGGTTAGGAGTCTCAAACACAGAACTAGCCATATATCCCTCCAGGGAAGGACCCAGCCAAGGGGTGGCTCCTTGCGGAGAACACCATAACCACCATATGAAGTGGCCCTTTAAGTCAGTATCCAACTCTTTTACAAGTTCACAGATATGACAAGGGAATACCAAGGCCAGGTATCCATCCACATACAGCTGTTTCGGGGTGTTGCCCCTCATCAGTGTGGAGTAGGATTCTGGCTAGGTGGGAGCAAGGCCTAGTAGACCAAGATTGCAAAGTATTCACTGATCTCAGGGAGACCAGTCCAAGAAAACACTGCGGGCAGCTGGCAAAAGCGCTCAAACACAGTGAATTCCTAGGCACATTGCCCCCTGGGAAATATGAATATGCAAATAAAGTCTGTGGAGCCTCGGTTAGGAGTCTCAAACACAGAACTAGCCATATATCCCTCCAGGGAAGGACCCAGCCAAGGGGTGGCTCCTTGCGGAGAACACCATAACCACCATATGAAGTGGCCCTTTAAGTCAGTATCCAACTCTTTTACAAGTTCACAGATATGACAAGGGAATACCAAGGCCAGGTATCCATCCACATACAGCTGTTTCGGGGTGTTGCCCCTCATCAGTGTGGAGTAGGATTCTGGCTAGGTGGGAGCAAAGCCTAGTAGACCAAGATTGCAAAGTATTCACTAATCTCAGGGAGACCAGTCCAAGAAAACACTGCGGGCAGCTGGCAAAAGCGCTCAAACACAGTGAATTCCTAGGCACATTGCCCCCTGGGAAATATGAATATGCAAATAAAGTCTGTGGAGCCTCGGTTAGGAGTCTCAAACACAGAACTAGCCATATATCCCTCCAGGATCCGCGTTTTTTTTCGCGGCCGCACCTGCCGCAAGTGCAAAACCGCACTTGCCGCACCTGCCGCAAGTCCCCCTATACTTTCTATGGGGATTACCGCAACCGCGCCACAAGTGCTGCGGTTATGCGGCAATCGCGGCAGATGCGGTTTTTTCACCGCATCTGCCGCGATTTCAAATAAACGCAGATGTGAAAGGGCCCTAAAAATGATGGTTTTAATAAATTTCTCCCATTATGAAAAGACAACAGATAGCATTGTGTTAACAGTTATATGTTTATTTGCATGCAGTTGCTCTTTACACCACATTGCTTGACCTATCTGGTTTGTCTATGTGTGTCTCTTACAATATTCCTTCATATTGTGATGATGCAAATAACTCTTGCTGTATGTCTCAAGTTAAACAGTATATTTTCCCATAATATTTGATTGCTGAATGGTTCTGCTGAAAGCTAAACAAATACAAGAGGTTGTTGGATGGTTGGCCATACAGGTCCTTGTGATTCGCGGGTGAGGCAGAGCCTCGACTGTGGAACAGCCCTGGTTTTGCAGCAAATGCCCCAGCTGGCTCCACAATGCAACAGTTCAGTATGTGATCGCCCTCGGTGAGGGCCAAGGTAGACGCAGATTCCAAAAGTCTATTCAATACCATTTTACTCAGTCTCGTAAAGCACACACATCTCGAATGTTACTTGTTTTGGGAACGTTAGTTTAACAAAGATTAGTGCAGAGTGCTCCTGCTGTTCTGGTACTTCAACACTCTCGTGCTGTCCTTTTAACACCATAGGGTTAACAGAAAGTGCTGGGTTTCATAGATCCACCGCGCTGACCTCCAGTGAAGACAAACAGAGTGATGTATAAAACTCTGTTTAATGGGTAATTTGCCTACCGGTTTCGTGATTTCAGTTATCACTTCATCAGGGCATCAAGAGCAGCAGTATTAACAAGATATATATACACACAACAACATTATATGACTCTTAGCTTAGTGATCTAATGCTGACTCTATAAGCTTTTAGTTTTGGAGGTGCCAGATTGAATCCCATGTGGATCTTGGTGCATTTTTATCTAATTTGTGGATTGAAGAGTGTTTTTGTAATAGATATGGTGTTTTTAATTAATTATTGTTATTGATATGTCTTTTAATAGATGTTATCCACCCTGCATGTGTGAAGGAGGCGTTCCCACAGGAAATACCATCACAATTGAAGGTGGAGTCATATAATGTTGTTGTGTGTATATATATCTTGTTAATACTGCTGCTCTTGATGCCCTGATGAAGTGATAACTGAAATCACGAAACCGGTAGGCAAATTACCCATTAAACAGAGTTTTATACATCACTCTGTTTGTCTTCACTGGAGGTCAGCACGGTGGATCTATGAAACCCAGCACTTTCTGTTAACCCTTTGGATCCTTACTTTTGCTGGACACCTGCTGCGACCATAAGAGAGAGCGGAGTTAGTTGGTTGTGACTTGCACAACCAAATCAGGTGAGTCCTTCCACTAAAGGGGGGCACTGAGGATAATTGTACAAAAGGAAATTACTCTATGCGCGCTCCATTCCCCTTTTAACACCATGGTACTTTGCTTCAAATTCATAAAGTTTCTACTGGCTCCAGCCCTATTGCACTCATGGGAATGCATCCAGATGAAAAATCAGGGCCACCTTAGACAGAGTTCCTTTATAGTGAGCACCCAGATGACCTGTTTGCCTGAGTCTATGTAGCAATCAACTACAACAGCACCATAGGGAACAGTCCCTGCCTGGGTGACTCATGCAGTGCAGGGGTTGAGTACCAATGCCAGGAAAATTCCCACTTACATGCACCCTGGACAGAGGTCCTCTCGTGCGCAAAGTCCAGGGTGATGTAGTGTATCCAGTCAAATTAAATGGTGAGCTGTTCTTGTTCCACTTCTCTCCTTGGGGACTCTCCTGATTTTGGGGACTACTCTGCAGGCCTGTTTTGTTATTTAGACTCCACCTCTAGTAGATGGACTCACTAGTTAACCTAATAACATGTTCACTTCTAGAGGAAACCCATAACCCTACCCTTAAGGGGTGTACTAGCTCATTAGCAAATTAAACCATAGTTTATCAGAGCTACCGGAGAGTGGTTGCACAAACATTATACTCATTAATCTGTAACATGACAACACCTATACACAAGTCCATAACACATCAATATACAGTATGTACAAGAACGTAGCATATCTCTGGGTGGTGGTAACAGAACCTTATATAAGGTTATGAACCCAGGCACACAGTAACAGAAAAGCATATCTTTGTTAACAGACTAATATAAGGAATGTTACAGAGATTCACATCTCTTGTACAGGAGGAAAAATCAGTATATACATAAAAGTAAAGAAAAATGGCCATCTTAAATCTACAAATCAAAAAACAATTATCAGCTATAGCAGTTTAAATGTTACTGATTACAAATGACTTGTGGAATTTTATTACTACAGAGAGACCACTGTTTAAGGTCTAACGTCCACTTACGTAAAGAAGGGATGAGTGCAATGTGAGAAGAAAATCCCGTTGCACTAGGACCTACTTTATCCAATGAGACAGTGTTGACCTGCAAGTTTTTCTTCAACTTTTTATGGCCTAAGAAAAAAAATTGGCGCATGCTGCATATGGTCACGTAAAATAGCTGAGACCCACCAATGCAAGTCTATGGGTGTGAGAAAATGGGATCACTTTTTTATACACAAGTGGGAGCGAATCCTAAAACGCAGGTATGAGACCGAAAAAAACTGACTTGTAAGAGCCATTAAATCACATTCAATTTTAGTGGAGACAAGACTATTTAGCTGAATGGTGAAGGGTACTTGTGAAAGCTCACCACTAGCCAGTCTACGGGATAGAATACTGTTTTTTCTATTGTGCTGCACAGTTGAGCTAATATGTCAGGGTTATTCACTAGTGGAACAACTTTTACCAGAATTCACTTTTGTAAAGCTTTTTATATAGTGATTTTAAGAACTGGCGATGCTGATTGGTAACACTTTCTTTTCTATAAAACATGACATAAATAAGTCAATACTTAAAAAATATATTTTTTAAATATATATTTTTCATTTGTTAAAAGAAAATAAAAATAGAAATCTCTTAAAATCCTCTTGAAGCAGAACATTTGATTTGTAGGTTAATGGCTTCTTGACATAATCTGGAATATATTAAAATAAATTATGCTTTGTAACATAGATGATAGTGTCAAGATTTGTTTCAGACATATAGTGCTGTACTACTGTATATTCATATCATCCATTTTTAATCAACATCAATATAGTACAATTATCTGACTTTATTGGGCCCCCAACATGTGAGTGGATTCAGTATATATGTGTCCATTTTCACACATACTAGAGACACGTTCACACGCATACTAATTGAACACAATAGGGATCTTCACATCTCCGTGTTTTGACAAGGTAGGTGAATCATGCATGTGACCCTGTGATTCTCAAGGAGACAAACCTTTTTTTTTTTTACTGGCAGCACCGGTGCCATACGTGTTTCACATGGTTCTAATCCGTGTCACAGACGCATACAGGAGAAAAATGCATGTCACATAAATTATTTTTTTATGTTTAAAACATGCAAAGATAGATAAATGATGCATGATGATAGAGAGAAAGATAGATATATAGAGGTCAAACAGCTATATAATGTTCCATCCCCCTACATATTCTAATCTTGCACCCTTTAGTGTCTTTCATGTGGCACTAAAGGCTGTTAAGCCTTGTATTTAGCCTCAAAAGAAATAATTAGTTAAAAAAAATTGACGTGGCGTCACCCCTATTTTTGTTAGCCAGCCAAGGTAAAGCAGACAAATGCAGCCTGCAGACCACAGCTAGCAGCTTTTCCTTGACTGGGAATCCAAAACAGAGGTCACTCCATGCTGTATTTTTTTTAAATTATTTATATACTAGCTGTGAGCCCGATGCAAATGCATCGGGATTCTAGAATGTGCATTAATTTGATTATAGTAGTTATAGCTGGTGTGAGGACTTTTCGGGGGGTGTGAATAGTTTTTGGGGAGTCCCATACTTTTTTTGGGGGGTCCCATACTTTTTTTGGGGGGGTCACATACTTTTTTGGGGGGGTCACATACTTTTTTGGGGGGGTCACATACTTTTTTTGGGGGGTCACATACTTTTTTTGGGGGGGTCACATACTTTTTTTGGGGGTCACATACTTTTTTTGGGGGTCACATACTTTTTTTGGGGGGTCAGATACTTTTTTGGGGGGGGTCACATACTTTTTTGGGGGGTCACATACTTTTTTTGGGGGGTCACATACTTTTTTTGGGGGGTCACATACTTTTTTTGGGGGTCACATACTTTTTTGGGGGTCACATACTTTTTTGGGGGGTCAGATACTTTTTTGGGGGGTCACATACTTTTTTGTTTTGTCACATACTTTTTTGGGGGGGTCACATACTTTTTTGGGGGTCACATACTTTTTTTGGGGGGTCCAATACTTTTTTTGGGGGGTCCAATACTTTTTTTTTGGAGGTCACATAGTTTTTTGGGGGGTCACATACTTTTTTGGGGGGTCACATACTTTTTTTGGGGGGTCACATACTTTTTTTGGGGGGGTCACATACTTTTTTTGGGGGGGTCACATACTTTTTTTGGGGGGTCACATACTTTTTTTGGGGGTCACATACTTTTTTTGGGGGTCACATACTTTTTTTGGGGGTCACATACTTTTTTTGGGGGGTCACATACTTTTTTTGGGGGGTCACATACTTTTTTTGGGGGTCACATACTTTTTTTGGGGGGTCACATACTTTTTTGGGGGGTCACATACTTTTTTTGGGGGGTCACATACTTTTTTTGGGGGGTCACATACTTTTTTGGGGGGTCACATACTTTTTTGGGGGGTCACATACTTTTTTGTTTTGTCACATACTTTTTTGGGGGGTCACATACTTTTTTGGGGGGTCACATACTTTTTTTGGGGGGTCCAATACTTTTTTTGGGGGTCCAATACTTTTTTTTGGAGGTCACATAGTTTTTTGGGGGGTCACATACTTTTTTGGGGGGTCACATACTTTTTTTGGGGGTCACATACTTTTTTTGGGGGGGTCACATACTTTTTTTGGGGGGGTCACATACTTTTTTTGGGGGGTCACATACTTTTTTTGGGGGGGTCACATACTTTTTTGGGGGGGTCACATACTTTTTTTGGGGGGTCACATACTTTTTTTGGGGGGTCACATACTTTTTTTGGGGTGCAATACTTTTTTTGGGGGGTCTAATACTTTTGGGTGGGGGGTCCAATACTTTTGGGGGGGGTCCAATACTTTTTGGGGCGCGTTCAATACTTATTGGGGCTGAGTGCTCGCAATGCCGCTTATTATTAGCATTAATCTTATTATTAATTAGCATTATATAGCATAATTATTAGCATTAATAGCATAATTATTAGCATTATTAGCATTATTATTAGCATTAATAGCATAATTATTAGCATTAATATCATTATTATTAGCAGTAATATAATTATTATTAGATTTTTTTTTAATTATTATTTTTTGTAATATTTTATAATTTTTAATTTTTTTTTTATTATTTTTATTTAATTTTTTATTATTTTTTTATTATTATTTTTTATTATTTTTTAAATTCTTTTAAATTCTTTTATTTATTATTTAATTTATTATTTATTTTAAGTGAGACACAGTTCTCATTGTGGTCCGCCAAAAGGGCTGAGCTGATTAGCATATATTTATTTTTTTATTATTATTATTTTTATTTTAATTTTTATATTATTTTTTTATTATTATTTTTTATTATTTTTTAATTCTTTTTAAATTCTTTTATTTATTATTTAATTTATTATTTTATTTTAAGTGAGACACAGTTCTCATTGTGGTCCGCCAAAAGGGCTGAGCTGATTAGCATATATTTATTTTTTTATTATTATTTTTATTTAATTTTTTATTATTTTTTTATTATTATTTTTTATTATTTTTTAATTCTTTTTAAATTATTTTATTTATTATTTAATTTATTATTTATTTCAAGTGAGACACAGTTCTCATTGTGGTCCGCCAAAAGGGCTGAGCTGATTAGCATATATTTATTTTTTTTATTATTATTTTTAATTAAATTTTTTATTATTTTTTTATTATTATTTTTTATTATTTTTTAATTCTTTTTAAATTATTTTATTTATTATTTAATTTTTTATTTATTTTAAGTGAGACACAGTTCTCATTGTGGTCCGGCAAAAGGGCTGAGCTGATTAGCATATATTTATTTTTTTTATTATTATTTTTATTTAATTTTTTATTATTTTTTTATTATTATTTTTTATTATTTTTTAATTCTTTTTAAATTATTTAATTTATTATTTAATTTATTATTTATTTTAAGTGAGACACAGTTCTCATTGTGGTCCGGCAAAAGGGCTGAGCTGATTAGCATATATTTATTTTTTTTATTATTATTTTTATTTAATTTTTTATTATTTTTTTATTATTATTTTTTATTATTTTTTAATTCTTTTTAAATTATTTTATTTATTATTTATTTTATTATTTATTTTAAGTGAGACAGAGTTCTCATTGTGGTCCGCCAAAATGGCTGAGCTGATTAGCATATATTTTTTTTTTTTATTATTATTTTTATTTAATTTTTTATTATTTTTTTATTATTATTTTTTATTATTTTTTAATTCTTTTTAAATTATTTTATTTATTATTTAATTTATTATTTATGTTAAGTGAGACAGTTCTCATTCAGGTCCGCTATTTTTCCCATTGACATACATTAGCGGTGTGTCGGCGATTTTATGGCCGGCCACCTGGTTCTATTTGTCGGCCGTAAAATCGCGGACACACCGCTAATACATGTCTATGGGCAGTGAGCCCGATTTCGGATTGGGCGCCGACCAATCAGAATTCGAGCTCAATGAGGGGCTCTTCTGATTGGCTGAGGGCAGTACACAGCGACCAATCAGAAGAGCCGCTCATATCTCATTGAGATACAATGGCGGATTTGTCGTCCATTGTACCTGAATGAGAAGAGAAGAGGATGTCGGAGCTGGAAGAAGACAGAAGATCCCCGGGGCCGGACGAAGAGGACGCCTGGCCGGACGAAGAGGACGCCTGGCCGGACGGACGATCAGATGACTAAGAAGACATGTAAGTATGTGCGGACATGGGGGGGGCTGTGTGGACATTAGTGGGGTCGGCTGTGCGGACATGGGGGGGTTTTTCGGACATTGATGGGGGCGGGCTGTGCGGGCATGGGGGTGGGCTGTGCGGGCATGGGGGTCGGCTGTGCGGGCATGGGGGTCGGCTGTGCGGGCATGGGGGTCGGCTGTGCGGACATGGGGGTGGGCTGTGCGGACATGGGGGTGGGCTGTGCGGGCATGGGGTCGGCTGTGCGGGCATGGGGGTCGGCTGTGCGGGCATGGGGGTCGGCTGTGCGGACAGGGGGGTGGGCTGTGCGGACATTGATGTGGGCGGGCTGTGCGGACATTGCTGTGGGCGGGCTGTGCGGACATGGGGGTGGGCTGTGCGGACATGGGGGTGGGCTGTGCGGACATGGGGGTGGGCTGTGTGGACATTGATGGGGGTCGGCTGTGCGGGCATGGGGGTCGGCTGTGCGGGCATGGGGGTCGGCTGTGCGGGCATGGGGTCGGCTGTGCGGGCATGGGGGTCGGCTGTGCGGGCATGGGGGTCGGCTGTGCGGGCATGGGGTCGGCTGTGCGGGCATGGGGTCGGCTGTGCGGACAGGGGGGTGGGCTGTGCGGACATTGATGTGGGCGGGCTGTGCGGACATTGCTGTGGGCGGGCTGTGCGGACATTGCTGGGGTGGGCTGTGCGGACATGGGGGTCGGCTGTGCGGACATGGGGGTCGGCTGTGGGGACATTGATGGGGGCGGGCTGTGCGGACATGGGGGGGGGGGTGGCGAATTGTGTGTAGCGGGGAGCGGAGGCGGCAATGCCGCCTCGGCTCCATGGTCCCCGGGGAGCGAATTGCGGCTCAGGCAGCGACTCGCAATGGCCTCGCGGCCATTGCTCGCGCTACCTGAGCGGTAAATCGCTAAGGTTGTAGCCGGGGCTGTGGATGGATTTTGGGCCAGCGGCTCGCAATGGCCGCTTCGCGGCCATTGCTCGCCCTGGGCCAGCGACTCGCAATGGCCTCGCGGCCATTGCTCGCGCAGCATTGGGTGCTTCGCGCCCAATGTTAAATTCGTATCCACATGACCACGCCGGAAGTAGCGCGCGGAGGGGCGCTTTTCCGATTCGCGATTATATAATAGATAAATAATTAAAAAAATAGGGTCCCCACCAAATTAGATCACTAACCAAGGGGAAGCTGACAGCTGGGATCTGGTAAACTTAGTGTGAGGAAAGCTATCTATCTATCTATCTATCTATCTATCTATCTATCTATCTATCTATCTATCTATCTATCTATCTAAAAAACAGAAAAAACTGCACAGCCCTCAAAGACATAGTGTGAACTGGTTGTATCTATCTATCTATAGTGGCCAATATATGTACCTAAAACCTTAGTAAATAAAAACATGTGAACATTGAGGAAAAAATGTAAAAACTTACGGTACGTTTTTTTCAAAAACCTCAAATATAAACTGCTTGTCAGCATGTGTGCATATTTGGAAGTATCTATCTATCTATCTATCTATCTATCTATCTATCTATCTATCTATCTATCTATCTATCTATCTATCTTTTAGAAAATATTGGAGCAGCACGACTATTCAAGTTGGGTGCAAAATCAGTTAGGTTAATGCTTCATTTGCCAAGTCATACAATACCAAAAATTTTTGGTATTGTATCCACCTATCTATCTACGGTAGGAAAAAACAATACAGGAGCAGCACAGTATTGTTGGTGGGGTGCAGGCAGACCAAAACCGTCCTTAGAAGGTTAGTAATACAAACATCCACAAATAAGGTTGCAGTACTCCTGAAGTTCAGATGCAAAGAACTCCTTTATTCCAACATAGATAGAAATGACACAGATGGCAACTTGTCATGCATACGCCCTTTCTCTTCCAAACATTGCCTAGTATGTTCACATTATATGCCTCTTTCCTAATTGCATCATTAATTAGACATTAAGCAACATACAATCTTAATATATTATATAAATTATTCGTGCCATAATCCATTTCATCAATTGTGTTTCCATATAGTGTTAATAACATTCCTGTTACCATTTTGGCATCAGGTTTAAAAACGCCACTAATTAATACATTCATAAATCACTAGAACGATAAAGCACTCACTGTTATAATGTGACCGCGCTAAACATTTCATTCTAGCGTCCCGGAAGTACGCAATACACGTATGCGCATACATCATTGTTTACTCGGTGCCATGGTTACCGGGGGTGGAGCTGTTACGCCATATTAGTAAACTCGCACCTTCGCTCTTCGTTTTCCTCCCCGCTTTAGCTAGCTGTTTACTATATAATCTATGCCAGCGTTCTGGCTCCTATGTGTAATTTTAATCATTATATAGTGCCATAGTGCTTCACTGCTTAATTCCAAAGCGTATATGTGCTTTACTTGTTACTTCGCTATATAGAAATAAAGTGTCTCTGTGCAAAAATAAAGTATCTCTGTGCTTTTTATGCATAAAGTGCTTAGGTATCACAATAGTATTTTTTTAGTGAGACAAACTCTATTTGTTAGGCGGCCGTCACACGGAACGATTTCTTGCCCGATATCGTTTTAGCGATCTCCTTTTTGATCGCTTAAGCGATATCGGGCAAGAAATCGTTGCATGTAATCAAGCGATTTACGATGTAAAATCGCTTGATCGTGACATCGCTGATCTGAGCTCCGGTTCTCAGATCTAGCGATGAGCGATTTGATGATCTGTCTCATCGTGGTGTATAACACCACGATGAACGATCTCCCAGCGGCAGAGCCTATGCTGGGAGATGGTAACTATGGTACACGTCGGGTAACTAAGCGACGCGCGGCGCCTAGTTACCCGATGTGTACCATAGTAACGAGCGAGATCGCGGCTCCGCATCGCTGGTGAGTCTGCCTGTGTGACAGCTCACCAGCGATGTGAGCGATATTGTAAGCGATCGCACGTGCACGTGATCGCTTACAATATCGCTATAGATATCTGTGCGTGTGACGGCCGCCTTAAAAGGACTATTTATTAGGGCTCAGCCCTTTTATTTAGTCTTATGCAGGATCCACCATTCCTGAGCCTTCACTCTGGGTCCATACAGCAATCCCTTACTTTCAATGGGAAGCTGAAGCTACCTTACCACTATAGTGGTGTTCTGGTGTAATACACCTGAATTCTCCCCATGTGGACACTGTGCTGCTCCTGTATTGTTTTTCCTGTTACCCTGTTTTTTTGTTAGCTTTACATAGAAATATAACAAAATGAACCCTGGCACTTTGGTGTATACTGCGGAGGATGAGGAACGAATCCTGGGAGGCCTGGAGGAAGAGGTCGAATTTCTAAGTACACCATCTACCAACAACTTGGAACGCAAGTATGAGAACGGCTGTAAAAAACTGATATCTTTGGAGTCACACCTGACAATGTTAGGACAGTATTATAGATTGAAAAAAATACCACGGGGGTTAAGGTCCAATGTACGGCCAAACTATTTTTATGGTGACACCAGTTTTTGCCATAAGATTGCATTTAAAGAGACAGTACGCATAAAAATAGAAAAAACTGAAAAGGATTTGGAAGAGACAAAAAGACATAAGTGGGCAAGGGATGTAGAAGACTATAAAACAGGCCAAATTTATGGTTGGCAAAAAAAAGGATACACACAATGGAGTAAAAAAGGTTATTATGAGTGGAAAAGATGGCATTATAAACATTTAATACCTGTTAATAAACCTGATTCTGCCTTGCACAGACCGAACCGATCCACAAGAAGAAGAAGAGGAGGAGGAAGCCACTACCGCCGGAGGAGAAGGAAAAAATACTATTGTGATACATATTTTTTTTGCACAGAAACACTTTATCTCTATATTGCGAAATAACAAGTAAATCACATATACGCTTTGGAATTAAGCAGTGAAGCACTATGCCACAATATAATGATTAAAATTACACATAGTAGCCAGAATGCTGGCATAGATTATATAGTAAACAGCGGTGCTACCTAAAGTGGGGAGGAAAATGAAGAGCGCAGGTGGGAGTTAACTAATATGGCGTCGTAGCTCCACCCCCAGTAATCATTGCACTGAGTAAACAATGACTTATTGCGTACTTCCGGGACGCTGGAATGAAATGTTATCGCAGTCACATTATAACAGTGAGTGCTCTATCGTTCTAGTGATTTATGAATATATTACCAAGTGGTCTTTTTTAACCTGATACCAATATCTTCCAATTAACAGTAAGACCTATGTAATAGCAGTATAAGTGTGAAAATGGAAAAAGGAATGTTATTAGCACAATATGGAAACACAATTGATGAAATGGATTATTGTACAAATGATTTATATAATATATTTAGATTGCATGTTGCTTAATGTCTAGTTAATGATGCAATTAGGAAAGAGGCATATAATGTGAACATACTAGGTAGTGTTTGCTAGAGAAAGGGCGTGTGTGCTTGAAACGTTGCCATCTGTGCCATTTCCATCTATATTGGAATAAATGAGTTCTTTGCATCTGAACTTCAGGAGTGCTGAAACCTAGTTTGTGGATGTATGTATATATTTATCTATCTACTGGTAAAAAATGGACAGCAGCACTTACTTTAGAAAAGCAAATGTGGATTTTATTCATCCAGGGGCTGCAAAGTTTCGACAAGCAGCCTTTCTCAGGCAGACTGAAACATTGCAGTCCCTGGGAGAATAAAATCCACATTTGCTCTTCTAAAGGAAGTGCTGCCGTCCATTTTTTCCAGTATCTACAAACCTTAGATTGTGGTAGGAGGGCCTTTCACCCGATCATAGAACAATTGTGGTGTTCCTTTTTTTATCTATCTATCTATCTATCTATCTATCTATCTATCTATCTATCTATCTATCTATCTATCTATCTATCATTTCTTTATCATTGCACATCTTTTACATATAAAAAAAAACATTACTTTCAGTCACATGCGTTTTTATTGTCAGTACATGTCACACGAATGTCACACGGACGTCCCAAATGGACACTTAGATTGTACACGGATGGAAGACGGATGACAAATGGATGATATACATGAAAACATGGATGGCCATACGAATGTCCAAAATGGACCGTGCAAACTGTGCATTTGTTAAAAAGATGTGTAAAAGGGTACTTAGGTGAAGTAAAACTGATCCACTATAACATTTGAGCCATTCATGTCTGCAATTCCAAGTCTTACAAGGAAAGTCATGCCCACCTTTGACTTTTCAGGGTTTTTTAGAAGATGGACCACAAAAATCTTCTGTTCAATCCAGTCTAGTTCCATGTAATCTACTTCTCCATATTTTTCCTTCTACCGAATATTACCTAGAAGGGGGCAGGCAAGGGCACAATAGGGTCTTATCTCCTTAATTTAAGGTCAATTATCAGTGTGACATTGCTCCCCTTGCCCGGTTGTGTGACCCACAACTGGTATAGTCGCCTTATACAGCTGCTGATGAATTCACCATTCCCCATGCATGGTCGTACAAAAAGGATCACAGAGACAAAGGTTGAAGACCATCCGCGCTGCTGTATGTGAATGAAGATGGACCAAGTTCTTAATAGAAGCGGTGTTTATCTCGACGCTTTTCAAGGCTGTCCCCACCTCTTCTTCAGGAATACACCATAATACAGAACAATAAGATACAAATCCCATAGATATATATACACAGAAGGCCAATAGCAATTGACCACATGTTTATGACGTGTCAGGGGAGGATACATTGACGTCAGAAATGAAATCTGATTACATCGAGGACTACATATACAAAAAACACATAAATGAATGTAAACCTGAAGGAAATTGATTGCATTAGAAAAACCGCCAACCAATATGCATAATGTAAAAATGAAATCTATAACATAGAAACATGAGGTGGAAATACTCTGACATCTCATCATCCCTTCGTTTTTTAAGATCAAGCACACAGTGATGCGATGTCAGAGTATTTCAACCTCATGTTTCAATTTTATAGATTTCATTTTTACATTATGTATATTGGTTGGTGATGTTTCTATCGCAATCAGTTCTCCTTCAGGTTTATATTCATTAATGTATTTATTGTATATATAGTCCTCCATGTGATCAGATTTCATTTCGGACATCAGTGTATCCCCCCTGACACGTCATGAACATGGTCAATTGCTATTGGCCTTCTGTGTGTATTAATTTATGAGATTTGTATCTTGCTGGTCTGTATTATGGTGTATACCTGAAGAAGAGACTCGGACAGCCTTGAAACGTGTTGAAATAAACACCGCTTCCATTAAGAACTTGGTCCATCTCCATTCACATACAGCAGTGCAGATCATCTTCAACTTTTACAGAATATTGATGCGGCACCCCAGAGTCCTGCTACCACAACATCATTATCTTCCCCCGGGGGGTAGTGTCATACCTGAGAGCAACAGAGGGTATCCACACCAGGCAAAACCCAAAGCACACAACACCTTTCTGCCTCCAGGACTGAAGGGGAGACCTAAACCCGGGTTTAGGGCAAGCTCCCCTATTAATTCTGGTTTGAGGCAGAGTTAGTCAGTTCAGTACAAAGCAGTACTGAGGAAGACATCCTGTGAACTGGAGCAGTGCTAAGTTCATCCCAGTAAAGCTAAACTTAACTTGAGTGACCCGAAGGCAAGGGTCTGAGGAAGGACAGCAGAGCCTGGGGAATAGAGTGGTGTCGAGCTCATCACAGAGGAGTAAACACCAAGAAACAGACACCGGAGTCCGAGGCTGTGCAGAGTCTAACATTCCGGCAGCCAATACCGGAGGGTGGGGGATTCCAAGTCCTCCATCCACACCAAAGTGTCCAGAGGCAAAGCAGCGTGAAGATCTCAGGAGCAGCCACCAGAGAAGTGGGGAGGGAGAAGGACTCAAGCTGCCTGTCATACGGCACACAGCAGGAGAGAGAGGGCTGCAGCTAAGCTTAAGCAGCCGCAGGGACCTGCTAAGAAAGCACAGTAGGGAGGCTTCAGAACTTACAAGGTGAAGACAACCCAGAGTTGCTCCCAGGTTGCCGGATTCTATCCTGCACCCTACACCCTTCCACATCCACTGCCCTGGGGAACCGCTCCACCAGTTGGGAGCCACTACATCCCAGCTGCCCATCCATTGTCCCCAGGGGTTCTGCAGCAGCGGTGGCCATTCATAGCCACAAACTACGGAAAACATGCTACTGCAGATCTGGTGCAGATCTGCTGATGCATATACGCAGCAGATATGCACCAAGTATGCAGCAAAATACGCATTGTGTGAATGGGCCCTGAAGTTACAGGCACAGGATTGCACCACAGGACTGGAGCGATGCCGAAAAAGGAGGAAAATGTTGCCGGATAAGTATAAGATCGTGGGCATGTGCTTTAAGGAGAAAAGAAAACTACAAACTTGAGCAATCAGAAGAGGTCTCTGATAGATTTCTCTGAAGGGGATCACTGTAAATAGCATCCTGCCGCTGGCTATATATTGTCATATGTAGAGGCGGCAGAAGCCAAATAAAGTAACATTTTTAATTAAATGTTATTGCATAAATGTTTTTAGACAAAAATGCAAACTTAAAAATGCCCTGTAGATGTCTTTATCCCTGAAGTTAATCCTTTAGTTTAAGATACAGTATGTGTTTACCCCGGCATGTTTAAATTGGAGTTCTATGCACTTTTCCAATTAAACACTGGAAGTTTGCTCCAAGCATGTAGTATTCTTTCAGTAAAATAAGTTTCTGATAATGCTTCCATTCTTTCACTAAACTAAGTTCACATTGTGTTATCTTGTTTTTGTGTTTAATTTCTTATTAAACATATTTTTCTCACTTCCAGTTTAGAAAAAGAGCAGGGCTGCACACAGGATAAACGTGCTCATTCCATTTATTGCATCACAGGGGTGTAACAGGTGGGGGTGCAAAGGAAGGAGGACCGGGTAGCCCCGATGGTACAACGAACGTTTCGCGCTCAGCTGGCGCTTTTGCGGGTACAAATAGGATTGTACCGGCAGAAGCGCCAGCTGAATGCGAAACGTTCGTTGTACCATCGTGGCTACCCGATCCTCCTTCCTTTGCACCCCCACCTGTTACACCCCTGTGATGCAATAAATGGATTGAGCACTTTTATCCTGTGTGCAGTCTTGCTCTTTTTCTAAACTGGAAGTGACATATCGCTGTTGTGGAGGAAGTGTGCACCAGGAATAGAGGCTCACAGTGTGTGGGACCTGCATGAGAGGGGATCCTGGAGGGCTGCTGGATCTGACAGAGATGCACGGAGAGAGAGGTGGTGCTGGCTTTAATCTGCAAACATATTTTTCTCAACAATGTATTTACATCTTTCATTTTTTTTTAATACTAAAGCCCAACATGTACTCTGAGGCTATATAAAAATGCTAAAATATAAAAAAAAGTTTTTTAAGTCTCCTCTAATATGTTTTGTTCTTAAGGTGATGCACTATTTTTAAAACATCTATTTGGATCTCTATTTTTCCCTTTAAATAATATCGGTAATATAGTTTAATTAGTGAGGTCTTCAGAATTTAGCATGAATTTCAATGGTGGTTTCACTATAGATTAATAGTCTGCAATCACTAGATCTCTATTTCTATTAGCTTTATCTCCAGAAGTGGGTATATTAGACAGCAAATAAACTGTTAGTTTGAAGCAGAAAAACTGTGCAAGAATAAGGGCCCCGTCACACTTGGCGACGCTCCAGCGATCCCGACAGCAATACGACCTGGTAGGGATCGCTGGAGTGTCGCTACATGGTCGCTGATGAGATGTCAAACAGTCAGATCTCACCAGCGATGCAGCAACGATACGGCGGTCATTGGGACCCTGTCACTCTAGGGAGTAGTATTGAGGTCGTTGATCGTTGTCCCCGTCAAACACACGGATGCATGCTGCCCAACTTGGACTCAACGATCAAAAAATGGTCCAGGACATTCCGACATGATCAGCAATCTCACAGCGGGGACCTGGTCGCTGCTGCGTGTCCTTTGTTCACTTGAGATAAAGATTTAGTGGATAGGACTTGTGACCTGTGGGGAGCCGTGTAGGGGCTCACAAGCTTACATGTTTTGGACCAAAAGACAAACCAATACCCCACAATTTGATATAGTTTAAAACTAACTAATTTTCCACAATTTCAGCACTTGTCGTTGTGGTTTTTTCTTTCACTCTTTTGTTGCTGTGTGTAGCTGGGCCGTATGGGTGCGTTTGTTCCGGTGAAGGTAGCGGTGTTGAATGCCACAACAGCCCGCCTACTGAGATGGGGGCTAACGTAAGAGGCTGGGCATACACTGTGTAGGCCTGTGTGAACTGCGCCCCATATGAAGCCCATTGTGTTTGCAGGACAACCAGTGGTCACTACCTCTGTGTGAATGGAGGTTGTTTAGTGATTGGGGCTGGTGTCTTGCATTCATAATGCCTTCAGTTATAACCTGGGCAAAGCTGCACACAGCACTGAGTGTAATGGTCGTCTGACCAGAATCTGCTGTGGTAAGAGAATTTATTTTCGATTTGTGTCCTTTGCTCACTTGAGATAAAGATTTAGTGGATAGGACTTGTGACCTGTGGGGAGCCGTGTAGGGACTCACAAGCTTACGTGTTTTGGACCAAAAGACAAACCAATACCCAACAATTTGATATAGTTTAAAACTAACTAATTTTCCACAATTTCAGCACTTGTCATTGTGGTTTTTTCTTGCACTCTTTTGTTGCTGTGTGTAGCTGGGCCGTATGGGTGCGTTTGTTCCGGTAAAGGTAGCGGTGTTGAATGCCACAACAGCCCGCCTACTGAGATGGGGGCTAACGTAAGAGGCTGGGCATACACTGTGTAGGCCTGTGTGAACTGCGCCCCATATGAAGCCCATTGTGTTTGCAGGACAACCAGTGGTCACTACCTCTGTGTGAATGGAGGTTGTTTAGTGATTGGGGCTGGTGTCTTGCATTCATAATGCCTTCAGTTATAACCTGGGCAAAGCTGCACACAGCACTGAGTGTAATGGTCGTCTGACCAGAATCTGCTGTGGTAAGAGAATTTATTTTCGATTTGTGTCCTTTGCTCACTTGAGATAAAGATTTAGTGGATAGGACTTGTGACCTGTGGGGAGCCGTGTAGGGACTCACAAGCTTACGTGTTTTGGACCAAAAGACAAACCAATACCCAACAATTTGATATAGTTTAAAACTAACTAATTTTCCACAATTTCAGCACTTGTCGTTGTGGTTTTTTCTTGCACTCTTTTGTTGCTGTGTGTAGCTGGGCCGTATGGGTGCGTTTGTTCCGGTGAAGGTAGCGGTGTTGAATGCCACAACAGCCCGCCTACTGAGATGGGGGCTAATATAAGAGGCTGGGCATACACTGTGTAGGCCTGTGTGAACTGCGCCCCATATGGAGCCCATTGTGTTTGCAGGACAACCAGTGGTCACTCCCTCTGTGTGAATGGAGGTTGTTTAGTGATTGGGGCTGGTGTCTTGCATTCATAATGCCTTCAGTTATAACCTGGGCAAAGCTGCACACAGCACTGAGTGTAATGGTCGTCTGACCAGAATCTGCTGTGGTAAGAGAATTTATTTTCGATTTGTGTCCTTTGCTCACTTGAGATAAAGATTTAGTGGATAGGACTTGTGACCTGTGGGGAGCCGTGTAGGGGCTCACAAGCTTACGTGTTTTGGACCAAAAGACAAACCAATACCCCACAATTTGATATAGTTCACTCTAGGGAGTAGTATTGAGGTCATTGATCGTTGTCCCCATCAAAACACACGGATGCATGCTGCCCAACTTGGACCCAACGATCAAAAAATGGTCCAGGACATTCCAACATGATCAGCAATCTCACAGCGGGGACCTGGTCGCTGCTGCGTGTCACACTGAGCGAGATAGCTGGCGAGGTTGCTATTGTGTCACAAAACCTGTGACATAACAGGGATCTCACTAGCGATCTCGCTCAGTATGTCAGGGCCTTAAGGGAAGGTTCACATTGCGTTTTTGCTGTTCGTTAGAACGGAAATGTTAATGGTTTCCGTCGTAACGGTCAGCAAGTCATTTTTAGTCATTTTTTAGCCCATATATTTTTTATACTTCAAAAATGTATGTGCTACATGAGATAGATAAATAGCATAGAAAGAGATAGGATAGATAGAAATATAGATGCAAAGAAAGCATTACCAGTGTCCCTGGTCTGTCTCCCTGCTCTGTCTTCTGCGTCCAGTGCAGCTCATTATTCTCATGAATATTTTCCCAGTGGCTCGGGAGCAACAGGAAGCAGCAGAGACAGAATGGGTAGACAGGGCAGATACACTGGTAATACCTTTATTGTAATCCTATCTCTTTCTATCCTATTCATCTATTGCAAACGCAACATAATGCAATTCTGCAGATTTGCACAAATCTGTAGCATTGTGTTATATTTCGTTTGTTTTGTAACGGACTGAAAAACGGTGCAGTCCGTGTTTGCCTGTGCATTTCAACAGACGCATACTTGCAAATGCATGCCTTTTTGGATGCATTAAACGCACAGTGCAAACGCAATGTGAAACTACCCTAAGACCCTTGCTAAGGGCCAAGTTGTGATGTCTAGATGAATAGATGAAGACATCTTCACAACAATGAGAATTCAGAGGTGTTCCCAGTAAGAAGTGGCCATTCCCTTAAGAGCCCATTACACGCTACGATATCGTTAACGATATTGTTTGTACATCACAGCTTTTTGGCTGGAGCAACGACGTCGTAACGACGTCGTTGCGTGTGACAAGTAGAAACGATCAACGATAAGTCGGCTGATCGTTGATCGGAGGTTTTTGAACTGGACCTAAAACCAGACGATGATCGTCCATCCAACCTGCAGCATCGGTGTGTGTGACACCTTGATAATGATGTCGTTAACGACTTCACCTATTCAGAACTGAAGGACGATCAAATGACTGCAGGTATCGTTCGCTTGTGGCGGAATCATTGCTGCTTTATATCTGTTTGTGTGGCACTTCACTAGCGATCATTGAACGACGTTTAAGCGATCTAGGTCAAGTCAGATCGTTGGTCGGCTTGTTCGACCATTGAAGCGTGTAACAGGGCCTTTAGGAAGATGGTCTAATAAATTACTAAGAGTGAATTGGGTCAGGGTCACCCAAGGCTCACTGTCTACTCTGATTTGGCAGAAACATTTAAGTAGCACAAGCATCTGAAAAAGATTATGCTGTTATGATAAAAATGTGTAAGAACACATAGGCCAGTGCTTTATACACCAGTGTTGCTGAGTGGACGGGAAGTGTGAGACACATCTTACTCCAGTCAAAAAATAAAGTAAGATTTCTGGTGTAAGGGTTGACGCCGATTGTCATGACTTTTATGGGTAGAGGTCACCACGTCCCTGTCTCTAAGGAGGCTAATAAATAAAGTAAAAAGTAATAAAAAAAATTAAAAATACTAAAAAAAAATCTAAAAGTTCACATCACTCCCTCTTTACCACATTACCCATTAAAAATAAAGCAATTAAAAAATACACATTTGTTATCGGTGCATTCATAAAAGTCCAATATATCAAAACAGAAAATAAATTATTCTGATTCATAAATAGTGTGAGAAGAGAAAAAAAAAATCAAAATGCAATAATTCATGATTATTGGCTGTCACTACAGTGCAATATAATATAGTATTAGACGATCAAAATATTGTAATAACCCCAAAATGATATCAGTAAAAACATCACCTCATTAACCAGATCCCAAGAATTGAAAAGATTATAGATCTTAGAAAGTGAAGATTCAAGCAAAAAACATTTTTTAACACTTAAAGAAAAAAAAAAACTAGACATGTTTTGGATCTGTGTAATCATACTAACCTGGGGAATCATATAGCCAGATGAGTTTTAGTGTAAAGTGAACATGGTAAATACAACAATATAAAAATATTGCACTTTTTTTAAATCCAACGCACTTAGAACTTTATTTTTCGCACTTTCTAGTGCATTACATGATAGAGTCAATGATGTTAAACAAAAGTGCAATTTGTCCTGCAAAAAAAACAAGCTCCCATATATTATGTGTACAATTTTTTTTTTAAAAGTTAGGGCTGCTTCACACACACCAACTTCTGTGTCCAACTTCTGAACAGATCTCTGGTTGCAGTGAAATCATGGACACATTGTTCCATTTTGTGGCTGTGTACACAGAAGTTGGTGTGTGTAAAGCGGCCCTTATGGATCTTGGAAGCAAAAGAGGAAAAAATTAAAACTGAAAATAGCCTAGTCATGGGGGTTTAGGTATTGAACTATCCTCCAAATTCTCAATAACAAGCAAAAAAACATTAAATTAAAAGGACTAATTACTTTGTCTATACTAAATACCTACCAAACTCATAGGTTTCTTATACCTTACTTAGTATGGATTTTCTTTTGCATTCAATTCACAGCAGAATTTTAAGTTGTTTTAGTGATGACTGCAGGAATACAGATTATTATTACGATATTTATATCAATACTAAATGGGGTCCGAAGCTATCACATTGGGAGGGTAATGACACCACGATGGGGACAGGCTCTGTGGCGCTGGGCTCAACTGCTGTCTCTCCCACTGTCCGTTCTGTCTCCCCCTATGCTGTCTTCTCCCCTCTGTGCTCTCTCCTTTGATTTGTCTCCCCCTGTGTGCTTGCCCCTCCCCTTGTGTGCTCTCTCTGCCCCCTTTGTGCTCTCTTTGCCCCTTGTGCACTCTCTCCTCCCCTGTGCACTTGCCTCTTCACCTGTGCACTCTCTCTGCCCCCTGTGCCCAGGTGTACAAAGATGGCAGCCATCTGAGTAAGTGCGATGAATGCAGGGTATATGCATGGGCAAATAAAACCAAAATCTACCGTCCTTCCAATGGAAGACAAATGAAACTACTGTCTATTTAACACAATTGATTCGTTTTATTAATATTAGCAATTAATTACATCAAGGTACCCAAATTGTTACAGGTTAAAATCCATAATATTAAAAATTCCAATATAAATACCTCTCAAAGCAAACAACAGTATAATACGGGGTGCACCTATGTAGTAATATCATCAGATAGCTTAAATTCAGGTGCTAATATGAATTCACCATCACATACAGCCTGGAACTAACCTAATATTTACCAGGGGGCACAATCAATACCCTACTATACACTAATAAGCAGGGTCCCCCAGCAGCACATTAATTAAGACTCCTGTTGGTAATTACCTTGAGTTCCAGGCTGTGCTAATGCTGTTCTGCTACACAGGCTCCTCACCCCTCCTGCCAACGACCGTTTCAAAGTTTTCTCTTCTTCAGGGTAGTTTCATTTGTCTTCCGTTGGAAGGACGGTAGATTTTGGTTTTATTCGTTTAGAGTGAAACAGAGTATTATCGGACAGTGGATTTTATATTCATGGGCACTTACTCAGGTGGTGATGTGTCAGTGGTGGTGGCTGTAGATGGCAGTTTTGTGTGGCAGAGGCTGCGGGTGGCGGAGGCACCACTAGCGGTACTATGCAATGTGCCAGTACCACTAGAGGGCACCATATTTGCAAGCCAATCACTCTCTGCCTCCCTGTGTGCTCTTTCTGCCTCCCTATGCATTCTTTGTGCCCCCTATGCACTCTCTTTGCCCTCTGTGTGCTCATTGTGCTCCCCAGTGTGCTCCCTGTGCCATCGTGTGTCCTCCTGGTCACCCTGTGTGCTCTCTCTGCCCCCTCTTTCTCTGCTCTTTAGTGCACTCTCTCTGTTCTCAAGTGTGCTCTCTCTGCCCACTGTGCGGTTACTGACCCCTGTATGCTCTCTGTGCCCCCTTGTGCACTGTCTGTGCCCCTTGTTTGCTCTTTGTACTTGTTTTTGAACATCAGGGTGTCCAACGATGGCGGCAACATGAGTAAGTGTGCATGCGCATACCCGGCATGTGCATGCCCAGGTTAGCAGGTCACTGTCACCTTTGTACACCCATGTGTCCAAAGATGGTGGCAGCCTCTATAAATGGGCATGCACGCCGGGTACATGCATGTGCATTTACTGAGGTGGCATTGTGTGCGGTTAGGAGATGCATCAAAGAGGGGTGAGAGTAGAGGCGATGCGGTGTTCATCAGTTTTGGCTTGCATCATGTTGGGTGTCAGTGGCTCCGCTGGTTGTATTGCGCAATGGGCCAATACCACCAGTGGCTGCCATATTTTGCACACCAATCACTTGGGTGTGAAAATATGGCTGCCTTCCGTGTGTATTAGAAGGACAACCGGACGAAAATTGATGAGGGACGCCACAAGGTAATATAGTGCCTCATAACCACGCCACATAATATAAAAATTAACATTCCTTACTCTATGTTGAGTAAAAAGATAAAAAAAATTTAAAGTTTAGTTATAGAGAAAACAGACCTCCACTCTCTACAAAGAAAATGTAAAGGTGTTCTGAGGTGAAG
>JARQOC010000001.1:287564070-287605497 GCA_033576535.1 Allobates femoralis
GCCAGCCCTGACCTTTGAAGGTTGGCAAGAAAAGTTTGAGAGACCTGTTTACTTGCTCCCATTTTTTCCGCTAGTTCAAAGATTAAACATACTTAAGATTTGAATAATTAAAATGCCATAAGCTTCCTGCTAATACGTGTACTAATGTAAGGGGCAGTGCTGCATTAAGAGGTAGCATATTAATGTTTCAACGTCCAAAGTGTCCTTCTACCATGTACTTCATTATCAGAAAGTTTGCTACAAGATGACACAATCCCTAAAGTGATGAAAATGTATGTCAAAGGCGCTTCTTCTAATCCATTCATTTCAAGCTGCAGTTTCTATGTAACTATAGAAAGAAAATATGGAAAGAATTTAAATAGAAAAAGACTGTTCCTTACTTTATGTCAATGTTACTTGTACAGAAAATGAAAAAGGACTATACAGCTATGCAATTAAAAGTCATTATACTCTAGTAGTGAAGCAAATGCTTGGATAGAAAGATAGATAGAAAGATAGATAGATAGATAGATAGATAGATAGATAGATAGATAGATAGATAGATAGATAGATAGATAGATAGATAAAGTGACTGGGTGCAAATCTTTCCAAGCGTTTCTCTCATTGCTTACTCCAATATCCACAAAAAGGGAAGCAGCACTCCAATGTACATCCAAATTCTGCCTTCATTAGGCCCTCAGGTGCATTGTGCAACATTTCAAGCTCATCAGCCTTTCCTCTAGCATCTAGCTAGTCCAGACATTATATACACATTCATTTACATAAACAATTACAACTTATTATCTTCATCATGTTACTGAGCTTCTATACAT
The DNA here is from genome assembly GCA_033576535.1 of Allobates femoralis. Lineage (NCBI taxonomy): Eukaryota > Metazoa > Chordata > Amphibia > Anura > Aromobatidae > Allobates > Allobates femoralis. Next base: position 287,564,883 of record JARQOC010000001.1, read on the forward strand.
AGTGTTAGTAACTTCATATCTCTCTTGCATTTAGTCACTTATTGTCTTATCTGTTTACAGTTATCTTCAACTCTATATATGTTGTTTGTATTTACCTTATATCTTTACCAGAGGCTTAATTACTGCAGGTGTCCGCACTAATGTGTCATTTACATCAACAGTGTGCTTATTACCTTCTGTCCACGCTTACACCATTATCCTCATATGTTTACCGCCTACGCTGGGACTGCGCAAACTTGTCACAGGTCGTTTCCTAGCAACTACAGGAAGTTTGCGCGGTGCCATCTTGCGACTCCAGCGCATGCGCACTAGGCTTTTTTGAAGTTCGCCACCATTTTACAGCTCCCTCTACTAACGGTTTAGTTTATCTTATCTTTAAAGTGACTATAGTGCTTATTTAACTTAATAATAAAGTGCTACTGTGCTTAAATAAAATGTATTAATGGATACCCATCTCCATTGTATACTTTACTAGAATTCATGAACCTAATACTGTTATTACAAAATTACTATTTTCCTTTATCATCTTGGGCTATAATGTAAGTCTAGTGTAGTCTGCAATGGCAAATGATCAAATAGATCACATAAGAGCTTTTACAATTCAATGAGAATTTGATATTGAAAGACAATATGTCTTTAAATATCAAATTCTCATTGAATTGTGAAAGCTCTTATGTGATCTATTTGATCATTTGCCATTGCAGACTACAATATGTGGGGAAAACGACATAAGAACTCCATAACTGAATGAACTCCCATAGACATAACATTAGGGAAGGTTTTTTGGTCCATGGACTATCTAAACATTGTCTAATTAAACATAATAAAGAATTATGCTTTGGAGTGATGGCAATTGATCATGTGCCGGAAGGTACCCTGACAGGGACACTCGTTTAATGAGGAAAGAAATCTACCGGATTCACAAATTACAAACTCTGCAGCCGTATGGGTTGAATGAAGTGTCCGACCTCTTCAAATAGTTTGGGGACATTAGATGCTATGAGTATGAAACAGTTAAAAGTCCTGTACTGTTCATAGAATGTAGAGAACAAAAAAAGTACATAGCTATCTGGGTAGGGGATTTAGATTCCCTGAGTCACTGTGTTACATGGGAATGCATTATTGCATTTTCTACGGGAGATAAATATTGAAGGGAGGATTGTTAAATTGTCGGCACCGATCAGCGCTATAGCGGTGCTGTTTTAGAAGACACTAAGAACACTCATTGGAATGCATAGCCTTGTGGGTTAATATATACAGTAGGATTGGGCATATAAATATTTTTGATGGAATGCTCCTGTAAGAGCGACGCCTTCTGGTTCCTGATAAGGGGATGACCTGAGGACTATAGAGATTTAAAAAAAAATACCAGGGACAAAATAAAAAAAAATTATATATATTTTTTATATATACTGGATATAGGCATTAATCCTTTAGAATTATAAGAACGCGCTAATGTTTTTATCTCAAGTATCGATTTGATATTGTTTTTATGATAATTTATGTGATGTGTTTTAGGGCGCTTCATATAATATGATGAAAGTAGCTGTTGTAATTCTGTGGTGAATGTGCTGAGGTGTCTATCTTTTTGGGTTGAGTATGGGTGTGATTTGAATAGGAATGTGGAGACCCAGACACCAGTTCTGGGTTCGAGTCCTCCAATATCCCTGAAGTGATGTTTTAAGTGCAGTTGGAGACAAAATAATTTCTATGATACAACTTGATTTTTTTATTGATATGTGCATTATTTTGTGAATGTTTATTATGAAATTGAATGACATTTTTAAAACAAAGTTGTTTAAGTAGTTTTTATTGCAAATAATGTTTAATAGTTTTATGTGATGTTTGTGATCATGTGACGTGTTGCCTACCACATTTCCTGGGGAGGGTTGTATATAACAAGTGTGATGTGTGATATTAGTGTAACTTCAACTCCTGAGGAAGTGTACAGTGTGTACACGAAAAGCGTAGAGTTTACAGTGGAATAAAGAGTTGGTCGAAGTCCATGGGTACGTGGATTTATTATCTTTGAGGACAGCGCGATCGTGAAGCCCTTTTTTTCTTTCTCCTTTTACATTAGACCAGAGGTCCCCAACTCCAGGCCTCAAGGGCCGCCAACAGTGCAGGTTTTCAGGATTTCCTTAGTATTGCACAGGTGCTAATGTGATCATCTGCACAGGTAATGATTCTAAGCCCTGTGCAATACTAAGGAAATCCTGAAAACCTGCACTGTTGTCAGCCCTTGAGGCCTGGATTTGGGGACCTCTGTATTAAACGGACAGATAGATAGATAGATAGATAGATAGATAGATAGGTAGATAGGTAGAAAAAACGGAGCAGCACTGTAAGCTGGTATTTAAATGGATGCACAGCGATCCAGGTGGCCCCTTTTAAGACCCCTATAATAGATCCCCCTTTAACAACTCAGAATTCCAAAAGAGGATAAATATATATGCACAACAGGGAGAGCAAAAGAAAATGAGCTGCACTCACCGATCCGTATAGTCCTTTTTATTGTACGGTTACATCGGTGTAGAGAGGGGGTGATGGATCCACGGACTGCGATGCTGGTAGAAGCGCTGAGGTGCAAAACAGCACTGTAGTCCGTGGATCCATCACCCCCTCCCTGCACCGATATAACCGTACAATAAAAAGGACTATCCGGACCGGTGAGTGCAGCTCATTTTCTTTTGCTCTCCCTGTTGTGCATATATATTTATCCTCTTTTGGAATTCTGAGTTGTTAAAGGGGGATCTATTATCTCTTTTGCTTTCTCTGTTGTGGATTATTTATTGTGGCTAACAGCTCTGAGTGGGCACCCCAGACTGGCGTCTGTGTCCTGCTGACAGTGGTATTTTAGTGCAGAGTGATAACCTCACCAGTTTTAAAGTGCTCAGTTACTTTCGATTTACATATCATAAATAAAAATGTGTTTTCTAGATATAAGGATCTTGATGTATATTTTTATGTACTGTATAGCTAGGGTTTTTAAAATAATAAGAATAAGAATAATAAATGTAGCTCAAAACTTGTATTTTTAAAAATAGATGGGAAGAGGGTAAGAGAGAGAAAGCAAGAGAGCAAGACAGGGAGAGAGAGAGAGAGAGAGAGAGAGAGAGAGAGGGTGGGGGTAAACCAAATAGGAAATCATAGCAAAAATAAAGTATCACATGCCAGTCAAATTTACCACATTATTCATTTAGATCTTTTTTTCTTGACACAAAAACACCATGGGTGCATCACCTATTAATTTTAAACCATCTGGAATTACCATCTGGATACACTATTGATTTCAGAAAGTAACTAGAGCTACATGAAAATCAATGCACCTGGTGTGGAGTGATTAACTGTTTTTTTTCCAAAAGTAAAATGTGGCCTGTGCAATTATTTCAGTGTAATACATTAACTACAATGGATATCCTGATATTTTTTCTCCAAAAGAAGGCCATTTGACTCTTACATCGGCTTAGTTGTAACAGACTCCAAGAACTGAGCCTGATGCAACTTATTTACATGAAACCATCCCAAAACAGAGGAAGGCAATTACCTAATTAGTACGATTAAAATGATAGCATATGGTATTTGTCCCGTGTATGCGTTATTATTGGTTTATTGATCTTGGTATAATGTATTTTGATCAGTAACAGGATAGTGATTCCGCTCAAGCACTATGTATTGTTAATATATGTTCAAGGTGTGGTGGCATTTTTCTTGTATAGTGATATTTTTGGTAATATTAGTCATGGTATAGTGAACTTTGCTAAATAACAGTATTATTTAATAACTCTTTAACTGCATAATTTTGAAGTATCACTTAGAATATTATTTTATTGTTGCATTTCCTGTAAGACTTATATATTTATTTTTTTCCAGAGAGGGTGAAATGTCTTTATTGCATCTATCTATCTGGCAGTGCAACTGAGGCTCAATAGGCTCATGCATGTGAGCAAAATGCTAGTGGTAGGATTTTTAGTGGGTCTATTTGGTCTTAAGCTACGCCACTGCTGATGTAGATTTACCACTGTTGATCTAGATGGTGTATTTACATTGACAATTCATTTCACAATGGCCGTATAATGCATTTCCACAATTTTCCTGATTAAAATGAACAGTTATAGCTCTATAAAATTCTCCTTTTAATTTCAGGATTATATAGCAATACTGATATCAATTTCACGGTAGTTATATAATGGAAGTTGTAGCTGGGTATCAACTACCAACTGATAGGTGTTAAGAAACCTAACAGTCGTTTAGTGTGGAACACTACAGTAGCAATTGAGGTTAGGCTGCCTTCAGATTTGCAGATGCCTCCGCAGCGTTTTGCGGAGGCATCTGAAAGCATCTGCATCTGCAGAGTGTGTGATCTGTACTCAGGCATCCGCCTGTGCACAGATCACATATAGGAGTGAATGGGTGCGCCCGGCTGTCTGCAAACATCTGCAGACACCGTGCGCTCCATTATAAACATAGGGGCTGCCGTCTGCATGCAGATGCTTGCAGATGCCTCTGCAAAACGCTGCGGAGGCATCTGCAAATCTGAAGGCAGCCTTAGTGCAATTAAAACATATCCTTTACTCAGTTTTCATTGAAAAAGGGTTGCACCTGGACGGTGTTATCCCCACGTGAAGGGTAAAACTAACGTACAAGACAAACACACAAACACATCTCGTTTGTGAGTGGGTGAAAAAGGGTAACGCCACAATTCCTCACTCACAAATGTGTGATACCGCAATGTCCGAGTGATCACACCATAGAGTTCAAGGCGTACAAGGTACCTTTCTTAGGTTTTAATCTGACTCAACTCTATTTCTGTTGTATGCCCTCAAGTTATGTGTTGGAAGCCAACATGGATAATGTAAGTTTATTGGAATCGCTGAACTCCATATTGGAGTTTATGAGAGCTGAATATTTCCAGGACTCTTGAATCATATACAAGATTGTGATCTGTTAGGCCAGAAGGCCTGTTTTCTTTTGTGTGAGATAGTAAAGGTTGCATTTACATACAAAAAGAACATTGGTCCTGCAGCTTCCTGGACTGATAGAGGAATACGCATCCTCTGTGGATCTTCAATATAGACGCTGTTTGCCACCTAATCTCATCTACATGTGTATACAGCCTTTGTGGGTTTGGAGTATTGACCATTGCTCCTCAGGTAGACACCCCGTCTCCGGCCTATGGAGATGTATATTGCTATACAATGCTTGTGGTGTTTTGAATAATGAACCAATTATGCTTCAGATGGACATCTAGGAGCCAGCCAAGATGGTGGTAAACCCATCCTATACAAGGCTTTCTTTCCTAATACAAGGACGCCATCCGCAGGGAGATGATTACCACTGCGACCAATAATGTCACATAAGATTGCCACAGAAGATACTGAAGAAGGGCAGAGTCGTGGGTTGTATGTGGGTGTGGATGTGAAATCTGTACTATAAATGGAGGTGAAATCAAGACACTCTCTCTCTTTCTACCTTGGACCATGGAATAAGACCATCAACATCTGGCCTAAGTATCACCTCCATTTCTAATCCATATCTTCCATGTAACTTTTCTCTCTCTATCTCTCTCTCTGCCATGACTATTGATATATAGATGCATTTCTATTTGTCTCTAATTAGAGGACATTGAAGATAGGTTTTATTGTTATCTTTATTATAATTGTTATTTGAATTGTCTTATTTTCCTGTTATTAAACATCCTTATTATTTTTCCAAACTTGAGTTATTAATCATATAGAAAATATTCAGGACAGGAGACAGTGCGGGAAATCACATCCAACATTATGGTATGCAGAACTAGTATGTACATTCAAATCCATAGGCAGTATATGTGAAGGAGAAATAAATCTCGTTCCAATAAATGGAACGCTCTCACCAATTCATACTCCAAGGTTCACACTTCAGACAACCTCATCAAGTTCAGTGTCCTTCAGATAATGACACGTCAGTCTTATGGAGCGCCACATACAACTCCAACTCATCTGCCATCTTCATCACGTTCTACTTCCAACGCGTTTCAGTTGCCCCATCTTCAGGGGAGTCATGGCCTTAAGGGGATAACTAGTTATATGTTTTCCCCCATCAGTAGTGGCATATGGTGGGTGGTTTGAAACGTGGCCCATCTGCTCTCTCCCGTTTGTGACAAGATAAGATTGATAAATGGGAAATGAGTACACCAGCAATCACCTACCAAAAAGCAAATTACAAGCTTAAAATCATTGTTTTATGTATATAAACTATCGTTCTGTGGAAATTGAATGGCCATCGAACAAATTGCATGTAGTAGTCATTTAACAACCATCATCAAACACTGTTAATTGTCCCTTCACACTTTGTGATAAGGGGCAAACCCAAAAAGAAACCTGTATGTGTGAGTTTGTGTAGAACTTTAATGGGTTATACAGGCACTAAAGTGCTAGTACAGAACTAGAAAAACGTTGCTGCCTCCAGCCATTTGAGTGTTGAGCTGGAATACCTGACACATCCCGTGGGCAATTGTGGTGCTGATTTTGAAAGAATGGAGACATGTTTTTCTAATACTCTATAGCTTTTTTTAGTGTGTGAAAGAAATAGAGAAAACAGATTTGATATCCTAATAGGAAAAAAGTGTAAGATATGTTGGTGTTGTGCAAGCATCAGGATACAAATATATATTTTTGCTAATATAGAAGAAATGAGCTGATCTAACAAAATTGGAATTCACCAGATCATGGTTGTTTTACCAGAAAATTAAATTCACAGCAAAGTTATTCTCTGTGAAATTAATGCTCCCTATTATGATCTGGAGCATATATGCTCCTAGAGCATGATAAACATAAAATGTAGAAAGAAAAAAAACCTCATACTCTCTTTACTGCTCAACTCTCTGGCCACGCAGTTGATCTATGCCAGGTTCTCCATGATGCCAGTGCACTGCATTTCCAACCCAGTGTTCACTGTAGGCGGGAAATTCTAGTGGTGAACATGCCTCAGAAGTTACTCCGTGTGATCTGGTCTCGGACTTCTGGTCATGGGCCCTGGAGGACATTGTGCTTGTGTAGTGACTCCTGGGGACTGTGACCGTAAATCCCAATTGGGTGTTTACTCCAGGCCTGGACATCTGGCTGCAAGAGGAACACAGAAGTAACTGTGAATGTTCTTACAGGTTTCTCACAACTGTAGGTCGTGATCTTGAGTGAACATCAAGCCATAGATAACACATGATGGAAGCACGGAGAAGATAGCAAACAGGAAGTGGGGAGCAGAGGAGGCAGTTATAGAAGTGAGCATTGAAGTACGTATATGTATGTTTTTTAACCATTTGACAGCAGTCTACAGCAGAGAAAGATAGAAGACAACTATTTTGTTGAATCTCTGAAGAGCAAATTATAAAAGCCTATATTCTCAAGAATGCAGATTTTGTTAATTCTGAGTAGAATTCAATTACATCCGAATAAATTGGCTGATCTTTATAGTACAACATTCAGCCAAGTAAAGATGCAATGTGTAAGATATGACATTATTGTAATAATTGTTTATCATATGAAGGAGCTTTTTCCCACATTTAGTTCCTTATAGGAAAACTGTCAGGCCAAAAAAATCCATATGTAACTGCTAACATTTTGTAATTCCTCACTCTAAACTCTCTCTATTTATGTATCTTCTGTAAACTTCAAATAAAGAGATTTATTCCTTCTGCCAATCACAGTGAATGATCCACTTAGTTTTCTGCTGTCCCCTCCCCATGTATGAATATGCATGTCACATACTCACACCACATCACTGCACAGGAGATCACTGTGGGGACTGTATTCTCCCCTCTGTGTCTGCAGCTAAGAAAAAGGGGAAATACAACACAGAAACTGTCACAGCAGGATGCCTGCTTACAGAAACAGATGGGGTGTAGATAAGTCAGATCGGCAATAGCTCTCTCCCTCCTTGTCTTCATCAGAACAGAAGCTACTGAAACCTGACACTGCACTGTCTGAGAGCAAAGGGAGAAGGGAGGAGAGAGCTGCTGAGAGGGAGTGCATAATTACATGACAGTTTATACAGCACAGGACTATTCCTGTTTGGTTATAATGGAGAGGTCTAATCCAAGAGCTTCCTGCAGGGTCTCACAATGCTGATAACATGGAAACTACAAATGGTACAATAATGATTTTCCATGTTTTTTAAAGGCCTGCCCAGGCACTATTCAATTCAAGGGTAATATTAGTATCGTACTGAAAAATGACCTGACAGTGTCCCTTTAAATGAAAACTTCTCCCTGAAATTCGAGACTTAAAGGGAATCTCTCCGGTTTCCCATGCCCTCCAACCCAGCAGCATTCACATCTATATAACTAACCTGACATATCTAATATTATTTCCTTAACATAATAATTTAAAAAAAATATTTAGAAGATCCACTTTTCCTATGCTAATTACAGCTTTGAGTAGTCAATGGGGCATTATTTTCCCCAGACTAGTCGGTCCACTTTCCATGTAATAACGGCTGTGACAACATGATTTTCATGAGCCAGTGTTGATGCCAACTCCTTGAAATCTCGTGCATGCGTGCGGCTTATTTCAGCAGTGTACCTGTGTATCTGAAGTAGGGTGTGCGTCCTTGCTCTAGAGAGATGCACTGCGCATGGTTGGAGAAACATATACTGTACGTCAATGCACCTCTCTGATGCCAGAATGCATACACCCGGCTCCAGAGGCACAGTGATGCTGCCAAAATGAGCAGCGTGCATGCAAGTTTCCAGGAAATGGTGTTAATGCTGGCTTATTGAAATCATGGTATAATGCCCACAGGAGGCCTGACAAATCTAGTGAATTTACTCCCATTAACTACTCAAAAACCTACTTAGCATATGAAAAGGGGAGCCTACAAATACTTTTTTAAACATTGAGATAAGTGAAAAACATTACACAGGGCTAGTTAGGAAGGAATTTTAGTTATAACACGGGTGAATGCCTGTTGGACTGGAGAACATTGGGGACCTGACGGATTTAACTACTTTGCTTCTTCTATAAAAGTTTCTTAAATAATCTGACCTCAGCAATTTTTTTATCTGTATTATCTATATTTTTATTATGATAGTATTTTTGTTTAGAATGTGGTGCCGGGTCCTCATTAAATTAAAAAAGCAACTTTTTTAAAGTTTTCAGTAACTTAAAATTTAATAATCCTAAAAATGTATATATTTCGAATATAGTTAGCAACTTGAATGTATTTCTGAACCTATCTCACTGTATCCCCTAAATTTACATACCATGATTTTCAGAACCTTTGTTCACACTTCATTTTATATTCCGTTTTGATTTTTTTAATTGTTTAACTGACATCATTATTCTGAATGTAACGGTAATGAATGCAGCAACTTTACATTCATTGCTAATTATGGCTAATTATCAATTTGCAAGTAATCCTGGAAGCTCTTTACTAGTGATAAGCAAAAATTATCTTGTATGTTGAGTCTAATCCCAATTTACTGTTAATTTGGTGCTTGTTTAGTCCTTTTATCTTTACAAGGCTATGTTTAGATGAGTGCCTCACTTTGCGGACCAGTCACATCTACAAACTACAGACGTCACTCACTCTATTTGCAGTTTTGAGTGCTTATCTGCATTATTTATATGTATTAGTATGGTCCAAAAACATGATCTTTCTAGTGTATGCTGCATTTTTTACATGAAGTCTATGTGGAAAATAACCCATGTACACAAGTAAAATGGCTGACATGATTCCATGTGCAGTTTCTGTACTGTCAATAAGCAGCAGAAGGACAGGAAATATGGAATTGTGTCCCTGATTAAGCTATTTGCGAAACAAGCTTCATGTGTATTTCTTATAGGTGAACATATATACTTACCATTGCATACATATAATGTTGAATGCTTTTATAGGATCTGTTCTATCTTTATATTTAGCTAAAATCTTTAGAGTGTTATACAATCTATTTTTGAGCGTTCATCCTCAAAGCAGAGCACTACTTTATTTATATTTACCATGTCTTACATACATTCAAGTTTTTATGCTAGCCTCTATCAGTTTTATGCAGCGCCGGACTGGGGTGTCTGGGGCCCACCAGGAAAATTGACCCCAGGGCCCACCCACCCGGGCCCGCCCATTTTTCAGCTATATGCAAATACCTGTTATCCGTTATACCTATAATGGCCACTTTACACGCAGCTACAGGTAACAGGTTTTCCACAGGTAACTTACTGGCTGCAGTGAAATCATGGAGACATAGTTCCATTTGTGCACAGCAACAAGATAGAACCATGTCTCCATGATTTCACTGCAGCCAGTAAGTTACCTGTGGAAAACCTGTTACCTGTAGCTGCGTGTAAAGTGGCCATTATAGTGGAGCGTGGACTGTAAAGCCCAGGCGGCTCCTGCCCATCACTGTGCGCTCACCATTACTGCAATGTACCATTACTGTAGTTTGCATTAAAGGGATTTTTTGGTGAACACAAGTTCTCAGCGATGCACAGGTTAGGAAGGATCACTTATTTATTGGTGGAATCCGCACCATCAGAAGAATGTGGAGCTTTGAGTATTTGGTGAGTTTTTTACCTCAGTATTTGTAAGACAAAACCAGGAGTGGAACAATCAGAGGTAATGTTTCTGCCTTTCTCACCTTCTCCTGGTTTTGTCTTATAAATACTGAAGTGAAAATCTCACCAAATGCTCAACTTGCTTTCACTGGCGAACCTCTGTAAGGCAGGCTTCACATTTGCGTTTGGCACTGCAGCGTATGCAGCACTTACCCATACGCAGTGCCGAACGCAAACACTTTCATGTGAACGCAGCGGAGATTGTCCACATGCGTTCACATGAAATGTCACTGTGAGTGTGCCCGGCCACCGAATCAGCGGCGGAGATCTCCTCCCAGCCGCCTCTGCTGATCTCTTCCTCCCGCCGCTGGTTTAAAATAGCCGGCGGTAAAGCCAGCTATTTTAAACCAGCGGCAGCAGCGGCAGGGAGGAAGAAAGAAGATGACAGAACAATAAGAAAGAAGAGGAAAGAAGAAGAAGAAGAAGAGGAAAGAAGAAGAAAGAAGAGGAAAGAAGAAGAAGAAAGAAGAAGAAAGAAGAAGAAAAAAGAAGAAAGAAAAAGAAAGAAGAAGAAAGAAGATGAAAGAAGAAAGAAGGAAGAGAAAAGAAGAAGAAAAGAGAAAAGAAGAAGAGAACGTAGATCACCTGTAGATGACCTTGGAGGAGGACATCTTCCACAGTGTTTGTGCACACAGATTCACTTTCATTCATTTTTTGTGCGCGGCTGTCTGCATGCGTATAAAGCAAGCACACAGCTACGCACAAAAAATGCAACATTTTGCATTCGGCATGTGCATAAATTTTGCGCAGCCGAACGCAAACGCAGCTGAGCGCAGGTACACACAGGCACTATGCGTTCCTATGTTAAACATAGGAGCGCATAGTGCCTGCATTTTGCTGCGCTCAGGTATGCTGCGTTCACAGTGCTCATCGCGCACAAATGTGAACCCTGCCTAACTGCATCACTGCTGCTGTGTCTCAAGACGGCGATGGGTTAAGCATCCAAGTATTTAATATCTATTGGAAATAAAGAAGTTTCCACTTATTGATATCAGATAAAACAAATGACCGACCACAATCCACTCTACCAAGACCAATAATACCAGATAGAAGGCAGAAATACCACCATACCATGACCAGATCATATATTACCACATATAGTGCCAAATGAGCCACATACAGGCACAAATACAGTCACACCATGACCAAGGCACTAATACACCACTAGGATCAAATGCTACACATCCCAAGGATAAATACTGCCACATATGACAAGCTACCACATATTAACCCCACCCACAATAGTGACCGAATAATGCCACATACAAGGGATAAATACTGTCATGTCATGACCAAAGCACATAATGCCACCACAGTGACAAATAATAGTAAATTAATAAAAATGTAAAAAATCTCTGTATATTGGGTCAGTCTGCACTACAGTGATCACCAGTGACATTATATACAGAGCTTCTGTGTATAATGTCACCGGTGATAACTATATTACCTGTACACTGACACTATATACAGAACTCCTGTGTATAGTGTCAATGTACAGGTAATGCAATGATCACCATTGACATTATACACAGGAAATCTGTATATGGTGTCAGTGTGTGTATAGGTAATACATGTAGCTTCTCCCCCCACGTTCCATATAGCTTCTCCTCCCCATCCATCCATGTACCTTCTCCCTCTATCCGCCCATCCATCCAAGCACCTTCTCCCCCATCCACCAAACCATCCACATACCTTCTACCCCATCCATCCACTCCCTCCTTTTTCATGCCGCCCCCCGTCCATCCAACCCATTCTCACCCTTCTCTATGCTGCCCCCATCCATCCATCCATCCTGTTCTCTCCCCTTTTCCATGACGCCCCCCCCCCACTCATCCATCCCATTCTGCCCCTTCTTCCAGGCTGCCCCATCCATCCATCTATCAAATTCTGCCCCTCTTCTAGGCCGACCCATTCATCCATCCCACTCTGTCCCCCCCAGGCTATCATCTTCGGTTGTATCAGTGCCTTACCTGACTCCACACTACTGATTTCGGCAGCTTCTTCCTCTGCGGCTCCCGGTCTCCCACTTGCCGGCACCAGGCACTGGGCACCAGGAAGTTTCTTCCTCTGCAGCTCCTAGTCTCCTGCTCACCGGCACCAGGTACCAGGCAGCAGGCCCCTGGCAGCTTCTTCCTCTGTGGCTCCCAGTATCCAGCACCAGGTACCCGGCACCCAGCAGCTTCTTCCTCTGTGGCTCCCGGTCTCCGGCACCAGGTACCCGGCAGCTTCTTCCTCTGCGGCTCCCAGCCTCTGGCACACAGCGGCACCCGGCAGCACCAGGCACCCAGCACTGCCAGGCACTTGGCAGCACCAGGCATCCGTCAGCACCAGGCACCCGGCACCACAGCACCAGGCACACAGGGGCCCACATCACCAGGCACCCATAGGCCCGGCAGCACCAGGCACCTAGACCCCTGGCAACACCAGACGCTGTTGAGGATGGAAAGACATGAAATGTTTATATAGGGTTAAAAATATCTCAACTCTTCTCTAAAATATATATATTGTAATTTGGAAATGTTATGTTGTCATGCTGTCTGTTATACACTAGATGGTGCCCACGCTCCATAAATATATCTGAGATATAAGCCAACCCATTAAGGGAGGAATTTAGATATTAGAATAATTGGATAAGAATTGACCAATTAGGAGATGATCACTTTGTAGAAAGCTCCAGAATTCTAACACGCCTCTTGCTTTCTGTATAAAAATGTGTGTTTCAATAAACGCTTGCGTAGTGTTTAATCCCATTTGGCGAAGGCATGAGTAAGGCTTGAGACGGCTCTGGTGTCCGTATCATTTACTTGCAGTGTGCAGACGTGTACAAATGCTCTATACATAATCGGCAGTTTCGCGCTTCCGGCCACTGTGCCGCTATGGAGCAAAGGCGCGTGCGCAAAACTGCTGATTATGCCTACCCCGGAAGCGCTGACATATTACGACACCCATGCCGCTGCCTGCCGGCGGCTCCCTGCAGGCTCCTGCCTCCACCGCTCTGATGCCGCCGCCGCACTCTCTTTCCAGCCTCCAGGCCCGCCAAAGCCACGGTAAGCCACATTACAGAAGGGGCCGCCACCACCATCTGCGGCCCCCTTCATCACACACACCGCACTCTCAGTCACCCTCCAGGCCCGCCGCAGCCCGGTGGAGCCCTATTACTGAAGGCGCCGCCGCCAGTATCTGCGGCCCCCTTCATCACACAAGCTGCCCGCCGCTGCGGCCCTCGCTCTGAAGCCGCCGCCACCGGTGCACTCTCATTGCAGCCTGCAGGCCGGGCGGCCTGCAGTCTGCTACCACCACCCCCCCTCCTCAACTAACGTTACAAGGGCAGCGGGGCTAACATCTGCAACACTGCCCCTCATTACACCCCAATCACCCACACTGCCCCTGCTCACCCACACTCACCCTCCATAGCCCTCCCAACTCACCCACACTGCCCCTGCTCACTCCTCTTCTCCCCCATGCCCTCACTCACTCCTCACACTGCCCCTGATTACCCCACACTCACCCACACTGCCCACACTCACCCACACTGCCCACACTCACCCACACTGCCCCCACTCACCCACACTGCTCCAGCTTATCCTCCCCACTCACCCATACACCCTGCTTACCCCTCTCACCCCCCCAAATGACCACAATCACCCACACTCCCCTGATTACCCCCCACTCAGCCACACTGCCCCTGCTCACTCCTCTTACCCCCCCTATCTCATCACTCCTTACCCCTCTCACCCCCCCCCAACTGCCCACAATCACCCACACTGCCCCTGATTACCCCACACTCACCCACACTGCCCCGGCTCACTCCTCTTACCCCCCGTATCTCATCACTCTTTACCCCTCTCACGTCTCCCCCCCCCAACTGCCCACAATCACCCACACTGCGCCCCTGCTTACCCCCCCCAATCACCCACACTGCCCCTGCTCATGCCCCCACTCACCCCACACTGCCGCTGTTTATCCCTTTCACCTCCCCACACTGCCCCTGCTCACCCCCTGGCACCACCAGGCACCCAGGGGCCCGACATCACCCGGCACCACCAGGCACCCAGGGGCCCGCACCAACAGGCACCCAGGGGCCCAGCAGCACTAGGAACCCAGGGGCTCGGCAGCACCAGGCACCCGCAACAACAGGCACCCAGGGCCCAGTAGCACCAGGCACCAACAGGCACCCGGCACCACGAGGCACCCAGGGGACCGGCGGCACCTGCACCAACAGGCACCCAAGGGCCCAGCAGCACCAGGGGGCCCGGCAGCACCAGGCATCCAGGGGCCCGCACCACCAGGCACCCAGGGGCCCGGCAGCACCAGGCACCCAGGGGCCCGGCTGCACCAGGCACCCAGGGGTCCGGCAGCACCAGGCACCCAGGGGCCCGGCTGCATCAGGCACCCAGGGGCCCGGCAGCACCAGGGGCCCGCACTACCAGGCACCCAGGGGCCCGCACTACCAGGCACCCAGGGGCCCACTGCACCAGGCACCCAGGGGCCCGCACCACGGCAGCAGCAAAGATGGGATGGTGAAGCACTGTCTGGGACCCTTGGCCCCAGGATGGTGACTGAGGAGCCCATCTCTTCAGTCACCAGCACCCCCATCCCCGCTCACACCCTCATACTTAAGCAGCGCTGTTCAGCTGCTGCAGCAGCTTGGCCTGGGGCTACGTTCTCTGCAGCGCAATGAGTGCCGGCACCCGCTCAGGAAGGAAGCAGTCACAGGGCGTGACGTCATCGCCCTGAGACTGTCTGTCTTCCTGCGCACGCGCGGGCGCTTGTCGCGCTGCGCAGAGGAGTCAGAGCGGCACTGTGACAGCAGGGCAAAGCAGGGAGATCGCTCTCCCTGCTCTGCCGCTGCAAAGAGGGACCATCACTAATCATATTGGCAGTGCGCCGATATGATTAGCGATATTACAGGATGGGGGGCCCTCACCTCAACATACAGGACCCAGGGGGGTTAGGGGGCGGGGCTTGGGGGGCGTGGCCAACAACCCTCGGGGCCCACCGGGGATTCTCCCGATCCTCCGGTGGGCCAGTCCGCCCTGGTTTTATGTTATTTATCTTTTTAATCATTTACTAATATAGACAATATTTTTTTAATTTAGTTATTGAGTTATGCTCTTTTTAAAAAAGGATATGTAATATTTCTGCACAAATAAAATTATTTACTTAAGGTCCAGTTACACACACAGATAATTGTGCAGAGATTGATCGCATACAGTTGTGGCCAAAAGTATTGACACCCCTGCGATTCTGTCAGATAATACTCAGTTTCTTCCTGAAAATGATTGCAATCACAAATTCTTTGGTATTATTATCTTCATTTAATTTGTCTTCAATGAAAAACACAAAAACAATTGTCCTAATGCCAAATTGGATATAATTCCACACCAAACATAAAAAAGGGGGTGGACAAAAGTATTGGCACTGTTAGAAAAATCATGTGATGCTTTTCTAATTTGTATAATTAACAGCACATGTAACTTACCTGTGGCACCTAACAGGTGTTGGCAATAACTAAATCACACTTGCAGCCAGTTGACATGGATTAAAGTTGACTCAACCTCTTTCCTGTGTCCTTATATGTACCACATTGAGCATGGAGAAAAGAAAGAAGACCAAAGAACTATCTGAGGACTTGAGAAACCAAATTGTAAGGAAGCATGAGCAATCTCAAGGCTACAAGTCCACCTCCAAAGACCTGAATGTTCCTGTGTCTACCGTGCGCAGTGTCACCAAGAAGTTTAAAGCCCATGGCACTGTGGCTAATCTCCCTAGATGTGGACGGAAAAGAAAAATTGACAAGAGATTTCAACTCAATATTGTGCGGATAGTGGATAAAGAACTTCGATTAACATCCAAACAAGTTCAAGCTGCCCTGCAGTCCAAGGGTATAACAGTGTCAACCCGTACTATCCGCCGGCATCTGAATGAAAAGGGACTGTATGGTAGGAGACCCAAGAATACCCCACTTCTTACCCGAGACATAAAAAAGCCAGGCTGGAGTTTGCCAAAACTTACCTGAGAAAGCCTAAAACGTTTTGGAAGAATGTTCTCTGGTCAGATGAGACAAAAAGTAGAGCTTTTTGGGCAAAGGCATCAACATAGAGTTTACAGGAGAAAAAAAGAGGCATTCAAAGAAAAGAACACAGTCCCTACAATCAAACATGGCGGAGGTTCCCTGATGTTTTGGGGTTGCTTTGCTGCCTCTGGCACTGGACTGCTTGACCGTGTCCATGGCATTATGAAGTCTGAAGACTACCAATAAATTTTGCAGCATAATGTAGGGCCCTGTGTGAGAAAGCTGGGTCTCCCTCAGAGGTCATGGGTCTTCCAGCAGGACAATGACCCAAAACACACTTCAAAAAGCACTAGAAAATGGTTTGAGAGAAAGCACTGGAGACTTCTAAGGTGGCCAGCAATGAGTCCAGACCTAAATCCCATAGAACACATGTGGAGAGATAAAAAAATGGGAGTTTGGAGAAGGCACCCTTCAAATATCAGGGACTGGAGCAGTTTGCCAAAGAAGAATGGGCTAAAATTCCAGCAGAGCATTGTAAGAAACTCATTGATGGTTACCGGAAGCGGTTGATCGCAGTTATTTTGGCTAAAGGTTGTGCAACCAAGTATTAGGCTGAGGGTGCCAATACTTTTGTCTGGCCCACTTTTGGAGTTTTGTGTGAAATGATCAATGTTTTGCTTTCTGCTTCATTCTCTTTTGTGTTTTCTCATTTAAGACAAATTAAATGAAGATAATAATACCAAAGAATTTGTGTTTGCAATCATTTTCAGGACGAAACTGAGTATTATCTGACAGAATTGCAGGGGTGTCAATGCTTTTGGCCACAACTGTACCTCTGGTTGCAGTGAAATCATGGACACATTGTTACATTTGTACACGGGCACAAAATGGAACAATGTGTCCATGATTTCACTGCAACCAGAGATCTGCAAACAATCTCTGCACAATGTGTGTGTAACTGGGCCCTTAGAGATACTAAGTTGGTTTATTTATTTATATGCACCAGTAGTATCCGGAAACCTTACTTACCTGGATACAACAATGTTGACTTCCTTCACTGCTCACACACTAAAGCTCCTTTCCGGCAGGCAGAAGAAGGCAGTGTGACGTGGGTACAGACAGGATCTGCTGTGCTGAGTTGAAGCAGGCCAGAACATGTACATATTTAAAGGTATAGTGCTGGCCTAGTGCCTCAAAATCAGCAGATGATGGGTGGCCTTCACAAATGCTTGGGGACCAGCCCGGAGAGCAGGTGCCCCCTTGTCCCCCAGTCCAGTCCGCCCCTAAGTATGGTCCATAAATTGGATTAGTATGTTGTGATTTTTTCCATGCATATCCAAGGTCTATATGGAAAATAGTCAATGCGCACAAGCACAAGAGCTGACATTATCTGTGTGCTGTCAGTATGGAGTCCATATAGGCAGCATTACAGGAGATACGATAGTGTAAAAGGAACCAAAGGAAGATGTTTTTCTTGTGTTCATTCCCTTTTACATCACACATGGAAGTTCCATTTTTCTTGCAATTTTTTTTTTATATATTCTCAGAGAACGTTACTCCCCTCTAATGTTCCACTGTCCAATCCTTTTTAGGTAATAAGCATTAACAAGTTGATAGAGATCTTGCATCTTGAATATCTAAAAAACATAGAAAACTCTTTTTGTAAATGCTACAATAATACCAGGTAATTAAATTCTGAATTAGTTTAATATATTCACTTTATAATAAAAAAGGACAAAAATGTTTTTCATTGAAAAATAATTTATTATATAAACTTTTTCATGTCTCTAGTACAAAATTGTTCTTGTTAGTGAATCAGCACTTCTAAATAAAAAAAATTGAAAAATATTATGACGGAAAGATGTTTTTTTCACTCCTGTGCATTATACACTGACTGTCAATGACATTCCAACACGTTAATGGAAGGCTCTTTTTTTCCCTCTGCACTGAAGCAGTTACAGTTATGCCAGAGATCTTGAACTTGAGAAGGTTAGGCATCACAATGCCAGAGCGGTTTGTGAGCATCAGCAGATTTAGCTTGTAATTTCATTGATCTGTGTGGGCTTTCTGTTTGCAAACCAGCTGCTCCTCTGATTCCCCACAGCAACTGATCTGAGTACCATTGATTTTTTTTCTCTTACATTAACATAGCATTACTTCTTTAATGGGCAATAAATGACTGAATGTAAATACAAACAGGGCCGCTGCTGCTTCTACAACAAAAGAAACAGCCAAAGAAATATCCATTTTCCTGAAAATAATCTGTGTTTCTATTTTTATAGCGAGACAATTAAGATGGGAATGTAGAGAATAGGACGCCTTTTTGTGTGAAGGTAGTTTTGTTACGTAGTTATTTTAATTTATGGTGTTGATATATTATCCTTAATGTATGTCCTTGAGCTGAATGCATTGCTTTCTTAAATTAGTGTATCTTCAGCTGACTAATAAAACTGCACTATGTTTGACAAAAGACGAAATTACTATATACAACTTTTGATAGAGGGATTCAGTTTACAACATGCGCAAGAAGAAGCTTCTAAGGTTGAGCTTACCATACTACAAGCAAACAAACATAATGTTACATCATTTCTAAATTAAATGACCATCAGGTTTAAAATAGACTTAAATTGACTGTGAAGTCAATATTACAAAAATGATTAATAGAACTTTGTACTTGCTTCTTACTATTACAGGATATCTGTCAAAAGGTTTTAACTACCTCATTTGAGAGCAGCATAATGTAGGAAAAGAGACCCTGCTTACAGCGATGTATTACTTAGTTTACTGGGTGAGGCAGATGTGACACTACCAGGGTTCTAAGATGTAATATGAAACAGAGGCTCCCTATGTACTTAGTCTATTGACAGTGAGCTTCTTATCATGGGACGGAATGTGGTCAGACTAGGTTTCACATGCTGATGTAGTCTAATGATAAGCTCCTGGTGATTAACCAATCATTGCAAGTAAACAAAAGCACAAAACTTGATAACAGAAGCAACACTTAAATTTGTGTTTTAACCCTAACAGCATGCTGTCCTCAGATTACAAAAATCTTTTTACAGATTCCTTTTAATCTGTGCCTGTATTGGATTCGCTAAATTAGGGTGTGTTTACACTAAATATTTGGAGCAAAAAATACTTAAAGCCATTTAACGTTGGAATTTTGAGTGTTTGAAAAGGATTTGGAAAGTTTGTGCTAAGCGAGTCTGTCTGCTGATCAAAGAAATTTAGCCTATTTTACGTTTTCCTTCTACCAACTGCCAGGTTGTGCAGGTCTACCCTAAATCCTGACCACAGTATCCTGTATCAATGTATCATTATAGTTCTGATATACATTTGATATGCCATGAATATCACATAAGCAAATTGTTATGAATATAAACACATCATACATGGTAAAAGAAAAAGGGAAGACCTACTACATAGAGACGCTGCATCTACACCTAACTGGTCCCAGTGCAGGCTAGAAAATTCCTAGTTGCACAATTCAAAACACCACCTTGGACTTGATTCATTAAAAGGCCATTAAGGGGTTTCTCGTACTTACTGAAGGACCAGTGGGGAAGCCACAACACACTGTCAACAAGGAGAAAGAAATGTGTGCAGGTAGATACAAAAAGCCAAAGTGAGAAAACTAAAACATGTTTAATAAGGTAGAAGGGGGAAGTTAAATAGAGCTACAAATAAGGGGATCAAGTAACATCTCCCAGAAACCTAAAAGAGGTAAAATGTGCTGGGAAGGAAAACAAAGCAAGTAACAGTAGGATCTGAACTGGTGTTTGCCCAATAAGTTAAACCCCTAAGCTGAAACGCTCTAACTCTTAAACACAAGTCGACCTAGAGGTATAGTCAGCAAGAAAGTGCAGTGGAAGGTTAACATATAAAATTCAACCAAGAGTGTGACAGGGCAGACTAAAAATGGGAGATGAGAAACATCTGATGAGGAGAAAATCAAGAATGAAGAACAAAAACAAATGGAACAATCAATATTTGGACAGGGGAGAAAAGGAAAAAAAACCCTGTAGACAGGGGAATTGACCATACAGCAGCAGGTCACTGAATTAAATCACCAAACTAAGCCATGACAGAAATGTGTCTGTAATTATTTGAGGACCCCCGGGATTGTTGTCAGTGTTGCCCTTGAACTACAATATGGATGTGCACCCTTGCTCTAAATACATACTAATTCTAATTGGCTATTTAAATTATGAGGTGAAAGTGCTGAGTAATATATTCCTTGGGTGAAATAAGTATTGAACATGTTACCAATTTTCTAAGAAAATATAATTCTAAAGCTGTTGTTGACATGAATTTCTTAGCAGACGTCTGTAACAACCCATGCAATCCACATAGGCAAATAAATCAAATCATCGATGTCCATAAATTAAGTTATGTGTAATAATGAGAACTGACATGGGGAAAAAGTGTTAAACACATAAAGAAATAGAGGCACCAAAAGCCATGGAAACTCATGACACCATTTGAAATCTATCAGTAATTAGAAAGCAATCCTGCCACTTAGAGGAAAACAATATCAGCTGGTTCAACTGATGGCCTATAAAAAGGTGTCTCATTACCAAGGTGCCACACAAGAAACATCTCATGATGGGTAAAACCAGTGAACCGTCTCAAGACATTCACAAGTTTTGTATTGAAAAACCAACTGATAGCATTGATTACACAATTTCTAACCTACTGAAGGCTCCATTCAGCACTGTAGGAGCCATAATCCAGAAGTGGAAAGAACATAATTTCATCACAAAGCGGCACATCAGTTGTTCCCCACAAGCTTTCAGACAGAAGAGTTGTACAAGTGTCAAGAATCACTTATGGAGAGCTACTGAAAGCTACAGAAAGATCTATAATTAACAAGTACAATTATTTCAAAGAAAATAATAATGCACTCAACCTCTATGACCCATATGCACACTCACCACACAAGTCTCTGTTGCTGAACAAAAAGCATGTTCAAATGTGTTCAAAGTATTATTGCAAAATTATTCTAAATGTCTAACATTAGAAAATTGACAACTTCAAAGAAAATCCAACCACTAGAATGTGTATGTCCTGCTTTCTGTACAGTTGGATATTAATTATGTATATGTTAATGTGAAAAGGAAGGAGTGGTCACACATGTAATTCCGGGTGATGGAACAGGTGTGGTATGGGAGTGCAGGACAATGGAAAGTTCAGTCATAGACTTGAATTGGTCCAAAGAGCCAGATCAATAACATCGCATCATTTATTAACTGTAGTTCAGAACGTGATTTATTGCATAGAATGTTCTTTGTACAAGCTCAATAGGGTACACTAAAAGAGCTTTAAAGAAGCATACTGTGGAACATCTTTCCAATATTTCAAATTGTAATGCCTCATATCCAGGTGCAACATGAAATTGTAGTTACCCATGACAATAACATTTTTTTCTCATCCTTTTACACTATCAAAAAGGTTAATGCTCCCATTATAGGTACCGATTGGAAAAAAAGTTTATCATTGCGAGAAAACTTCTGGATTTTGACATTGAAAACAAATATCCTCTAGGCATGAATCATTGCAATGATCCATATTACATTTAATAATGGACACATGTTCCCTCTCATAATATGTATTTACAGACTAATGTATATGCACACAGATATCTTTGATTGTGTTATCTACACTTTTGTACACATTTTATTTTCTTATATATATTCTGTGACATGGATCCATTGAATTTATTTATATATTTTTTATTTTTTTATTTTTTTCATCCTTGATGCAATGCATAATCATGCAATATTGTGACATTTTTCTGTCTAATATTTAGCTTATGTCTCCTATATCAGGCTGTATTCTGGTTAACCATGAGCAAGAAACTGTTTATATTGGGAAATATCAGTTTAATTGCCTTCTTTGTTTCACATTATTTTGTACACATTAAATGGCTATGGGTGGCATATACTCCCACACATCCGTATTGTAATGGATGCCCTCCACACCTTTCGGGTGGGCTGTCATCTTAATTGTCTGCCGCCAAATTGGATGCTTTGTTTGAGTGTGTGCACGCCATCAAAAGAACCACGCTGACACCCATGTCAATGTAGAGCTTAATGACAAAGACCTTTATTTTAGGAGCGGTTTAGTTTTTTTATTACTTATCATTAAAGGGGCATTCCTTAGGGGTGTTTTCTAGGTAATTGCATCATATTATGCTGAATATACATTTTATTCTGAAAAAAACATTCAATTATATTCTGTGTGTTAGTTAGTTTAAACTAGCCTTGGGTTCGTACAGTACATTCAGAACACGTTGATAAGAACTTCTATACGGCTCCTTTAAGTCAAAACATTATATAAAATCTGAGCCAGAGAAAACCCGAAGGTGGTAGGGAAGAAGGAAAGAGGGCTAGCTAAGGAAAAGAGCAAGGCCAAGGCCTTTTTCCTACAAACAGGCCTCTAGCCTGAAAGGTTTCTGAATGACTATAAAGTAATATAAATTATTAACTATTTATTGCCATAACAGTATGACATATCCTATGACTAAGAACGCACCTGCGTTAGAAACATGTCAGGATGACTCTTCCGTATGCATATGCTGTTTTTAACTAATTTTCAATAAAGGAAGAAAAATTGTTACATCTGTGGATGTGCCATTTTTTCCCTTCTTGTTAAGTACAGGTTACATATCTTGATAATTAGTATGATTATTTTTTGTTAGATACTGTTGCTATGATCAGAATACTTTTCTATGCATTAATGTACTCTATGTGTCTTGCAACCAACTTTCCAGTGATTGAAAAAGAAGACATGGTAAAAATATTCACCTACATCAGTAGTTTTACAAGTCTGAGTAAATTATTAACAAAGCAAAATTTCAGCCTCCTTCATAAATGTCAAAGCAGAAGAGAACTTGTCATAATATTTATCTGAGTGTTGACATATTTCTTCCGAGATGTGAAAATCCGAGGATAAAAATGTTGCGTTTACTGTACCGTATTCAATATTTTACATCAGGGCCTAATACTTTCTTATCCCCCTGTTTGTACTGAGCTGCTAGATGTGATCTTGGTTTGGTTAAGGGCTTTTTGTTGATTCCAGCACTGACATAGTAAAAACGGAAGCACACATAAAAGCCATTTCTCCGGTCTGATCCATATGTGGCTATAGCTCATAAATGAAGACAGACGCTCCAAAATCTAAACACAGAGTTGTGTTCAGTGTAGAAGAGAAGTTCCCACGTCCTAATAAGATGATTGCTAATTATTTTTAGAAACCTCATTGTTGCCTGCCGGCAGATAAGTAAGCATATATAAAAGCTTTTCCTAAACAGCCTGCAAGGTATCTGTGCGTTCTCGTTCAGAAGATGAAAGTCCTTACTTCCACTTCATTCCTCACTAATTATACTGGTATATGTTATCAAGCAGAAATTACTCTTTTTAGATTGGTTCAGCAATGAGTTGGTTATACGGAAGGCTCCGCACCAATGTAACATGATTAAAGTACACTGTTGTATATTTTTATAGCTAAATAGCACTTAACACACGCTTAGATTAGAAAACAACCTGAACTCCAATAAAGTGGAAATAAACTAGTAATGATAGGAAAAGTATGTTAATAGAACATTTTCGGGCAGGGTCCTCTCTTTTCCTGTACCTTTGTATGCCTTGTATTGCTCATGCTTATTGTACTTGTTTATGTATGCCCTTTTCACATATAAATGGAATAAATGGCGCTATAATAACAAATAATAACATTGTATTCATATACTATCAATATTATATATAACACCTATATCTAAATGGAAGGCATGTAATATAAAGGCTTTCCAGTGACCAAATACTATAACAAGGTAGAGGCTCTATTGTGTCCTGACACCTTGTTAAAACTGATACAGATGAATAATTTAATCTAATAGGGCAACCTGCCTAGATACTAGTTTAACAGGATCTGAATGCCCCTCTACGTTGCTGTTCATTATACAGTCACGATGTGTCACAGAAATGCAAATTGACTGTGGAAATCTTGGGTAAACAATACAAATTAGTATCCTGGAATATGCTAGGGAAGACAGATATCACATTGCCACATCAGCACATTTGCTTTGCACTAAGTGTTAGGGATCTTTTGTACATTATGTGATCAGTATATGAATTTCATTATTACTGTACGGTTTATCAAACTGACTCATAAACATCATATTTCATGTGCTACAGCTATGATGCTGAGGAGTAGATTGCACTGTACTGTCACCATCCATAACTGCAAATGCATCAGAAAAACACTGCTTATCTTGCATATTGTTATGAGCTAAAGCAACATTTAAACACATTATGATCTGTATTTTGTTCATTATATAAAATATTTACAGTGTACTAGAAGCAGACATAGCCTTTGGGCAACCAGTACTATAGCAAAAACACTTAATAGATATGAATGCCGCTATCTGCAGCCTCACAGTGTTGTGAAGGGTGATACTCTCTGCTGGAACACAACAGTCTTTGGCGCAAACAAGAATATTTTTCTCTTATAATGAGGAACAGCAGTCTTAATGTTTAGTGCTGCTTCAAGCAATACACAGGCATAATGGATAAAGTCTCTGGAATTGGTACATAGCTTGTTGGTTACTCTCAGGGGCAAAACTACAATAGGTGCAGGGGTTGCGATCGCACCTGGGCCCTGTATCCTAGGGGGGCCCCAAAAGTCCCTTGGGCATATAGAAAAAGACTAATACTATTAAAGATCTGCAATAATTGCGGGCCCCATTGGAGCTTTCACATCGGGGCTCCTGGGCCTGAAGTTACACCACTGGTTACTGTTATATTAATTGTATCATCATTTAACACAGTAATTGTTACACCATTAAAACCACAGTGAACTAACTCCGTATCCAAGGGGATCAAGACTGAGTTGAAATCAGTGATTTCCCAGCAGTCTAATATTTTCCAGAGCATTGGCCAATGAGTTAGCTATAAAGCTTACTACATAGATAAGGTACCAGAATGAAGCTTACCACATAGATATTGTACCACTACCAAGGTTATTATATAGATACTGGAACAGAACTAAACTTATTTTATGCATACAGAAACAAAATCAATCTTACTACATAGATAAAGTCACATAACCAAACTTTCTACACAGAATCAAGAACAGATTTGAGATTACTATATAGATATGGGAACAGAACCAAACTTAACACAAAATACTGTGACAGAACAAAGCTTACTACATAGACACAGGAACAGAAACAAGCTTACATAGATACTATACCAGAACCAAGCTAACTAAATAGATACAAGACCAGAACCAAGGTTACTATTTCGATACAGTAACAGAACCAACATAATACATATATATGGCAGAATTAAGCTTACTATAAATATGGCATGAGAGCCAAGCTTACTACATACATAAAGCATAACCAAATTACTGTATTGATACTGTAAATAAACTAAGATTCCTGCATAGATATGGAAGGAGACCCCAAGATTACTACATTGATAAGGTGCCAGAAGCAAGCTTCCTATCTGTATACACAAGAATCAAGCTTACTACATAGATACTCTATTGGAAACAAGGTAATCACATAAATGGAGTGATAATTATAAATTATAATGTGTTGGTAAGTCACTTTAAAGGGAGTCTTTCATCAGATATCTGTGTCCATTGTACTTATGTGTGAACCCCCACAAAGCAGGATTTGGGCATATACACTGACTGGGCTGTCAGGTTTGAGCATATAAGCCTAGTTTAGAAGCAGTTAACTTTGCCTTGCTGCTTACATCAACTGTCCACACATGATGTCTGACAGAGTACACCTTGACTCCAACTCCCATCATTATAGTTAATGGCCTTAATGGCCAAATCCTGTTTTGTGGGGGTTTGGACAAAAGTCCTAATGGTAATATGAACCTACTGAATGTAATATCAAACATGATTAGAACATAACCTTATTCAGTATTTAATATGTCTTTCATTAATTTTATTTGGCTTTGAATTTTTTTTCAGGTATTATAGATGTGGCTTTTATTATCAAAATATTTTAGCCTTAATTTACTATTTGTGAGGGTAAAAAATGTTTGTACTATGTTAGCCAGTAGATAGCAAAATATTGGAATCTGAGAGTCCTCAGTGGTTGATACCTTTTAATGGCTAACTGAAAAAATGGTAAACATAGCAAGCTTTCGGGACACGATGGCCCTTCTTCAGGCTGATAATGACACAAATTTTGCACCTGTTCTGGTTGCAGGGAAAGGTTCCCGTTGCTGTTGGAGAGGATAGGGCACTTCTAACAATGATGTTTTTTAGATTCGGAGGTTGTTTAAAACACAAGAGTGGGGGATCCGGCAATATTGATTTTATTCGGGCATCTCTTTGTTGGAGTGGTTGCAGTTTCTGTGCAGCTCCTCTTAGCACCTCCAGACTTGGATTGTAGGTTACTACGAGAGGATGGTGTTTGTTTTCTTCTCTAGTTTTGTAATGTAGGAGATGGGTCCTTGATATTCTGGTGGCTCTTGTAATCTGAATCTCGATTGCTCTTGGATGGTAGCCCTGGTTCAAAAAGGTCTTTCTGAGGTCCTCAAGGTGATTGTCTCTATCTGTAGGGATGGAACATATCCAATTGATGGTCTGGGTATACACAACAGAATTTCTTATGTGTTTTGGATGAAAACCGTCCCATCGGAGATATGTTGGACAGTTAATTGGCTTTCAGTACAGGGATGTCTCTATTTCATTGTTCTGTAACTTAATTATTGTGTCCAGAAAGCTGATTTCAGTGCAGGAGTAGTTGAGTGTTAAGTTGATGGTGGGATGAAACTGATTAAAGTGTTCATGGAATGTCTTCATCTGTTGCTCATACTCTGTCCAGATGATTAAAATGTCATCGATATAATGGTAGTAGGCCAGAGGCCAGATAGGACAAGAGGATAAAAAGTCACCTTCAAGCTTGGCCATGAAAAGATTTGCATACTGTGGTGCATTTTGCTTCCCATTGCTGTGCCAGTCTCCTGTAAATATATGTTGATGTCGAATGCAAAGTGGTTGTGCGTGAGGATGAATTTTGTAAGCTTCACCACAAAGTCAGCATCAATCCCTGTGTTTTCCAGGAAGGTTTTACAGGCATTTAATCCATCCTTGTGTGGGGTGTTGCTGTACAGCAATTCCATATCCATAGTGGCGAGGATGGTTTCTTCTTGTACAGGACCTATCGCTGACAGTTTATTCAATAGGTCAGTTGAGTCCTAAATGTAGCTGGGTGTCTCTTTTACCAGGGGTTTGAGAACACCCTCTCTACCCACCCAGAAATGTGTTTGGTGAGGGTGCCCCCACATGAAATGATTGGTCTTCCTGGATTTCCTGATTTGTGAATTTTGGGAAGCATGTAGAATGTGCTTGTTCTTGGACTTTCTGGTATTAGGTCATCAGCTCTTATGGATATGTCAGGTAGACAAGAAACCAGCCTGTTTAATTCCTTGTGATAATCCTAGATGGGTTCAGACTCCAATTTCTTGTAGTAGTGTTACTATTTGTGATATTTTTCAAAAGGTCACAAAATTTTGTGCACTTGTTCTCCAGTAGCATTATGGAGCACAAAATGGACATTGGCGAATAAGCAAACCTGTTATTTTTTCCTACAATACACTGTGCATATTGGGAAAAAGTTTTATGTAAGGAGACAACCCCTTTAAGTAACCAATTTAATATGTAACAAATTGAAAACATTGTGCTGTGAAGTAACACAGAAGCTGGGACAGGTGTGAAAGGTTTCAAGTAGCTGTTGGCTCTATTACAAGTATTTACTTCACTAAATAACACTAATGCTCAGACTAGACAACCTTGCCAAGTTTGTTTTGTCATTTTACGAGGGCTCCAAAATGGGCCTTTATGCCCTACATAAAAAGTGTGTACGGGGCACATTAAAGCATACTCCAATCATTCATTCCCAGACCAACGAGCTTATCCAGACAAAAGCTGCTTTTTGAAAGTGTTTTCCTCCTTTCAGACCTTATTAGTTCAAAGCAGGAGTTTTACTCTGAACGTACATAATGTTCAGTAAGAAAAGCACTCGTCACAAAGATACAAATTTTTAGATTACCTTTCAAACCTATTATTCCACTGTGAGTAAAATATCCCCAGTCTAGCAAGGCTTTCTTTTAAAAAGCATATTTTTCTTGCTATACTTTCAGGTCATGAGCAAGGGAGAAAAGAGCTAATGTCTCTTTACGCTTTGATGTTACAAGTATCCCTTTCTTACAAAAGTGTTCTAGTAGCTATCAGTAAAATATTGCTGCTTTACTTTACTTTATGATAAATTTTCAATTGATTAATCGCTGAGTTAAATAAAAATAGCATGTACACAAATTAGTAATTTAGAGAAATATAGAAATGTAATCTAAACTGATTTTTTTTTCCTAAAACTTAGTGTTTTTGAGATGGGCCTTTGTTTCACCTACGTTATAATTTTCCAATTACAACAGATAAAAATCAGAGATTACAAACAAATTTTAATTTTTAAATTGAATTCTGTAAACTTTTCAGGAACAAATTTCAGATATAATATACTTATATACATTTATTCATTTATATAGCACTATTAATTATATAGCACTTTACATATATTTGCAACATGTCCCCATTGGGGTTCACAATCTAAATATCTTATCTTTGAAATGTGGCAGGAAACTGGAGTGCTTGGAGGAAACCTATGCAAACACAGGGAGAACATACAAACTTGTTGCAGATGTTGTCCTTGGTGGGATTTGAACCCAGGACTCCAGTGCCGCAATGCTGCAGTGCTAATCACTGAGTCACCATGCCGCCCAGATGCTATTAATATTATGGAGAATTTTGTGCAAATAAGTTTACAATTATTCTTGAGTTTCTAATAGAGTACTACGTATTTATGTAGTTGCACATACTTCGTAAAATTGGAAAAAGACATACTATATTTTTCAGACTATAAGATGCACCTGATTATAAGACGCACCCAGGTTTGTACAACAGAAAACAAGTGAAAAAATGTTAATATAAAAACTACTCTGGTATTAGAAGAGGTAAGGGGATAATGTTGGTGATCTACTGTTGTGCTTATTTCTTGATGCTCTGGGGTAGAACAGGGGGCAATGAAGTGATAGAAGTATAATAGGAGGGATGTACCATAAAATAAAGGTGTTGCGTTAGAAACTGCCCCCAACAGTGACACAACAAGGTCCCAATACACTTTTCTTTTGTTGTTTTGTACCAAACTTCATAAATAGCACAATAGCACCTTTATTGGTGGCATTGGAGTTCGTCTACTTAAGTGACAATTTGCAAATGCAATTTCCCAGAGGAGAATTGCGGCATAAAGTCTCCTTATCTGCCGTCTGGCAGAATACTCTCCTTAAGGAGAATAGCTGTTCCCCCAAACCTCATCTTAGCCTCTCATACAACCAGATCAGAATTCCCACACCTGCACTGATGAGGGGCAATAACCCCAAAATGCAGCATCTGCAGTTTAGGGTTCTGATCTGGCTTAAATCCTTAGTCATATTAAAAGGCTGGTAAAAGAGTCAATTATGACTTTTAGGATTGCTACCTTTATTGGTGGCTTTAGAATTTGTTTACTTAAGTGACAATTTGCATATATAAAGAGCACAAGTGAATTTATTGTGGAATCAGTGATGTGCCTGGTGTTTTTTCATCTGTAATGATTTTAACTTCTGCCACTTAAACTGCTTATACACAATTTAGCCACCCGTACACTTTAGTAAAAGTTATTCTAATTTACACACTATTAAGGATGTCTGTTTTAGATTTTATATCAAGCAGTCCTGTACTCTACTGATTTTCTATCCCCTTCATGACCCCAAATAAATATGAGCAAACAAGGACGGCATCATGTATGCATCATATTTGTTGCACAAACAATGGAAATGCAGGAGATTAACTTTTGCCTGAGAAATAGATTCTCCTGCTAAGTGTAAATCAACTTTTTATCTATATATGACAGTTTTATTTTTCTTCATCCTGTGCACCAAACATTTGTTTTATTAACCATCATGTGAACATAAACTTTCCCTTACTTGCTAGCAAGCTCAAGTCAGTCTCTCCTGCTGAGCATTAATTACACAGATCTAGACATGGAGAAAGAACTATGCAGCAGCTTACTTTTCTCAGCAACAGGCGTACACTACTTATGAATGCTCTACTCTGTCATTTAAAGGGTTGTCCACTACTTAGGCAATCCATTCACTTTCCCCATGTGTGCGCCTACAAAAATGAAAAAGAGTATACTTACCACTGGTGACGGTATGGTGCCAGTAATGTCAGAACTCACATTC
Organism: Allobates femoralis; assembly: GCA_033576535.1. Classification (NCBI taxonomy): domain Eukaryota; kingdom Metazoa; phylum Chordata; class Amphibia; order Anura; family Aromobatidae; genus Allobates; species Allobates femoralis. The sequence goes on from JARQOC010000001.1 coordinate 287,595,794, forward strand.
CCAGGGACCAAGTGACATTGTTTTGACACATGAGCCCCCCAACCAATCACCACCGACTTCTTTCTCACTGCCTTCAGATGGTTGGTTAATTAATTAACAACAGTTGCCACTTACTTTCTGTTAACTGCTCCTGCTTTTTTTTATTCTTAACGGGGTGCACATATGGAATTAAATGGGGTTGTCTAAGTAGTGGACAACCACTTTAAGGAAGCAGTCAGCGAGACCTGGACCTGCATATCTTACTTACAGCAGACTATAAGGCCATGTTTACACATTCAGTATTTGGTGAGATTCTAACCTCAGGATTTGTGGCCAAAACCAGGAATGAAATATTCAGAGGAAAAGTATAATAGAAACAAGTCACCACTTTTGTATTTATCACCCACTCCTGGTTTTGTATACAAATACTGAGGTAAAAAAATTACCAAATACTCAATGTGTGCACGGGGCCTTAGATGCACACAACGTTTGGCAAGACGTTATCTTGATTTTAAAAAAGTGTGTCTTAGGGCCCTTTCACATCAGCGTTTTTTGAAATTTGCGGCAGATGCGGTGAAAAAGCCGCATCTGCCGCGATTACCGCATACCGGCTGCACTTGCGGCACGGTTGCGGCGCGGTTGCGGTAAACGCCATACAAGGTATAGGCGGACTTGCGGCAGGTGCGGCAAGTGCGGTTTTGCACTTGCGGCAGGTGCGGCCGCGAAAAAAAACCGCGGCTGACCGCGTTTTTTTCCGCGGCCGCACCTGCCGCAAGTGCCAAAACCGCACTTGCCGCACCTGCCGCAAGTCCACCTATACCATGTATGGCATTTACCGCAACCGTGCCGCAAGTGCAGCCGGTATGCGGTAATCGCGGCAGATGCGGTTTTTTCACCGCATCTGCCGCGATTTGAAAAAAGCGCTGATGTGAAAGGACATTGGCATTTTCGCCAAAATGCGGCAGATGCGGCAGATTACGGCACTTGCGGCAAGCTCCATGCATTGTCTAAGGGGCTTGCGGTAAGTGTGCGCCAGGTGCAGCAAGTGCGGTTCCGGCAGGTGCGGCCGTGAACAAACTGCCGCTGACTGCGTTTTTTTTCACGGCCACACCTGCCTCATCTGCCGCAGTCGCACTTGCCGCACCTGCCGCACCTTACCAGAAGCCCCATACACAATGCATGGGGTTTGCCGCAAGTGCGGCCGTTAGGCAGGGCCCTCGGCAGATGCATTTTTTTGTCCGGATCTGCTGGAAAAAGCTAGTGTCAAAGGGGACTTATAGTCAGAAAAATACAATGGATCAAACCAGAAAAGCCTTTTCTTCTGAATCTTCTGCCAGTTAATGTAAAAAAAATAAAGAAAAAGGTACCGTAATTTTATTCACCTTATCTCATCCTTTCAAATAAAATGTTTACCAAGTACAAATCTGAAAATAAATCTTGGGATGAACAACTAATTACCAAAAACCTGGGAACCTTAACTTGCTTTATCGTTACACTGAAGAAAGAACATTCAAGCCCATTGTGATTTTTTTTTAACAAACTCTCCATGACAGCTTGCTCAGGTACATAGTTAGATAGTCTCTCTGTTCTTACAACAAAGAATCATTGTTGTCGAATAGAAATTTTTCTGTTCTTAAAGAACCCAAATCAAAATTTTTTTACCTCCTAGCTCAAGTCTTCATTTGCTTGTTCCCCTCCCTAATCTCTCTCTACCTCTCTATCATGACTGGTGGTACAGGTAATATTGCAGAATATACATTTCAAGTATTTGTCCTTGTATGTGTATACTTTATTACAAATTCTTATTTGTTTGTCTCTTACTATAAAGCAAGAAGATATGGTGACATGGTGACTAGAACCATAGATTTCTATTAGCAGGTGATGAAATCTCTAGACGTTTGAATTTGCCAGGCTCCAAACTTTTTTATTTAAAAAATGTGATTTGCAGAGAATCCATCTGAAGCAAATGAATGAGCTATAAATCACAATATTGCAAATACTCCAATTGCTCTGAAAAGACATTAGCGGGATTTTAAAGACTCCTAGGACTGTATTTACCCCTTTCAAGCTATTTAGCGTAAACAAAGCCTTAAAGGGGTATCCTCACCATAAAAGATACATTTAATTAGGCTGAAAATGTGTAAATAAATATTTTGGTAACTTAGGTCCCTTTCACATCTGCGATTATTATAATTCCCAGCAAATCCGGCAGATGTCGCCGTATCTGCCGAATCTGTCGTTTAATGGCCTACTTGCGGCACCGAATCGGCAAGCCCCGTTCATCCTCTATGGGGGCTTGTGGTCAGGTGCGGCAAGTGCGGCATTGCCAAATCCAGCACTTGCGGCACCACAAAAAAACTGCTGCTAGCAGCGTTCTTATTGCGCTGCCGCAAGTGCTCGATCTGCCGGATTTGGCAATACCGCACTTGACACACCTGACCACAATCCCCATAGAGAATGAATGGGGCTTGCTGGATCGGTGCCACAAGCCGGCCATTACATGGCAGATCCAGCAGATGTGGCGACATCTGCAGGATCTGCCATGAATTACAATAAACGCAGATGTGAAAGCAGCCTTACAGGTATTAAAATTTTTTACTCAGTTCAAAAAGTAACAACTTTTTATCTTCTGGAATAGACCCCCCCGGCGTTAAGTAAGCAAGTTTTATCTCTCCATCACAATGAATATGCATGTGTAGTTTCTTTTTATTAAAAAAAAATAGTCCCCCTGGAGTACAAAGCATATGTGGATGTACCCCACACTCATATAGGTTCAACAGCATGCTAAGGATTGAGAATGCTGGTAAGCGTAAGGCTAGGGTCAGACCTGTGTCTGCTCTGAGACTACTGGATCCGTTTAAAACTAAGAATCTGGCAGGCTTAGCGCATAGCGATACCAGCATGTAATGCTATGCGCTACCTGCCTATGGATTTCTATGGCAACCCGATGCTTACCACACCCGCCGGCTCTATAGCGAATCCCAAGATATGCGCTATTGCAGAGCGCACAAGAAAAGCGATTTGCAGTGATTCCAGCCAATTTTCCATTCAAAAAGTTAAATGATTCTTCTTCCCTTACAAGCCCTGCAGTGCACAAAAAAAGGAATTTTCCACTACATATGGGGTATCATCGTACTCAGAGGAAATTATATAACATATTTTATGGTGTAATTTCTCCTGTTGCCTTTGTGAAAATGCAATATTTGAGGCTAAAGTAACATTTTCCATGGAAATTTTAATTTTTTTCTTCCACATTGCTTTAGTCCCTGTGAAGCACCTGAAAAATGAATACACTTTTTGGATGTGGTTTTGAGTAGTTTGAGGGTGCAACGTTTAGAATTGTGTCACTTTTGGGTATTTTCTGTCATGTAGGCCTCTCAAGGTCACTTTAACTGAGATATGGTCCCCCAAAAAAATGGTTTTGTAAATTTAGTGGGAAAATGAGAGAGTGCTGATAAACTTTCAACCCTTCTAATATCCTAACAAAAAAAACTTGGTTTAAAAAATTAAGCTGATGTAAAGTAGATAGAGCAAGTACTGTAAAGACAATTAGTGCAAAATAGTGTCATATCAAAATAAAAAAGACAAAGAATAAAAGAGATGCTCAACTTGAAAGTTGTGCCTGTAATCCCGACCACTGCAGCAACCACAAGAAAATTATACATATATAGCATAAGTAGAATGAGATGGGGTAAAAGCTACGCTATTGGGAATAATCCAGACATCAATAATAATCGATGGTGACTTTAATTATACGCGTTTCAGGGCTAACACTTGCCCATTTATAATCAGGAAAAATCACATACAGCTATCACAGTGTACATATATATATATATATATATATATATATATATATATATATAATATATGTATATATTATATATATATATATACTATATATCATGTCCAAGTCAGTGACCCACCATTTGCAGAAAAAAAGAGTGCCCATTTCATCAACTGTTATCAAGGCAAGATTGTAAAAAGCTTTTTCCTGTATTAATAACTACTTTCACTTTTATTCCGAGGAAGTACTATTGCCGGTCAGTTGGAACTAGTGATGGTGCTTCTGCTGCTTCCAAATTGTTAGCTATGATACATTTCTTTTTTCATTAACATAACCCCATCCATTGGCATTGCACTTTATATCTAACCAAACATTTTGTAGAACACTTTAAAGGACCTGTCCCTTTTTGTGAGCCGCTTTTTAATTTAATTTAGGTATTCGCAAGTATGAAGACCATTGACGTGAGTTGCACACTTGCATAATTTGGCCAAAAAATGGACCTATACCTCATATATTTTATACATCATGTGAATCTTGTTTCATATTTTTTCATTCTTATGTAGGAAGTAGCCAGGCCCTAAAGTGTTTCACCAGTATTTCGCATCTGTGCTTCCCCCACCTTTATCATGGGGGTCTGTTGCATTCTACTAGTGCATTGCTAATCTGACTTGGTGTTGGTGATCGATGTTTCTTTTTCTGTAATTTTTTTAAATTGATGTCCTGTTGATGTGGGCTGAACTAATAAAACTAGCATATATGTAGAGATCTTATGTAGAAATATTTTTGTTGTACTCTTTAGAAATAACATTGCTCTTTTGCTACAGCTTTTTATTAATAATAGGTATCCAAACTGAGTAAATGGGGTGAAACAGTATCCAAAAGTGATTGCTTAATGATTCAGAAGGCAACACTTCAAATACATACTGCATTTTTATTCTTCTGACACTCTGCTATCTCCTCCCAGTGCCCTGCTTTTCTCTATGGCTCATCTAGTCCAGAATGGCTAACATTCCACTTACTTATGCTATCTTCTTGTGTTCCCTCTACCTGGCCTTCCACTAACTGCCGGGACACTCCTTCTGGAGCCTCAGATATGCTATGGATTATTCTCAGTTTTTGAAACGGTCAGTACTTCCCTCAGTGACCAGTTTCTTAACCCCTTCACCCTCGGGGGATTTTCAGTTTTTCACTTTTGTTTTTTTTCTCCGCTTCTGCCAAGAGCTATAACTTTTATTTTTCCACCAACATAGCCATATGAAGGCTGTTTTTTGTGAGACAAGTTGTACTTTTTAATGACATCATTTATTTTACCACATAGTGTACAGGAAAATGGGAACAAAACTCCAAGTGCAGTGACATTTCACAATTGTTATTATTTTTTCCTTTTTTTAATTACCATGTTACACTATATGGTAAAACTGACCTGGTAATATGATACTGCAGCTCAATATGAGTTCAATACCAAACATATATATTTTCAATTTTATCTAAGAGGTGAAAAAAAATTCAGAAATTTGTCAAAAAAAAAAACATTTGCACTTTGGTTGCCATTTTCCTGAGACCGGTAGCGTTCTCATTTGTCAGGTTCTTGGCAGTGTAATGGCTTATTTTTTTGCATCTTGAGCTCACATTTTGAATGACACCGTTTTGGGGTAGATATGATGTTCTCATCGCCTGTTATTGGATTTTTTTTGCAATGTTGTGGCAACCAAAAACTCGTGACTTTGACGTTTTGACTTTTTTTCCCCATTACACAGTTTACAGATCGGATTAATTTAATTTATATTTTGATAGATCAGGCATTTCTGAAGGCAACAATACATATATATGTGTATTTTTCAATTTCTTCTTAGTCTTATTTTCAATGGGGCAAACAGTGGGTGATTTGAGTTTTTAGGGGTTTTTTTTTTGCTTCATATTTAAAAAAAAATGTTTTTTGAAGCCTGCACTCACTTCTGCTGCTCAGTGCGATTTTTCAGCATTCCTCTGAACAGCAGAAATGCTCATCTCCTGTGAACTTTGCCACAACAGCGACAGGGGTCATCAAATGACCCCTCTCTGTCATGACAACTTATCGGTACCCCATGATTGCATCATGAATTCACCAATGGCAGCAGGGGATGACGCAATCCCGCCGGCGTTTGTTAGATCACACTGTCAGAGTTTGACAGTTGGATCAGATCAGCCGACATGTGCACGGAAAGATGCGAGCTCAGCTCGTGAGCTCGCATCAAAGTCAGGGAGAAGACCAAGGATGTATGGCTATGTCATTGTTCATGAAGGGTTAACAATTAAGTCCATTAGGAACTGCTTGCTGCTAAGGTGTTCCTCTATTCAGCATTTTTTCATCTTAAAGTATTTTCAATCAATAAACTGGAAACTGTGATTTTTTTCTTCATGAAGAACGTATTTTGCCCCAAAATGTGTACAAAATAAAGATTACAACCTTTCAATGTTATTATAATATTTTTATTAAGTATTTTTATCCCTAACTGTAGCATGATGTTACACCCCATTTCTTCTCTTGCATCATGAATATTGTAATGTCTTTTGTACCACTAACTTCTGTCAGATGACATGATGCTGCTTCATGGTGTCTCTAGCTCAATTTAAAATAAGCTACTGCCAAGGGAGACTACACATGAAGTATAAATACAATGCAAATTGAATTTGTGTAGAGTTTTATGAAAACTGAACAATTTACTACTATTCGATTCACGAGAAACACTGAAAAGATACCATCATTTTACACATTGTAGAAGATGGTATCAGTCACTGAAGGCGTACCTAACCTTAGGCATGACTGTGCAGCTTTTCCTCTAACACGTTGCAGCTACCACCTCACATGGTATACTGCAGCCTAGGAGCGTTGGTAGGGTCCTAAAAGATCAGGGACCTGAGCTCCAAAGTAGATGTCTCCTTATAAGACCTCACTGCCACTTAAAAGATCAATATAATTACAGTATTACAGTATACCACTTTTACTAAACATATTATACAATACCCAATATTACCAAAGGAACTACAAAACAATGTCAAGACACAATGTCTACTATTATTATCATTACATAGTGAGTCTGTAATATTATGATATGACTACTCCCTCTACAAAACAGCAGTCATTATACAACGACCAATAATACCACCATAACATAACATTGAAGTGCATTAAGTTGTTGCAAAACTGATAACGAACAAAGAAGGAAAGAAAAAAGTGCCATTAAAAAGACTGATAATGCCAACATTTGATGATAGATGTCAGTCCTGTCAATCATAGTACAGACATTACAGTACAGATATGTACAATATGGTGACTTACACCTGATATTCTTTCTGATGGAGTCATTCACTTTTCTTGTCTTTTTCATTTGGTCCAACATGACATCTTCTTCCAGCCAGGACTCATTTGCAGAAATTATAGCAAAGACACATCTAACTTTTCATATTTCCAGCACTGTCCTCATCTATTCCCAACTTGCACAAACTCCTCATCCTGCCTGCTTTTCCGTTGTAAAACAGTACCTCAAATTACCTAAAAAATTGTTATTATTATGATTACCCGTCCACCATTTAATGTTTCAAAAACAATGCACACAGATAGAGGGGGTCTCTGAAAATATTAGTGTCCCATAGAAAGTAGTAAAGCCCCCACTGTGCTACCCAGCAATTAATAATGCAGTATGCAAAGTTACAATATCTCAAGTACTCTCTTCAAGCAACAAATACACCATGTTCCAAATTATTATGCAAATTGGATTTGTGTCATAGGGTTTGTTTGTTTTTTGTGAATGAAACCCATTGATGGTATTGTGTCTCAGGTTTCTTTGGATCACTGAAATCAATCTCAGATACCTGTGATTATTTGTTTGGCAGGTGAGTCCAATAAAAGGAAAACTGGTACAAAAAGTAAAAAACATGCCTTCAGGAGCAAAATCATCTTCATGCATGACAATACACCATCTCATGCTGCAAAAAATACATCTGTGACATTGACTGCTATCTGCATAAAAGGAGATAAACTCATGGTGTGACCTCCATCTTCCCCTGACCGCAACCCTATAGAGAACCTTCGGAGTATAATCCAGCAAAAGATCTATAAGGGTGGGAGACAGTTCACATCAAAACAGCAGCTCTGGGAGGCTATTCTTACATCATGCAAAGAAATACAAGCAGAAACTCTCCAGAAACTCACAAGTTCAATGGATGCAAAAATTGTGAAGGTGATATCAAAGAAAGGAACCCTTCTTTGTTAACATGTAATTTGGCCTGTTGGGATGTTTTGGAGTGAAATAGCTTTTTATTTCAGTGAATGTCACCTCCTAATGCTGCAAATTCAAAAAATGAGCATTTTCAGTTTTTTCAAACATATCAAATGTTTAGAAATTCTACTGTGCGTAATAATTTGGAAAAGTGCATTTAAAGTTTTTTTTTAATTTTGAAGATTATACTGTTATCATTGGAAGGCTTCTTCAATAAAATTCGATGTATACTCTAACAGGTGATGACTTTTATTGCACTGACTGTCATTTGCCCCGACCATTTAGGAAAATCAGAGAAAAAGAACATTTGCATAATAATTTGGAACATGGTGTACTTTTTGAGTATCCCCTTTAAGTAACAAAAATTCCTCAAAAAAGTAATAATTCACCCTGAAAGCTCCAATGAAAAATAATTATATAAACATATAAAATAAATAATGCATTGATTGCCACCAAAGGCTCACCCACAATACTGTATTTTAGTCATACAGCTTTCTGTACATAGTAACAGTCTGCTATACAATGCATGATGACAGCCACAGCTCCCTATACACTGTATAATGATCCCTACAGCTCTCTTTACACTGTATGATGGTCCCTACAGCTCCTTAGACACTGTATGATGGTCCATGCAGCTACATATACACTGTTTGAAGGTGTGCATAGTACTCTATACAATGTAAAATGGTCCCTACATCTCCCTATACACTGAAACCCATAAAAGTCCACAAACATGGAAGAAGAGCAAAAAAGGTCACAAAAAATGAGTGTCAGGTGAGATGAACATTGTCACTTCAGTGAGGAAGTAGACAAACTCTAATGCCACCTAACAAAGGTAGCAAGTCTAAAAGTCATAATTGACTCTTTAACAAGCCTATTAATATGACTTAGGATTTGTGGCAGATCAGTACCCCAAACTGCAGACGTTGCATTTCGGGGTGCTTGCCACTCATCAGTGCAGTGTGTGGGAATTCTGATCTGGCTGTATGAGAGGCTAAGATAAGGTCTGGGGGAAAAGCTATGTTTCTTGTGGAGAGTATTCTGCCAGCCGGCATTTTATCAGTGACACCTATTTAAAGGAAGTGGAACTATTTAAAGGCTGGGGAATGGAAAACTGCATAATCTGACACACCCCCTCACCTGCAAAGCTACCCAGACATAGGCAGCAACACTACAGCAGCTTCTGATATTAACTCTGTATGTGCCATAGGAAATTTACTCCCATTTAAGTACTGCAAACCATTTCACATGGACTGCAGAACAGTCAACAAGTGACACCTATACACTGTGTGGTGGATCCTACTGTTCCCTATATTCTGTTTGATTGTCCCTACAGCTCCATATACATTGTATGATTGGTCCCCACAATGCTCTATACACTGTATATGGTCCCTACAGCTCCCTATATACTGTATGATAGTCCATACAGCTATATATGCCCTCTATGATGGTGCCTACAGCTGACTTTATACAGTATGATGATCCCTACAGCTCCATATACAGTGAATGATGATTCCTACAGCTCTCTATATACTGTATGACGGTGCCTACAGCTCCCTATACACTGTATGATAGTTCATACAACTCATTTTACACTGAATGATGCTCCCTACAGTGGGGAAAATAGATTTTTCATACACTGACAATTTTGCATGTTTTCCCACCTAAAAAGAATTGAGTAC